>VMBQ01000640.1:0-178545 GCA_007657795.1 Dreissena rostriformis
CAAAAGACCGATAACAAGCAACATTTTACATTTAAACAAATCTATTCAGTGCGATCTAAGTATAAATTGTCATGTTGACAAGGCTGGATTTTTGGCGATGAATAGCCTCCATACATTACATCCTTTTTTATGTTTGTGACGTCATTTGATAAATTTCAATTAAGTTGTGTTTTTTTTACCAAGACTGAGAATACTAGGATAAAAAAGATTTGCACGGAACATTGTTCGTGGTGATGCACTCGCCTCGCTAAGACATTTATAGTTTTTCAACACTAACCTAGTAGTCTATATTATTTTAAATTTTGTCATAAATTTAATAGACGATATGTTTTGCAATCTTATTCCATTATATTGTATTAAAATATATGGTTCATCTTTCAAAATGATTCGTCAGCACTTTAGTGTGTTCTTAATTGTTCGTACTCTTATTCGAGTTGTCGTGTAATTTCAAGTACATGCCACTTGTGCTATAATTGTATACAGCTGAATCACTCATTCCCATCTCATGAACATTTATAAGCTTTTGAAATCCCGTAATGTGATCGTCTCAATAAATGTTTTACAGAGTTTGTCGATGTGATCAAACCTACACTATTTGAAAATCAATAAAAATGTACAATGATTATAAAGAGAATTTTATTGGAAAAGAAAGAAAACCATGATAAATACAAAGAAAGAAAACAAGAAAGACATTATGCACCTGTTACGGGTAAACAGTATAACATCATCGGATACATGGAGTGCATCAAATTGCGTATATGATTCAAAACACATGTTTTTTTTAGTATCCCTTACACATTCAGATGTTAACAATAAACACAGATATTCGTAATAAAGAGTCTTAAGTATAAAGAGAATAAATATATTCTACTATAAATGATCTAATACATTCATGATATTAGTATGTAAATTTCAACATAATGTTAAGATTAATGAGTTCAAAATGAAACAATATTGCTCATGGTATCGCAACTGCAGTTAGAAAAGTTGAGCTGGAAACTTATACAGTTGTATCGGGTAAAACGATTGATGGATTGATTGATTATTGATTTTATTATATTATAACAAATACTTTTCCGGTTTAGTTATTTGTCAGTGATTGAACAAGCCACGAAAACTATAAGGGTATGCTTAGCTACTATTATTAAATACAGTGCGTAAGTTATTGAATTATAGTTAATTATTTCCTCATATACAAAGCTTGGCAACAATAATGAATGCCAAATTAATATGTGAAAACGTTCTTAAACAAATGTTTTGTTGTTGTTGTTTTCCTTGTTTTGCTTTTAAATGTCCATGAAAGTCATAGTTGTATTTGAATTCAGAATTATAAAAATGCTAACCAAACAAATAAAACATCCTTATATACCACTCGATCCATGTCGTTCTTTCTTAAAAAGAGCTGAGGTTCCCAACTATTTGCCGTTGTCCATTCCGTTGTCATGGCCATAGTTTGACCTACAAAATTAACAAATAACTGCTATAAAAGTCGTGAAAAACTCACATTTTAGCCCATCACCAAAACTATTCACAATGAAGACACATTCAACTGTTAAGTAAATCACATTTTTGGAATGCATATCCATACTCTGTGTTATAAATAGTTTTTGCAAATCGCTAATCGAAAAATTTGCAAAAACATTTGATTCCGCCAAAAGGGAATTAGTTGCCACGCACTCTAATGGTGCAGAATGTCCCCGAAAAACCAAATTACACGGGTTCGCAGACGTCTATTTGATGATGCAAATATGAGTATTTGAACTATATTTTGTCTTCCGTTTTCTGCATGTATAATCCCCCAAAACATTAGAAAACTCATTCTTGTTTATTTGCTGTCTTAAGGTTGCCCAGCATAATCGGTGTGTATACAATTGTTGCATGCTGTAAAGTTGGGCTCGTACAGCACAAAGTTATAAACTCACAAACAATGGAGCACTCCGTGTACATATGATTTGTAAAAATGTATATAAAAAACGTTCAATACCGCACTTCAAAACTATACATTTATTACCGTTAATTTGTCGATTAAGCTATCGGTTAAGGACATTTCCGACCGTTCATTTTAGTTTTTTTTCAATACCCAAAACAATCATGGAATACTTTTATATTATTATCCACTTGAAGAACAGACATCGATGTAAACGGATTTAAACTGAATATTCGTGAGGGCCGGATCACAACTGTCGCATAATTTAAGATTAAGCATCAATGTCGTGGTAGCTAGAGCAACATAATTACTACGTGCAAATTTAACTGTGTACATCAGGTTCAATGATTGTATCTTGTATTTTAACTGCTGCTACATATTGTTATGCTTTGGCGGAAACTACCGTGAAAAATAGGACATGTTTATGACTGCGCTTCAAACTACACTATTTAATTCACCGTTTGCGTGTGAATCTTCATTGTATCGTTAACACATCCCATAAACTGTTTCATGTTCCCCTCTTGAAACCTTAATACCAAAAGGGCAATACTAATGTTTGTATCGAAAAATAATGCGGGTATTAGAAAATAGCATACAGGTACATATAATATAAGAAACACACTTTCTTAAATTTGTTCATCATAAGATATAGAAATATCACCGAATGAAAAGTTAGAGAAAGTTTGTTAAAAGATTGTATTTTACAGCCATGATCGATGCAAAACCAGCAAAGGATCCATGCTGAGTGACTGCAATATGGGTGAACAACTTTTAAACGTTTTGTTTGTTCGATACTACATCATATAAGCTTTACTTTTATTTAAAGCATATTTATGTATTTCAAAACACAATTAACGACGCATTTCAAACAATCAAAGTCCAAACACTAAAGTATTAGATTAAATCTTCTAATCCACTACTTTTATAACAGATCACCAGCTATAAAAACGAATAGTTTATTGCCCCCATTTGACTTTAATTGGACAGGATATTGACACTTCTAACGGCTGATGGCCTTCTGAGTTGTTTCGGGGAATTCATTAGTGGTGTATTATTATTTCAATCGAAAGGCTGGCACAGACGTATTCATATGGTAAGTAGTTTTTGGTGTACAGTAAATATCTGGCAAAATAATCTGTCCACTTCCATGAAGGATGTATTTTACATTTGACACACATACCATGTTTCACACAAGCATTGCATATTAAATGACCTAAATGGGGCGATGTATTGTCATTCAAACTAATTTGACCTCAAATATGTTGCCAAATATGTGTGTGTCACAAGTGCACTCCAGTGTTACAGATGTTGATACTTATGGATTAGTTTAGATCTGATTGAGGTCTATATACAGTTGCTTGTTTTTTTTTTCTGCAAATAGCTTCTGATTTTCCTTTCGTCGTTTGGTATGTAATTAATCGTTGATTATAGGAGATTTACATACTTTCGAGGGATATAATTGTGTGTTTAATGATCCAAACGGGGTTAAATGTAAAATTAATTCATTTGCCATTTGTGAATATTTATGTGACGCAATTGGATATAACCGGGTAAACGTTGTTAGTACCAAGTGATTAGTTTAGGTCCGAATAAAACTCTGTTGTTTACAATATTCTTATGTATGTATAAATAATGCATTGGTACGTGGAACGTCATTTCTAAAAGCATTTCTGGGTAAACATAATAAATAAAACGTTTTCCATTTAAGGCATCGACGCTATAAACGTATATGTAATAGATACGTAGCTTAGGCAATTGGTTCCCTGTGTTATATCCATTTGTTCTATTTTGTTACTAAAATATTTTGAAACTTATAACATTGCATTTATGCATCATACTAAAAAAAAATCGTGACCTTTTCGGTTCGAATCTCTAAATAAGAAGCAGACTTAAATTGTTGGAAATGAGTTGAAGTTTTCTATTCTTTTTTTTTTCTTACATACAGACATTACAAACAAGGACAGGGCATTATGTGTCTATACGAAAACAATTATGCTTTCGTACAAACATTAAAATTGAATGTTAAATATTAAGTGCACTGACTTGACCGACGCAGTTACTCATACTTATCGCCACATTTGTCACTTGCCAGTGCCCCCTGCAGGGAACTTAACGTTTAATAAATTAGTAATTGATGATCGGTTTATGTACGCCAGCGGTTAAAGACCGGAATATATCGAAACCACCCATGCAGAAGTGTAATACAAATTATGTTTCCTTACTATTGTTTAACTATTTTCCCTGTGGCCTTGTTTAATATTATAGTGGTTAATGAGTTTTCATAAAATTGATTCTAAGTATGCGCTTTATTCCCTTACGAATTAATTGAGCTTCTTTAGTAGACAACATGCTATATACAAGAAATGTAAAAAAAACAGACATAACATTTAAAATGTTCCATGGAATTTTGCAGGCTTTCAAATTGTGCAAAAATGCTATCAAAAACTGTTTAATCAATGTTTTATTTACGGAGTTTGTCTCGTTATCTTCCTAACAAATAAAAGTTAAATCATTTACATTGATGGCAACTGACTGGTAATGGCCATATTAACAATAGACACATGACACCTTGATATCCGTTATGGGATCCATCTGTATAAATTAACATGTTTCCTCCCACGATATCCACTTCGTCTTCCACAAAGTTCAAGGTTAGTTGCATGTATGTGTTACAACTGAATGCGCTTTTCAAAATGAACTGTTGATGTTTCGCGTGGTATATTCAAGCGGGCTATTGTTCAAGACCTTTGACAAGCACATCAACACATACACCCTCTCAACTAATAAAAAAAATTGCGTCTGTAATACATCATAAAGGCTCTTTGCTGCGGGCTATTTAATGTATTGATGGATATTATTATTCGACCAGTAATCCAATGTCAACGGAACGACCAAACGTATAAGTAACGTGTTATAAAGCAGAACCTAAAGTTTCCCTCCAAACTGCATCTTAGCAATATAGCATATTGTATTTACGTATGTACGTGTATTTTACTATAGTGTATCTGTGTCTTCGTAAATAACAAATGTATGTTTAGAGTTACTAATGTTCATTGGCAGTCGTGAATATCACATAACTAAATTTGTACTGCTTGCGCACGTGCATAGAGAGAGTTCAGCAGTATACCCTAAACTCACATTACAAGACTCAGTGGGAGTTTTAGGTAATACATCTTAAGTCCTATTATTCGTGTCACATGATTGGATCAACAGTACAAACACTACTAGACAATCAATCATAAAGTAGTGTGCGATCGGGAACATATAAATATATAATTCTCAGATACCTACAGTATGTATCTTAAGAACGATTAACCTACATGACGGTGTTATAGACGTACTGCAAAATGGTATTTTATATTATATGCCGTCAAAAAGGAAATATGTAGTGTTGTTATGATGCCCCTACCCTTGATATAAAACTGTTTTCTTTAAACACAAATTCTCACTCTTATCTCTGACAACTCTGTCTCTCTGCAACTTATCATTTTCCAAATTGGCGCCGATTATTAATTGTGACATACATTGCAATAATTACAGTTATATGTCCACGTTGTTTAACCAAAAACGTGACTGCATTTGAGTCAGAGGTTCAAGAAATGCTAAATGATTCATTTTAAAAATATTTATTTTCCGCAAAGAAGCACTGTTCGATATGGTACATTTAAGCTTGTGATCTACCATATTTATTTTATAGATATGGCTGTCATAACTGATATATTCGCGACTGATGTATTACATACTGTCAAGGGTTACATTAAAGACTTTGCAAAATGTCTGGTTACGGTCACCGTGTGTCATTTTGGTTTTATAATATTTTTTTACAAGTGTTGCTTGGCTGTCTATTACATGAAATGTAACGGACATTTTCGCGTCTAAAAATGTCACCACGTGATTTCCTTTTGTAATACAAACTATATATTTCAGTACATATTTATAATTCAAGTATAAATTTGATTCAACGGAATTTTTCTGCCATGTTTGTTTGTTGTAAAAACCTTCAACTATAAGCTTGAAGTATACTAGTATTTCATCTTCAATGCTCAAAATAAAAACAACGCTTAAAGGATTTATTCCTTATACATCTTCGCCGTTTAGTGTTTGTATTCATTTCTGGTCCTTGCGTTGAACTTTTTGCCGGGGTCTAATCAGTTACCCCCCCCCCTTTAATTAAATTTTATAATTTTGAAACGTTCATTTAATACATTCAGGTGTACATACAAAATGCATTTTTAAGAATTTAATATGGACAACGATGCAAAAAAACACGTGCGTTTTAGCTTTATCGAATGCGTGTTATTTTTGCATAATACAATATTAACAAGAAGTGGCGCGGCAGAGGCCGACGCGTATCCCCACGCCGCATAGATGTTATATTAAAAGGCAATTTTGGGTCGGCAAGGCCTATGTTGGCGGGGCCCCGGGGTTGGGTATTGTGGACATGGCTGGTCGAGATAGACCGTGTTGTCATAAGAGATGTTCAGTATCAATTTTAAGTCAATTGGTGAATAAATGAAGAAGTTATGTTAAAACAAAATTTTGGGTACGAAAACAAATTTGAGTACGAAAATTTTGGGTACGAATAAAAAATTGGGTACGAAACAAAATTTTGGTACGGAAAAAAATGGGTACGAAAAAAATGTGGGAACTACGAACAAAAATTTGGGTACGAAAAGAAAAAAAAATGGGTACGAAAGAATTTGGGTACGAAAAAAAATGTGGGTAGGAAAAACAAATTGGGAACGAAAAAGAATTTGGGTACGAAAAGTCTTATAATCTGATACCGAAAACGTATCGAATTAGCTAATCGTACACTTTCTCTTTGTACCTCATCCGTTAGTGCTATTTGATTGTAGTTTACTATTTGCCTTGCTTCCACGGAAATTGTTTAACAGCAATACAAAGGATTCGCCTAACCATTTCGTTGCCACGTAGATCAGTTGCGGCTATGACATTGAACGTAATATGTTAGATATTTCCTGGCAAGTGAATAATTGATAACATTCTACGCAGCACGTTTTCTATATCTCCCTCAAACTCAAAACAACTATCGTGTTTGGTTTTTACGGAATTTCCATAATAAATGAGACTGCTTCATTTGGGAATGAAATAACCTAACCTAGTTAGCCGCGTTTAGTGTTATAGTAGTTATAGTGTTTTTCTCCATTTTACTTTAATCGGACAGGGTATTAAAACTTGAAACTTCTGATGACCATCCGAGTTTATGTAGGGAAATCATAAATGATGTATTATTATTTAGATTTAAAAGCTGGCACAAAAGTATTCATATGGTATTTAGTTTTGGGGGCACAGTAAACATCTGGCAAAATAATCTTTCAAATGGCATGTATGATGTTTTTACATTTGAAACAAATGGAATGTTTTACGCAATCAGATGGCAATTTCTGTAAGTCGAGACTCCGATGAAAACTGTTATGCTGCTAATTTACAAACGTTGCATATGAAATGTCTGCATCATATTCAAGACAATGTAACCTAACATATAAAATGACCTAAATGGGGCTATGTATTGCCATTCAAACTATTTTGACATTAAATCTTTTGCCAATATTTAAATATGTGTTTGACACAAGTGCATGAAATTATAAAATATATGTATAATTAGGGATTATCGGTAGTTAAGATCCTATCAGGTCAACGTACGTTCTTGCTTTGTGTTGTGCAAATAGCTTCTGAATATCATTTTGTCGTTGAGTATGAAATAAATCTGTGTTAAGGGGATCCTTAAATATTTTCGAGGGATATAAGTTCGTATGAAAAGATCCAAATAGTTCTTATTCGAAACTCAGTGGAACATTTTTTTCCACCAATTAACATGAGCTATACACAAACATGGCGTTAATCAATGTGGTTATGAATTGTTACTCGAATTAATGTGACCTAAAATCAGATGTCATTTATGAATATGTATGTGTTACTTTGTTTGCTTAGAACGTGTAAATAAGAAGAAGGCCAACAATGTTTTACTTAAATGGTTGGCAATGAGTTGAACTTTTTTTTTTAATTGCAGACATTAAAAGGAAAAGCAAGGAAGGCCATCAGGTGTTCACCCGACATTTTGTGAGGTTTCGTACACACAGCCAAATTGAATGTTAAATATAAATAAATGACCTGACCGACGAGACTCAAAATCACTAATAATTATCTCCAAATTTGTTACCTGTCAGTTCTTCCTGTAGGAAACCTAACGGTTAACACATTATTTATTGATGAGCGGATCATGTACGCAAGTGGTTCTGTTGTGTTTTATCATCTTCAGAACGGCATTCATCGAAACAATATATGCAGTCGTGTAATAAAAATGTATGTTGCCTGTCTATTTTACTTTAAGTCTACTATTTTCCCTGTGGTCTTGTTTTATAGTGTTGTGGTTAATAAATTTTTAAAAGTGCTTTTAAGTTTGCATTATTTCTCCTCACGTATTGATTTAGCTTGTATAATAGTAGTATATATTTTACAACATGTTATATACTAGAACAATAAAAAGGAAATTAATTTAAAAAAATCGCCCATGAGATTTTGCTGGCGTTCAAACTGTCTAAGAATACTTTTAAGAATTGTTACATTATGTATGACGTTTTTCTCGTTATCTTTCCAAAGTGAGATCAATAATTATATCGCAACTGACGTTAAGTGCCCTATTAACAATAGCCACATGACATCTAGATATTCGTTATGGGATCCATCTTTATTAAATTGTGCATGTTTCCTCCCACGATTTCTCCTTCAGTTACGCAAAGTTCAGGGTAAATTGCACGTGTTATAACTGAGAATGCTTTCAAAATCAACTGCTGATGTGTCGTGTGGTTTATTCAACGCGGTATATAGCTTACGCCATTTAAAAAGAACATCAATACATACGCCCACTCAATCAATTTAGAATTTCACAAGATTGTGTCTGCAATACATAATACACGAGAAAGGCTATACTGGCTATTTGCAGCGTTCTCAGGATATTGAGTTCCTATAAGACTGAATGCGGTCATAGATGTATTGATGGATGTCATTATTTGTCTGGTAATATGACTTGTCACGGAACGGCAATACGTGAATGTAACGTGTAGAAATAGAGTAACGAACATCCCCCATCTCAACTGCATCAGAGCAACAAAAGGTATTGTATTGCATTTATTGTATTTTTTTATTATTAAAATATAAATTCATAGGGCTACGAATGAGCAGTGGAAGTCGCGAGCATCACACTACCTTTATTTGTAATGTATTTAAGGGTTTTGTGCACGTTCTTTGAAAGCGCAGCTGTATTCCTTATACTTTAATCCCGAGACTCAGTGGGAAATCAATAAATAACAATCCCAATTATTGGTGTCACATTATTTCCTAAATGGTACCACAACTGCTAGACAATCAATGATAACGTAGTGTGCGATCGGTACATACAATTATTGAATGACTGATTACACTTAATAAACCTAAATAAAACATCCGTTTTCATTTTTTTAAATAGTAGTTTTTCATAGCATCAGTTCCATTCTGTTATAAATTAATTACCCTGTATGGACAATTACACACGGTGTAAGACAATGTTTTGAACGGTACAAACTGGTGTTGAAAAGAAGAAAATAATAAAGCTGTGTACAGAAATTACAGAAAGTTCCATAAATCACAAAACTATGCAAGAGTTTCGAACAGAAATATGGACACCATGTTGGATGAAATGCTATTAAATATTAAGCTTGATCTGCAGTGCGTAATCTAGCTTAGCATATAATTGCAATAAAATAATATTCTATTTGAAATCGACATGTAGAGACGATTCATGTGGTATGTCGTTGTTCGCATTGACCTTGGTGGTATGCACATTACATGTACTATGGAACGATCAATTAAATGAAATGAGTACTAAGAAAAAAATAATTAGTTTTATGTCAACCGTTCGTTCAGGCATGGTTAAATGCAGCAATTATTTCAAGCCCCAAACGCAGTTTGACACGTGTGAATTTGTTGATCGATCAGCCTTGTACCAAGGTTATCTGTTCTGTTAAAAACAAACAAACGAAAAGCAATTTTTTTGTGAGATTATAATGTTATCTTTGACAAAAGACGTCTGACGCGAGGTTATCACGTACGAACGCCATTTGTATGAACTAAATATTGTCTTTCGCAAGCTTCAATTGACCATATCAAACAATGCCTTTTTGCAGTTAGGGATTTAATGTACATAATTTTAAAGCATAATTGACAATAAGCAAAATGAAAGTTGAAGGTATTCGAGTTTAACGATATGAATAAGTTTATCATAGACGTGTTCACACGCGCCAATTAGTCATGGGCATTCAAAATTGTATCGCCTAAATTCACTAATGTAATCATAAAGTAAACAAATGAAACATTCATCAAGTTTATCAATCGTTTTTTGTTTTTTTGAGTGACAAGATGACATTTGTCAAAGGTTTGTATGTTACATATATAAGAAACATATATACAATCGTAACAATTTGATTTAAGTTAATATTTCTTTTTTATTGAAATATTGTTTTCACATTTTTTTTGAATGCACGACGCATTTTTCTTAATCGCTTATATAGACGAATTTTTACAAATCACTGTAAAAAAACCCGAGTGTTGTCCTTGCATATTAATATACCGTAAGAATTCGTCCATTAATGGCATTGCAAATTCAAATGGAACCTGTATTTAATATGTGCAGTATTACTGGTGTACTTTTATTTGCAAGCAGGATAAAAGAAAAAGTTCAGTTCGCGAGACGCATTTGATCAAGTAATACAGAAAACATTGATGTTTCTTTCCATAACTTTAGCGCATCGCAAACATATACTCTGATATTAAACAATTTTAAGGCCTAAATAAAAGGCTGCATATTCTGTAATGGATTTTGCTTTCTTCAAATGCTGTTCCATATGCGCGTTACGTAATTATTGGCATTACATACACATCAAGCCTTTGTAATCAATAAAACATTAACGAATATTCCCTTAGTAATCCGCTGTATACGAGCCATTATATTGACACATGTGTCAAGAAATAACTGCTAATTCAGATTGACATCAGAGCTTTGTTCCCGGATCGAAAAGGAACCATCTGTAAAGACACAACACCATGTTGAAACGAGTTTTACTTACAGCAACCTGTTAAAATTAATAATGATACTTATATCAGACAGGCGGAAAATTCGATAAGATTGCTGTTTATGTCAGGATAGGGCCATTAAGGTCATGTGCAAATGTTCAATTTCAGTAGAGTTAATGAAGCAATGTGTGTGACACATCTTGTAAAAGCTGCATGCATATTAATTGGTCATTGTACACTCCTTTACAATAAACATTTACTTATTTAAAGCTGTATATTATTCCATTCATTTCCGATTCCCCAAATATGTTTGTGGTAGACAACAACGTTTTCTTGTTAAATGTGTTGTAATGTCAACAAATTCCCATGATGAAAATCGGTCTAGACCACTTAATAGAAAGTGGATGGAAGCAATTATAACGTGAAGACTTCCGGTTTTTAAGAGATGCTTAAAACATTACCAAGTTGCTTGTTGTTGGTGTATGGAGTGATATTTTTTTCATTTACAGTTAGAATCATTAAAAAAAACTGCGTAACGCTCATTACGCGTTCTCTCACATATAGGTATACTTTTTTGTTAACAAGACTATAGTTTCGTTTCCGAATTTCACATTATTATTTTACAAGTTTTATCATAATAAATTTTCCGATTTGTTGTTAGAGTATAACTTGGGCATGTGACTTTATAAAAACTGCTTTCGTATACATCACAATATAAAAGCAATTACAGCAGACGATGGCTGCATCCGACAACAAATGAATTATGAACAAACGATTAAATTTCGAGATGGCACTTGTCGTTTACAAGAATGGCTCGATGATATGTTAAGGCGGTCATAAATGTATTATTTGATGTCATTATTTGTTTGGTAATATACATTGTCACGGAACGGCAGTATGTGTATGTACCGTGTAGTAATACAGTAGCTAAAAGCCCCCGTCCAGACTGCATCTGAGCAATAAAGGATATTGTATTTACGAATATACGTGTATTTTTGATAGTGTATTTTAGTGTACACCGTATATAGGGATATTATTGCTCAGTGACAGTCGCGAATATCACATATACCTATATTTGTATGTATGTAAAAGTGTTGTGCACATGTATAGAGCATGTAGCAGTATCATGCCGACACTCAGAGCTAGTACATGTATTATTACTGATGCCCAGGTCAATACGCAATAAGTTCCGAATAATTGAATGTAACAAATTACAAACAATGATATTTACACTTGCTAATACTATTAAACTTCTTTTTAACCTCGCAGAACCAACTTACATTGCTGTATGTATTTGGGTGCATCATGCAGTTCAAATAATAGTAATTAATACATACAAGAATTGCATGACATTTGTGAAAAATTATATTATCGCCGGACTTGAATATACTAATGCGGGTTAAAGTTGCGTGTATGTAATTATACTCATAAGTGCCGTAGATATTGGATAATGTTTTTTACTTATTTAAATGTGTATATCATTTCAACAATTTATTATTTTAACAAGATTGTCTTGTTAAAGTTGGTTGTTAAATCAGTAACATGACATTCTGTAGAAAACGAAATGGAAATTAACGTTTCTACTGCTATTTCAATGCTGACAGTAGCGGATTGGATATACAACAAAAAACCAAATGAAGGTTCGGTTGACATTGTACTTGCCCACCGGACAACCTTTATGTCCAGTTTTTATGACAACTAATTCCCATGATGACACTCAGTCTAGACCACTTAATAGAAAGTTGCGGATGGAAGTAATCATGACGTGACGACTTCCGGTCTCTTAAGAGATGCTTAAAACATGACCAAATTACATGTTGTCGGCATCTGGAGTCGCTATGCTTCATTTACAGAAAGAATCTTCAAAGGCTATTGCATTTGTTGCGTAATGCTCATAACGCATGTTTTAGGTATACGTGCTACAGCTGCCGATGTCTGCATTCGACACCAAATGCATAATGTGCAAAATATAAAACAGCGAGATGGTATTTGACATTTATAAAAATGGTTCAATTATATAATTATTTGCGTCATAGAAACACTAAAGGTCATCACTTAAATATCATACATGGTTTGGTATCTGTTTCAAACATTTTTCATTTGCATCCAGATCCTTAACGCTTTTAATCCACTCCGCTTATCAGATATTTCTGGGACAATGGGACAACCCAATGTGTCTGGTGTAGGCGTAATGCGTATGCCATGTCGTTTACTTGTGCATGTGGAAGAGTATTTGGAGAATACAGTACATCATTAAGGCATCTGCAATGTGTTCGCAATTCCTTGAAAGTGCAGAATATAGATGCATAAATATGCATGGTGCTAAATATAGTCCGTTACGAGTCTCGGGAACTGCGTTTTTAGACAGACACAAATAATCGGCTATGTTTGCTGTGTCTTTTGATAAACAATATCACGCTAGCACAACCCTTTCTTGAAATGTACTGATACAAAGTGATAATATACTTAAATAAAACATGTGTGTTCAAACTATTTTGAAAATAGTATTTTCTCATATCATCAGTTCGATTCAGTTACGTGTTCGAAATTTCTTACATTGTATGGACATTTAAACACCTTCTTTTCTTATATTTTGAACACTTTAACCTGGTATATGGTTTACGTGTTACAAAAGCAACTAATAAACAATGCAAATAGAGCAGCTTACAGAAGCAAATAATAAAGCTATGCAAATGGAGCAGCAGCATCTATTAGAAAAATTCCATAAATGACAATAAACTGTTAGAGTTTCGGACATAAATATTGACACCTTGTTGAGTTAAGTGCTATTCAATATTAGACTTGATCTGAAACAAGTAATCTTGATTCGCATATAATTGAAATAACATTATATGAAATGTATTGATGATTGATTTGTTATGTTGTTTTTCCCAGTGACCTTGGCGGCATGAAACATACACGTACTACAGAACGATCAATTAAATGAAATAGGTAGTCATAGACAATAAACTAGTTTAATTTCAAACATTGCGTTATGCATGATTAAATACAGCAATTATTCAGACCCTAGACGCATAATGTAGTTTGACACGTTAATATTTGTTGATCAACACTTTATGATCATTATTAGCAAGGTTATCAATTAATTATATGTTCTGTTGTAAACGAGCAAACCAAATGCATTGAGGCGTGAGACTTTAATGTTACCCTTGATAATAGACATCTGACACTGAGTTATCAGTTATGAAAGCCATATTCATGAATTAAATATGGTGTGTTGCAATCTTCAATATTCCATGTCGTTCCGTGTAATTTTGAAGTAAGAGATTTGAAGTGCATAATTCCAAAGCATAACAAGCAAATACAATGCAAGACAATAAGCAAAATGATAGAAGGTATTTGAGTTAAACTACATTATTATACATTATTATTAAATGGACTTTTTCACAGACGCAGTCTGTTCGCAAACTAACACGTAAAACGTAAACTTTATGTCAAACTTCATTTTCGCCGTAAGTTCTGTGTTATGATTTCTGTGTGCTCTCTTGAGCAACTTTTAAAATTGCAATATTCCACTGTAATTTACGACAACTAGTGAATGACTAGAGTTGCTTTCATGTTTCAATTTAATCAATGTTTTGTTCATAGACTTGAAGTGAACCGATTGGATTACGCAGCAGTGTGCAATTAAATTTACACAACTACGTGCTATTAATCACTGAAATAAAAACCATGTTCGATCAAATTAGTCCATGACTGTCATGCCTCTATTTGTGAATTCATCGTGGGTAATAAGTAGTCAGTGCTTTTTAGATTCTTTCTGTGCCTTTTGTAAGCATATTTACGGAGTTAGAACGTGTACTTTACACAATTGATTAGCATAAATTCACAAATACACAAACATGATCATTAATAAAAAGGAAACATTTATCACTTTTATCAATCGGTTTAATATACTGGAAAAATGACATTTGTCAAAAGTGTGTATGTTTAATATATTCGAACACATGAATAGCATAAGTAACTTTTTGATATTAGTTTATTTTATTTTTTTAATTTTGATATTATCTTAACAATTTGTGGAATGCACGACGCATTGTTCATAATTTCGCATATAGAAGATTTTTCACAAATCACGACTAATGTCATTGCATAACAAATACGTAAGGATTTGTCTGCAAATGACTTTGCAAAATCCAATAGAACCTGTTTAAACTATGTGCTGCATTAATTATTTAATTTATTTGCAAGCAGGAGAAAAGTAATGGTTATGGTCGCGAGATACATTTGATCAAGTTATACAAGACACATCGCTGATTGTTCGTTTTTTAATAACAATCCCAAGCGACTTCGACTACTTTTAGCGCATGACATGCGCCTACTCCAATAGTAAACACTTTCAATGTATCATATACTGCAGATTTTGTGGTGGATTGATGCATTCTTCAAATGTTGTCCGATGTGCACGTTACGTTATTATTGGCATCGCATAAGCATCACGCCTTTGCAATCAATAAAAAATAAACTAAGTTTCACACCAAGCTTTGTGCCAGGATAAAAAATGAGGCATCTAGATGGACAGAATACTATGTTTGGACGAGTTGAGTTAAGTAAGGGGACGTTTTACGAACAGCGACCTTTTTATACCAAAGCCTATACGTTTTGCATTTGATTCAACGGACTGTTTCTGACATTTGTGGACGTGGGGAAAGCTCTTCTACAAACTTGAAACCTACTAGTACATCATATTCAGTGAACAAAAAATTAAAAGAACGCTTTAAAGATGTATTCCTTATATATACTCAATATTCTGTGTTTACATTCATTTCTGGTCCTACTTGTTGAGCTCTTGGCATGGGTTTCTAATCACTTATCCCCCCCCCCACAAAGTTTACACTTTTGAAACGAATATTCACAACATTCAGGCGTACATAACACAAACAGAATTAAGAATTTAATATGGACCACGATGCAAAACAATTTTTCGTTTTAGCTTTTCCGAAATTGTATTATTTTTTGCATAAAACAATATTAATTGTTATAATAATCTTTATGCAAACGTTCATTTACATCTAGAACGTGTTCCATTTTGAAGTATATTTGGAAACTCTCTTGTGTCTTATCGTCTGATGTCTGAAACGTATAGAATTAGCTAATCGTTCACTTTCTCTTTGTTTCTCATCCGTTAACGCTAATTGATCGTTAATTGCTTCACCGGATTATCTTTTGGGGGGGAGGGGGGGGGGTTCGTACATACAGCCTAATTGAATGTTACAGATTAAGTGCACTTACCCGACCGACGGGACGCGGTCACTTATAATTATCTCCACATTTGTCACTTGTCAGTTCTTCCTGCAGGAAACCTAACGCTTAACTTTTTTTTTTTTGATGATCGGTTCATGTACGCAACGGTTCCGTCGTGTTTTTTTTTTTAATAATTAAACGAACGCCATACATCGAAACCACAAATGCAGTAGTGTAATAAAAATGTATGTTTCCGCACTTTTTTATGCTTTGTTCCAGTAAGTATTGATAAAGCTTCTAAACTAGTGCTGAGTTAAATATTTATGAGATATTCATGCTTCCTCCCACAATTTCCCTTACATCATCCGCAAAGTTAAAAGTTATAGGCATGTATGTGTTACAACTGAGGGTGCTTTCCAAAATGAATTGTTGATGTGTTTTGTGGTATATTCAACGCGGTATATTGCTCAAGCTTTTTAAAAGCACATCAACTCATCATGTTTAAAATTTCACAAGATTACGTCTCCAATACATCCTAGATCGATGATGGATATTTGTGGCGGGATATTGAGTTCATATAAAACATTAATGCGGTCATAAATATATTGATGGATGTCATTATTTATCGTGCAATATGAATGTCTGGGAACGGCAATACGTGAATGTAAAGTGTAGTAATACAGTATCATAAATCCCCTCCCATCCCAACTGCATGTGAGCAACATAAGGTACTCTTTTCCTTATTTACGTATATTTAATTATAGTGTAGCCATCTCTTCGTTAAAAATACAAGTATGTTTATAGGGCTACTAATGGACTACAAATGCTCAGTGGCAGCCGCGAATATCACATATACCTATGCGCGGTTTTTGCCTTAACTGGGTCTCGCTAAGAAGGGAATCCTTTAAACGAAAAATACCACACAAGCGTAAAGTGTAGTCCCTGATGAGCCTGTGCGGACTGAACATGCTTATCTTGGATTACACTCTACGCAGATGCATTAAGCCCCGTTTTCCTAGAGCGAGGCTGATTTGTAATGTATGTGGAGGTTATGTGAATGTGCATTGTAAGCGCAGCAGTGTTCCCTCAACTCTCATTCCGAGAATGAAATGGAAATACATACTCAATATTTGTGTAACATATTTGGCTTTAACGGTACCAACACTCCAATAATAACTTTGTGTGTGATTGGTACATATAATTGAAGAGTTCACAGATAACAACAGTCTTTACATTAAGAAAATTCTACGCACGCTTAAACTCTATAAAGGACTTATTAATGTAGTGTACAATTGTGTTTTATATTATATGTCGTTAAGAACGACTCATGTAGTGTTAACGTGATGCCCGTATGCGTTTAAATTGTTCTCTGTTAAGACCAATTATTAGTCTTATCCCAGAAAAATCTGCCACTCTGCAAATTAGCAATTTCCGAATTGGCGCCGATTATTGTGTAACAAACATTGCAAAAGTTACAGTTACAATTTATTCAAACGCACATGTGTCTGCATATGTATCAGAGTTTTTATAGATTCTGTTTAAACATATTTATGTCGTGTTCTGAGAAAACCGAGCAAAATGCATGTGCATAAATTGTCATCTCAGATTAGCCTGTGCAGTCCACACAGGCTAATCAAGGACGACACTTTCCGCCTTAATTGGATTTTTGCTAAGGAGAGACTTCATTTCAACGAAAAATGTCATGAAAGCGGAAAGTGTCGTCCCTGATTAGCCTGTGCGGACTCCACAGGCTAATCTGGCACGACACTTTACGCACATGCATTATGCCCAGTTTTCTCAGAACACGACTCATTTATTTGTAATGGTTAGTACAGAGTGTCTCAAGCATGCACAATAAGTAAGTATTAGAAAAGGATTTAAACGAAATACATGATTATTATTTTTATTTTTTCTCATTTGAGTTATATTAACGCATAAACATGTCAATGTTTTAAGATAACAAAGTAATGCAATACATGAGAAATATGCTTGATACATATTCAAGTATTTACCGTTGCGTAGTACATGTATTAATATTGCATACCTGGATACTGCGCAAATAATTACCGATTAATTGAATGTAAGCGATAAGAATAAATAATATTTGCACAAGAAAGTATTGTTTAACTTTTTTTCCAAACAGACAACCTTAATCAACGCAGAGCTCAATAGTATTTCTGTTTTTAAAATGATGAATGATGCAGGAGAAATTCAATACATAATATTATAAGGAAATATATGTAATAACCGGAAATGTTTACACGAATGCGCATTAATGTTTCGTGTATGTAATTATACTTGTAAGTGACGTAGATATTTTTTTTTGTATATTGTATTATTTATTTAAAGGTGTTTACCATTCATTTCAATTCCGATTCAGCTGTAGACAACAATATTTTCTTGTTAAAGTTGTTAGTTACATGACATTCTGTAGAAAACGAAATGACAAAAAACATTGCTACTGCTATGTTATTGCTAACAGCAATGGATATATAACAAAAACCAAATAAAGGTTACGTTTACATTGCACTAACCCACTGTAATCATTGACACAACTTTAATGTCCAGCTTTTAGGGCAACTAATTCCCATGAGGTCAATCGGTCTAGACCACTTAATAGAAAATGACGGATGGAAGTAATCATTACATGACAACTTCCGGTATACTAAGAGATGCTTAAAACATTACCAAAGTATATGTGTCGTGTTCTGAGAAAACTGGGCAAAATGCTTGTGCGTAAATTGTCATCCAAGATTAGCCTGTGCAGTCCGCACAGGCTAATCAGGGACGACAATTTCCGCTTTTATGAAATTTTTCGTTTAAATGATGTCTCTTTTTAGCGAAAATCCAGTTAAGGCGGAAAGTGTCGTCTCGGATCTGGGATGACACTTTACGCACAAGCATTTTGCCCAGTTTTCTCAGAACACGCCACATATGTTGTTGCCATCTGGAGTGATGTAGTTTCATATGCAGTACGAATCGTTTAAGGCTATTTTTTTGTTTCTGCGTAATGCCCATAACGCATGCTTTTACGTATACGTGTACGATATTTGTTAACAATACAATAGTTTAGTTTTCAAAATTGATTATTATGATTTATTATACAAGTGTTACCATACTAAATTTTCCGATTTGTTGTTAGAGCACTACTTGGCCATGTGACTTTATTGAAACTTCTATCATATTACTTTTATCATATGCAAACTATTTTATAACGAGATGGCATTTGACGTTCATAAGAATGGTTCAATTACATGGTTATTTTTGCGCCATACTTAAGGGCATGCACTAAACTTGCATACATGTACATAGTTTGTTATCTTTTTCCAAGTGTTTTCACTTTCATCCAGATATGCACGAAAATAATATGATATTTCTGGGAGAATGGGACAACAAAATGTGTCTGTTAAAAGGCATATAACTGAAGCATAATTTATTGCGTTTGCTTAACTTGTATGCAATGTCAATTACGTAACGGGCATGCTGAACAGTATTCAGAGAATACAACAAATCATCGCGGCATCTGCAGTGTGTTTGATATGCATTGAATGTATAGAATATCGATGCATAAATATGCACGATGCTAAATATATTTTATTCGGAATCTCGGGGCATTATACAAACAATCGGCAATGTTTGCTGTTAAGTTTGATACAAAATATCACGAACGCACAAACCTTTCTTAAACAGCACTGATAAAGCTGATAATATTCTTAAGGGGTGTTGCGGCAGTTTATTAAACCGAGGATATATTTATGGCAACACCGATGCTATTATCACAACCCAATAGTTTTGTTATCAGAATCATCACACATTTATGACCGAGTAGGTTCATAATAGGTACCCAGTGGTTCGATCCCAGGTGCGGTTAACTTTTTTTATTCTTTTTTTCTTTCTTTTATTTCACTCTTGTTTTTTCCTGGAGCTCTTTAGTCCTGTTGTTTACATTAATCAATTTAAAGCATTTAATCACAAACTTCAAAACATGCCGAAATTTGTCAACAAGTCCCTGTTATGGATGATTAAGGTCGAGTTTGATACTGTATGGTCTTATGTTTGTGATTAAATATTGTATAAGTGTTGTGTTTTAGTAAGCCGTTGTTATCCCAATTAAGATTGTAAACAATTTATAATGTTTATGCATATCTCTAACAGTCTATGTACCGGTACTTAGATTTCGCCTAATTGCTGTATTTCAGCAAATTTGACATAGACGGTAGGGATAGTTAAACAATAAAATCTCTGTTAAAAGTGCGGTGACCCCCCTTTTTAATTTTTGTTTTATGATAACAATACGTAGATGAACATATTTGAGCAGTTTCGCAAAAAGTTATTAGATAGAACTTTTTTAAATTCCATTTTTGTGTTAAAATAGTAAAAAAAAATACGTTTTTTTCGTTGACATAAAAATTATAAAAAATAAATTTCTTAAAATTTAACTTGTGTTCTCCATTTTTTGGTAGTTTGTGGTTTAATTAAATGGTATATGATATATATTAGCTTATATAATATCAATATGTTGCCAATTTTATAGGTTATTAATCATTTTTATGCAATTAGAGATTTTTCAGTTTTAATGAAAAAGTACATGTTATATAATGGTGAATAAAATCAAAACAAGGCCGGAGACCCTATGTTTTTATTTCATTTTTCATATAGTAATTGTATGTAGTACTTGAATATAAATTTTGAGCAAAAGTTATTAGATGGAAAAAAAATCAGCAAAACTGCAGCAACACCCCGTAAATAAAGCACGTGTTATTAAATAATTTCTAAATAGTATTTTTTATTTTCATGAGTTTGATTCAGTTACATGTTAGAAATAACGTTCATTGAATGGCCATTTTAACCTGGTGAACAACAACAACAACTTTTATTAGAGTATAAGCATATCAATACATTGATTTAATAAGAGAAGTTTACAAAAAGACAGTAATACATCAGTTATCAATATAATTATATCTTTAACTGCAATACGAGGAAATTGTAGAATTATTTAACTATACAAACATATTCAATGAATAATCAAATAACATGGCTATAGTCTTGTAAAAGTTAACAATTATAACTGATTGTCTATATTATTACGAATTTCATTAGCATTACAAATATATTTAGCGAGGTTTATAATGTCTTTTTTATTTGCCGACTGCATTAGAATGTCACATTATTTAGCGTTGGCCACCTTTGAAAATATGGCTTTAAATGTTCTTTTATAATTTCTCTATATAGTGGACAAACAAGTAAAAAGTGGTTCTCGTTTTCTATAGCGTTTCAGTTGCACATCTTACATTTAAACGGTGTATGGTAATACGTTGAAAAGTGCAAACTGGCATATGGAGAACGTCTTACAGAAGCCAATAATAAAGCTATGTACATGTAAATAGAGCAGCAGCATGTATTAGCAATTTTCCATAAATCATAATAATCTGTTAGAGTTTTGGACAACACATTGACAACATGTTGGGTAAAATGCTATTAAATATTAAACTTGATATGCAGTAAGTAATCGTGCTTAGCATATAATTGCAATATCATTATATGCTATTTGACAATGAAATGTATGGACGATTTATGTGTAATGTTGTTTTTTGCAGTGACCTTGGTGGAATGAAAAAAACATGTACAAGGGAACGATCAATAAAATTAAATGGATACTCATAGATAATTAACAAGTTTAATTTCAAACGTTGATTAGTGCATGATTAAATACAGCAATCATTTCAGTAAGTATTTGTTGATCGACACACTATGGGCATTATTTGCAAGGTTACAAATTATTTAACTGTTATGTTGAAAACGAGCAAACCAAAAGCATTGATTGGCAAGACTTGAATGTTACCTTTGACAATAGACATCTGAAGCGATCTGAAGCGATGTCTTAAGTTATGAAAGCCATATTTAAAAGATGAGCGTTGTCCTTGCATATCCAAATTAAATAAAACAGGTATTACATATGTGCAGTATTACTTTTGTAATTTTATTTGCAAGCAGGAAAAAAGAAATGGTTCTGTTCGCGAGATACATTTGATCAAGTGATACATCAAACATTGCTGTGTATTCGTGTTTGATCGTAAGCGACTTTCATTAACTTGAGCGCATGGCATACATATTCTCTAATATTAAACAAGGTTAAGGCCTACTAATACGCTGCATATTCTGTTGTGGATTTTTCATTCTCCAAATGCAGGTTAAGTATTTATTGGCATCGCATACGCATCAACTCTTTGTAATCAATACAAAAATAAACGAATATTCCCTAAGTAATCCGCTGTATATGAGGCATTTTATTGTCACATTTGTCAGGAAATAACTGCTAATACAGATTGACATCAAGCTTTGTTCCCGGATCAAAAATAAACCATCTAGAAATATGCAATACCATGTTTTAACTAGTTTAGTTAAGTAAGGTGACGTTTTACGTACAGCGACCTTTTTCTAAAAAAGCCTATATAAATGTCGAATTTGATCCGACACCGTTGGCTTTGATGTTAAAAATGATGATGACACTTTTATCAGAAAGGCGAAGACCTCGATTAGATTTGTGCTTATGTCAGGATAGGGACTAGGGGATCGTCTGCAAATCTTAAATTTCAGTAGAAGCGATGAAGCAATCTTCCGCATTCCGTGAGAAACATATTAATAAAAAAAGCTACATGCATATGTTTTGGACACTGTACACTTCTTTACAAGTTATAATTTAAAACCGTTATTTGTGTTTACATAATATAGTTGCTTTGAAACAGAACATTACATTAATAGTTTTTCATAGGTATATGTCATGAATTAAGATTGTGAATTACAATCAATAATGTGGATGAAACACTACGTTAAAATCCGTTTTGCGATATATTGCGATACAGTAAACCCGTATTACAATACACATTAAATAAATGAATTAATTTTGTAAAGAAACTGGATAGTTCTCATCTTCAACATGTGCTAGTTTTCTGCCTTTTAAAATGCACATTACATTTAAGGGTTACTTGTGTATTCATGCATACTAAATCATACTGGTATGTTAAAATAAATTGTTTATTGAAATGTCCGTCATCATATTAAGAATTTAATATGGACAACGATGCAAAAACATGTGTGCGTTTTATCTTTACCGAATTTGAATAATGTTTGAATGAAACCTATTAATTATTGGAATAATATTTATTCAGAAGTTCATTTACATCTAGCACGTGTTGAAGTTTGTAGTATTTTTTGCAATTCTTGTGTGCCTTATTGTCTTATGACCAAACCGTATAGGATAAGTAATAGGTACACTTTCTCTCTGTACCTCATCCGTTAACGCTTTTTGATCGTCGTTTTCTAGTTGCCTTGCTTCCACGGACACTGCATCAGCATTACAAAGGATTCGCATAAACATTGTATAGCCACATAGAATAGTTCCGGCTATGACATTGAACGTAAAATTTTAGTTATTTCTTAGCAAGTGAATAATTGATAACATTCTACGCAATAGGTTGTATATGTCTCAGTCAAACACAATGCAACTATCGTGTTTGGATTTCACGGGAATTCCGTAATAAATGCGATTGCTTTATTTATAATACTCCCGCAAACGAAGATGATGAGGTTGATATATTGAAGACACTTTGTCAGCCAATTTGAAGGTTGATGTGTCTGCATTAATTGTAGGTTCGTTAAACAAACTTCTTCCACATCTCTCAAGCGATTAAATCAAAATTTCGAATATATCAATACCTTGATGTGTTTATGCGCAAAACACTTTTTCAAGCCCGTTGGACCACACGTTCGTGAGATATTTGCCCTTGAACTCAGCTTAAAAAGCGGGACGGGCGTACAAGAAACATTTGTGACAAAGCCCTACTAGTGTTGTGTCATTGCTAGTGTAAATAGTATTTGTTTTCATCACAGGTCTCGCCATCATGTTATATATCACAACCAATTTCATAACACAAAAATGTAACCACGCCTAGAAAATTGCTCTGTAGGTAAAGTCTTTATTTGACATTGATCATAGAGGATATTGACACTCCTAATGTTTGAGGGACTTACGAGTTAATGTGGGGAAACAATTAAGTGTGCATCATTGTTAAAATTGAAAAGCTGGCACCAAAGTATTCGTAAATTAATGGGTATTAGGGGCACAGTATTTATGTGGTTAAATAATTTTTCCAATTGCATGTCGGATGTTTTTTACATTTGACACAAATTCAATGTTTCACACAACCAGATGACAATAGTTGCTATTCGAGACTCTGATGAAATCTGTTTTCTCAAAAGTAACATAATAAATTACCTAAATGGGTCTTTGTATTGTTATTCAATATAATGTGACCTCAAATCTTCTGCCAATATTCAGATATGTGTTTGAAAACTTTCTGCCAAGCTACATGAGGAATACACAAAAATAAATCAAAGGTTTTATGCATTGTAACTCGAAATAATTTGACCTAACATATGTTGTCATTTGTAAATATTTATGTGACACAAGTGCTTACAGCGTTGTTTGCAACGAGGGATTAGTTGAATACACGAACAAGCTATATTTTGTACAATATCTCATCATATGTTTTATTCACGCCTTATGGGGGTATTCCACTGAGATCCGATTCCCCACGATTTGTCTCGATTTCCAATATTTTGAGGTCGGGGACATTCGTAGCTCAATCGGCGAAGGTCCTAACTCATACGTAGCTAGTCGTGGGCCGGTCGTAAGTGATTCCTGCAACTCGTGAGCTCCTGAAAAATCGTGGCCAGATTTAAAACGTGTTTAAAATTAAGCCAGGACCTCCAAGACTGAATTTAATCGCAGTTGACTCGTAATAGCGTCGAAGTGCGTTCTTGGGCGTCGTAATGGAATCGAAGGTAATTCGTGATTCAATCGGGAAATCGGTGATCACGTGATCTGTCTACGAATCAGCTACGACTTTGTCAAGACTCTCACGAGTTCGCCCCGAGTGAGTTGCGAGCCCGCTAAGATTCTCGCGATTAAGTTACGAAACAGTTACGATTTTCGGAGAATGGGTGTGGTATATAAACAGAGCTTCTCGTTTTTTTCAGTCATTCAGTTGTTAGGGCTTTGTATGAATAACAGGTTATTTGTTTATAATCAAAAATTGCAAGAAAAGGCAAGGGCATGGGGAAGATAGGTAAGAATACAAGCAGAAAGTCCTCCGAAAAAAAAGGAACGGGGGCCTTCTTACACATGTACCTGTACACAGAATGTAGGTCACAATGTAAAGAATGATCAATATCAATAGATATTGGCGCCTAATTCATGAGTGCGTTCGGTCCTAGCTTAGTCGTGACCGATCTGCATCGTTCAACTCAACTCAATTTATTCAATAATAAGGCCCCCGGCTCATAATATATAGGCAACAATAGAAAATAGTTTACATCCCTCGATCACCATTCTGCTTGGACATGATTTGGTGAACATAAGTACAAACATTAATTAGAATAGAACATAAGTATAAACATAGGCAACACTAGTAAATCAGTTACATCTCTTACAAATGATTTGATGAACATAAGTACAAACATTACATAGAATAGAACATAGGTATAAACATAGGCCACAAAAGACAAGGGACAAAATTGTCACAAAACCAGGTTTTCAATTTGAAAAACAAAGTATAATAAAGGGAGACAACTCAAAATGTACATTGTCACTGATTGTCTCTAGTTACCCCCCTTGTTTCAAATTCAATAAAATTCAATATTTTTTCTCAAAGTGTGCTCTTGACCTTGGAGATATCGACACCATATCAAAATGATTTGGTGAGCTTAAGTACAAACATTACATAGAATAGAACCTAAGTATAAACATAGGTAACAATAGAAAATCGTTTACATCCCTCGATCAACATTTTGCTAAGAAATGATTTGGTGAACAAAAGTACAAACATTACATAGAATAGAGCATAAGTATAAACATAGGCAACAATAGAAAATCATTTACATCCCTCGGTCAATATTTTGCTTAGAAATGATTTGGTGAACATAAGTACAAACATTGCGAATAGTTCTTTCACAACTACAGCTCATTAATGAATACAAGTCATTCGGTTCTAATCCTCTGTCATACCAGTTAAAAAGATAGCGTTGACGAATATCACTATACCTTATACAATGGAAGAATGCATGAAATTCACAGTCAAGAAATGAAATATTACTATCGTTTAAACAATATATACACATTCTTTGTTCTCGGTCAATATTCATGTGTCTACCTATCTCTATTCTAAGCTTATGATTGGGACATCTAAATTTTGAAAATGATTTCTTTTAAATAAAAGGCATATCCATAACTAAATACCTTTCAACATTAAGAAGAGATTTAAAATGTTTATAATGATAACATCTACTGGAATCATTAATATCACTATGCCAATTCTGGGTATAGCAGTCTATAAGTCTTTGTTTAAACATACAAATAAATACATCAATATTTCCAATTTCCTGAGAGATCCAGGCATACCCAAAACCATGCTCGTATAACAATGTTTTAACCTTTGTAGCCCAATTGCATCTTCCACAGTCATCATGTGATTTTAACATAATATAGCACTGGCGTGGGTATCTGTTGTTTGACATCATTAGCAACTTACACCAATATTTTATGCAATTTGTTATATAAAATACACAAAGTGGTAGCCTGCCACATTCTCCAAGAGCAACCGAGTTATTAGTTGTTCTATTAACACAAAGATATCTTTTACAAAAATCATAATGGACAGTTTCAATAGTATTTACATAGCANTAAGCCACTACAGTGTAGGGATCATCAAAAATATTGGCTATTAAATCGAATTGATTATTTGATAATGTAAGTGTAAAAATGTCATTGGAAATAAAATATTAATTTTAAATTTACAAAATTAAGTGTACATGTATCTGTATTGTACATCTTTTAAGCTCGAAATTAATAAACTGATGAACGAACATCTAGTTCTGGCCTCCATAACATGTATAGTGTACATTGCTACAATGCAGACGGCTTAAACAAGGGACATAACTTTGCAAGTACTTTTTAACAATCTCCTACGCAGTGGTCTCCCTTTTACAAGTAGTAGAAAAAGTAGTTCCGAAAATTTGTTCTTTTCACTGCTGTTATTTCACTGCAGAAATGTCATATATTAGCATAAGGAATAAAAGAAAATGTTTTATTTTCGAATCGGTGACACACTTCTTCGCAAAAATGCCAGTGCATATGGAAACATATCCTTTTTTCGTATACACTGTCTAATAAACCGTAGATATAACATAAAATAATGTAAAAGCAGTACAAGAAGAATTGTAAGTTTAAAAAGAACTGTATTTCCAATCGGCGGAATTGTATGTTGTGACGTCATGGTTGCTATGGAGACCGCTTTGGAATGCGACGTCATCATCCAAGGTGAGCCACTGTTTGTCGGAGTCCGTACTTTCGCTGTTGTGGCTGAATTTAACACCGGGCTCCTTGTTGTTGTTGTTATTGTTGTTATTTGCTGTAACAAAAATAATTGCAAATACATTATAGAGGCAGTGGTTCTCTCTATTTCAAAGGATTTCAAAGGATTTTTGCAAACAGTCAAAACTTATGTAACGTTGTTTCAGAAATGGATTTAGAATCTTTGCATAAGGTGTATATAAAATCGAGGGAAACTTCCTAAAAACTTCTATTGTAAAACTGTTCTTGTTCATAACTAGTTTTTTATAAGCATGATCTTAATTATTTAAATAAATAAATTCAGTTCGTTAAACACACGTATCCGCCATAAATTCCTGCTTTATAACTTGAAGTTTTACTAACTTAGTAATTTAATCGTTTCAAGAAAACATATCTTTATACATGTAGCGATATATTTGTGTAAAAACATCCTCAGTTTTCAGATGGGTTCTCTCCCTTTGCCGAAAACAATAGTTTAGTTTTTTCGGCAGTTTTCAACAGTATAATGGAGGTCAGTTTACCAACTCCTACTTTGCTGGGTTAACAAGTACTAAGTGCACATACTTATGCCAGTAACTAACAGATGCTATTCTTAATTCTTAGGTAGGAGGAGAACGGCGATAGGAACAAGTTCATGATCACACCCCACACAAGCTGTGTGGCCGGGTCGGGGATCGAACCGCAGTCGTCGGATTTGTGGTCCAGCGATCTACCAAGTAAGCCAGTCAGGTAAAACAGATCGGACGTAAACATGCACACATTTCCCATACAAGCTAGTTAATTGTATTATGTAGTGTAAATATACATTTCACCCATATCATGTTTGTATTGAGCTGATTTGTCTCAAAGAACGCATCGTTAAAGTAAAAAAAAAGATTACTATAGATGAGCTTTCACACAAAATTATGAAACAGCGTTTTCATGAAATTATGCATTTTATTCAAAGAAAGGGTTGACTAAACTTTCAAATACTATGTTTGAAAAAAGACTTGTTTGTGGACGCGTAATTTTGTGGTTTTCTGATTTAGGAAAAGACTGAGAAATGTTCCTATGTGTTTTTGCTAAATTCATGGATCGATCAACCCAAGAAATATCCCTAGAATAAAAATCATTTTACAGTAAATCACTATCGAGTGTATTTGGTTCATGCAGAAACATGAGCTGTTCTTTCCGACAAAAACATATATGCCTAAAATAACAATAAATATGCAAAACAAAAGCCGATTTAACGAAGCGTCTGAAATTTAGAGAGAATTAAGAGACCATGTTTCAAGACGTTTATCAATTATTTGCAATCTGTATGAAATTATGTCTTGCCGAAATTGAGAAGGGGCGGATATTGATTAAATGAGACAGTTATATAACGTGTGCGAGAAACTATAGATATTGAACCGATTTATGAGTGGACTATTTTGAAACGGGGAATTATGAAAGAAACATAGCACTCTCTGTCGTTACGAAGCTGAGTTCTCGAAAATATCAGTAAAACATGAATTCGTGAGAAGATTTTACCTTCCAGGAGATGGCAGTTTTTGCATGACGAATATTTGTTGGTAAATAAATGGTGTGAACAAAATTAAACAGATGCTCCATTTGTGTTAAGAAAATGCCAGATTCGGCACTGGACAGAAATAAATTCACGGCGGAATGTCACAAACAGAATGAACTGGGGACAGTACTTAATGTAGATTGCATGAATGGCATTTCGCAAGACTTACTTATAAATCCCAACCAACAAGTCAAACACAAACACACTATGATTCAACATAATCAAACACTGTGAAAACAAATAAATAATACAAAACATACAAACACCGCACCTTGCATAGATTTCTGCCTGTCGAATGCTTGTATCTGACTTTAATCCGGGCATCCTAGCCACCACGTGGCGATATCACGTGGGTAGCCGCCATTGTCTACCTGCAAGTCACGTGTCGTGTTAATGTGACGTTTATAAATGCCTCGCAAAGGTTATGTCAATAGCAGTTACAAAGAGAATGACACATGACATCGTACCAGATCTGGAAGGATGGTCAATTTGTAACTTTTTTTTATATTTTAATGAAACTCAGTCTGATTTTTTAAAACAAAAATGGTAATTGTACGCATGGTTTACCGTCAACAATGAAAATGAAAAAGCAATTAAAACCACTTATGATAACAAAACTAATCGATTCGGCCATCATCACGTAGTTTGTTATGGCGATGAAGATTTGATAAGAGCTATGATCGGAACCAGTCAAATCTCTTCGTGGGGTTTGGATGACAGTGACCAATATGCACAATGACTACGAAATTTGAAGATCTCAAACTGAGTCTCGAGGTTTGGCTAATTCGAATGCTTGATATATTTGATTTACTTTGCATGGGTTGTTTGCTTTAGACTTATGATAGCATGGAGGTTAGACTATTCGTAGACAAATGGCCAGTTACTATACAAACAATGGCATACAGATGGAATGTATTGTATTGGTTTAACTTGCTTTTCAATATAGTAAAATTATTCAACGCATTAAAACTGAGTATGTCTGCAAAAACCTGCATATATCAAAAGAGATATATTCAAAAATAATGTAATCATAAATGACCAGTCATATAATAATAAATAAACCGTCTAGCCTAATTTGTTTAATATTTTAACTTTTGTTTTATTATCGTAGACGCGGCCTCCAGAGGGGCTATAGCTGCGTCTATATAACTTGATTTAACGTCCCACACATCCCCTAATGCCGACTCAGTGTACTCACGTCAAATATCTGATCGTTGTAGCGGTAATATTGGTCCCCAGAGAAAAAATACGTGCGGCCCTTTTTCCACTGAAAAGCTGCATCGATACGGTCCTCAAAATGTTGAGGTCCCTTAGGTAGCCGTAATCTATCCGTTTTCAATAGTTACACCAATATTTATCCTCTGCAATGAAGACAAATTAGTAAACAAAACGCTGAAAACAGTTGCGATAACTTTGAACAACGGCGTTGCATGCAAACAGTATTCACGTGATTGGATTTCACAAATGAGGGAGGATGGAATTGCTTCGTTAATGCACTTGGGACGCATACGGAGACGGTTCAAATCGTAATTTGTAGCTAGTGCGCCGTTTAAATTGATTGTTTAGCCAGACGGTACTGATACTTTTAAAGTACTGTTTTATATTGTTGTGTCGCAGCAACCTTTGTAAATAACGAATGTATCGCTGTCACACGCTTAGATAGACAAATCACTCAATATAAGACGCTGTCGAAGAGCTGTTTATTTTAGGAACACTTTACTTACATTTTAAATAAAGCCAAAACGTCTCCCAAGTGCATTCTACGATGCTCGTTTGTGGATCTTGGCTTATGGTAAATCAATATGCTCTTTGACTGAATTTACTTTGATTGCACATGGCATTTATACGCATGGAGAAAAGGAAACAAAATGTCTATTTAAGGATAGCCGTAATATACCAAACATAGTGTAGACACAAAAATACACATATCTGCAACTAAACGAATATTTAAGTTCAAACACAAATACAGAGGAACTAAGACTACATTTACTAAAATTATGCATGGTAGTTATGTGTTCGGAGAAAAAAACATAAAGAATGTGCATTTAGGGATAACCGTACCATAATTTAGAAATTTAAATAGGCATATCTGCTACTTTACGTATTTTTTAAGTCTGAAAAACAAATACTGAACAACTTTTTATCAACGCGAAAACGCAAGAAAAAAGTAAAATAAAGTAACAACAAAAAAAAAACAAATACTTAAGAACACATTGCAACCTTTTATAAAGTATGTTTTCCCGTTTCCGCTCCAGACGAAGGCAGAGTCAATGTCACTGGGATAACCGTCGAACCCCTCGGAAATGTTTTTGGGACCGTTCTTCATGTCGAGATTGTGGAACTTCCAATACTGGTTGCCCTGGTAACGAACAAAACAAATATAGGTCCCATGGCAACAAACAAACGTAGTAAAATGGCAACGAAAAAATCTGCATAAGTGACGTCAGTAACGTATGTGTTGTGAATAGTGTTCGTACATGTTGGTTGTCATAGCAATGCACAACAAACATGCATACCTGCTTGTATACACCATTCAATTCGGACCGAAAATATAAAATATACAATAAAACAATGTTTACATTTAAATAATGAGATTTCGGTCATTCATGCTAGTATTGTCATTGAACGGCGATTTAAACTGACCATTGTAAGACAAATATGCCTATAGCTTTGTTGAACCGTTTTTGCATTTACTGGACGACATTCGATATGCTGGTGTAAAATCTACCCTCGGATGAAACATGCTATCAGCAGTGTTTGCGCATATGCCGTTGGTAAATTTAAGTCATTAATTGATAATAATATGTTCGTACTTTATACACCATTTAAAATGAATGTTTCGGTTTTAAACATATAAGATCATAGAATAGCTACACAGTAATACAAATAATCTCAAAGTTTGAAAAACCTTGTTACAACAAGCGGTCCCTTTTTATTGCAATCAACCAATTGCCAAACAGTGAGAATAAGCACAATTCCATTATAACATCGAAAATTGAAAAAATAATAAAAACGGAGGTCACCCCATTGGACGGTCAAAGTCGATGAAACAATTCATCTATGTGTTACTAATATTACATAAACATAAAATGACATTTTAGTTTGTTATTAATATATCGATGTATAAAAAGCATCATGTCATGATCGTATTGAACTGCCAATAACAAAAAAGTGTTCGACTAGATATTGAAATAGTTGTTCAACATTATTAACTCGCTTCTGATATTAGTATAATTTATTGATATTATTATAATTTGTGTCGACTCCTAAGACCTAATCCAAGTCAATATACAAATATGTTCCCTTAATGCTCACCGATGCATGCATACCTTTAAAGACGTACGTGACGCCATCATCCGTTCTTGTGATCGCGTCAATAGTAGCATTCCTGCAGATGTCTAGGATATGCACGAGCGTTTCACGTGGACTCCATGACTCATGCGCATGCGTGGTGGTCTCGACGCTTTCCTTGGCCCCTGGGTTATAGGAAATTATTTAATTACATTATGCATATTGTTATACAATATTTTAAAGTTACAAAACTTTGTATTACGAGTTATAACTCGATTCATTTATGCATGTGTTGTTTTGTTAAACATGTACAAAGTAAACATATACTATTTTAACACAGATTGTAATTACGGACTTAATTAGTTTGTTATTACCAGACACGTCCCAGTTGACAGGGGACAACCAAGATATACTCCTTTTTGTTGATAAAAAGTAAGCTTGAAATATATAAATCTCAATAGAATATTACTTTTCACCAAATGTGATGGTTACCAAATATTAATATAAATGACTTTGTTTGATTGAGGTCGCAAAGACCTTTTGTAAATAAATTATAAAAGGACTATTTGTCATTTAACTGATATTAACGTATAACGTTTTTAAAATGTTTGTCAAGAAAAAATGATGAAAACCACTTCATTATTCATAATTGCAACATGATGTAATGACTGCGATGGTTAAACATAATTCATGTAAAACAGTATTGCATGAACGTGTTTTACAATAAATACTTAATGGAATTGTCTCAAAAGTTTACCACATGAATGGAAAAATGAGTTCAATTACGTCACTTAAAAGACAGAAATTTTTACACGTATGCTGATTTGTTTTGCTGATGCACCTTTCTGACTTTTAAAGGGCATTATGTCAATATACACTTTGATATTTACATGAGATATATGACCTTCGCTTATATTGTCTCAACAAAATGGAATGCATAGTACACATTACAACTTTTCTACCTTAGATGTTATTTATAACTAGTATGTAACAAACGCTTATCACATGAGATGCGTGAAAACTAGATGTGTAGAATTATACGCTCACTAATCAATGTATCAAAAGTGAAACATGACCATTTGGACGTTAAGTTATGCACTTTGCGTATTTTATTTTATTTTGACAGCAGTCACATTGAAAATTCTCAAAGAAAAAAAATCGCTTATATTCTTTACAATTGATTACAAGTCGCAACGAAAGACAAAACAAACGGCAACTCAATATTTGACAAACTCAATGAAATGTTCAAATCCCGGGGCTTGAAAAACATATATCAATTGGCCTAACGAAGAACGCATGACGGATGCTCTTGGGCAGCCATTAAGTCATTCCTGTCTAGCTTGAAATTCAGGTTAAATCCGCGATAGAAAGGGGCCATTAGAGTTATTTTGACGTCCGAGTGAGCCAGGCCGAGAGAATGATCAAATTCATGGGCGGCCACTTGATACAATTTTCTCCTGCAATAGAAGGTCAAAAAGTATAATTTTTGTTTCACTATCAACACATCCTACTAAAAGGTTAGTTATGCGAAACTTTCTGTCTATGATCGGAGGCTGGTTACCCCTATATATGCGAGTTATTTGAGACAGTTTGCACTACTAGTATGTTTGTTAAGAGAGCAATATTCTAATAGACTGGTTTACTTTTAATTGTATGCAAGCCAATCCCGACAAGTTTCAAGCAATTGCTGTAGGAAAAAGAACTTCTTCAAGAAATCCCTCTTTTGATATAAGAAATGCTAACATAAAATGTGATGATGTAGTCAAACTCTTTGGTGTAAACTTGGACTCCAACTTAAATTTTAATAGTCATATTAGTAGTATATGCAGCAAGGCAGCTCAGCAACTTAATATCTTGAAGAGAATAGGGAAAAACCTCTGTTGCTTAAGTAGACTGACCATTTTTCATTCATTTATTTTATCAAATTTCAGTTTTTGCCCTTTAACTTGGCATTTCTGCGGTAAAAGTAATACAGATAAAATTGAAAAAATACAGGAAAGAGCGCTCCGTTTTGTATATGATGATTATTGTAGTTCCTATGATCAATTACTTAGTAAAGCAAATCTACCTAGCCTGTATATCAGAAGAATCAGATTAATGGCACTTGAAACTTTCAAAATTATAAATAACATGGCACCACCTGTTTTAAATGACCTAGTTTTTAAACGTGACTCTTGTTACCATTTCAGGTACACCAACTTATTAGAGATCCCCCAGGTTAAGTCATCAAAGTACGGTAGTAGCAGTTTCCGGCATGCGGCTCCAGTTCTGTGGAATTCCTTTCCAGAAAGCTTCAGGAAAGCGAGCAATTTTAATCAATTTAAGAGCTTTATTGTGCACTGGAATGGTAAAGAATGTAAATGCTCAGCATGCAATGTCACATAGGCTCGCATAGCTGGCACACAGATCTGGAGCGGCATGCCACACTGCTTCCTTTGTTTTGTTCTTCGGCTGNCTTCGTCAAAATGAGCGTCGCTGCCATATTGTGGAAAGTACGCATGAGCAAAAGTCTGACCACTTCCGTCGAAAGGAGTGTTATCCCCATGGTGACCGGTTACAAACTTTATTTCGATGTCCACTGGCCCGTAATCTCGTCGTACGAATCTGATAGGAATAACATCCGCCCATAGCTGAAACCAAAGACAGATAAAGTGTCTCCTTACTAAAAGAACAACAAAAGAGTATTCGTAAAACGTACGAACAAGTTATACTAAAAACAGTCCAATACACACAGGATGCAAATGTATTATAAACAAGAAAGAAAAATAATAATAAAAACTAATCATATCATGCTGATTTACTACAAAAATATTTGTTTCTTACATAACTATATTGATACTGTTTAATAACTCAATATAATTTCCCTTATATTTTTTTCAGAAGATAATGTATAAGAATTGATATTTGTTTTAGATATGAATATGGAATAAAAGTTATCCCAGTTTTCAGTTTAAAAGTTTATACTTCTTCATAATGAAAATAGAGGTTACCTATAAAATAGTTGGATGCTTTGTAAGAAATACTTGTTGCACGACTATTTTTCTATTACATGTAATTGATACATGAATACATACATATCGACACTTGGAATTGAGAAACCGATATAAGTCAATGTGAAAAGAAAGCAGACAGTACATCTGCATTTTATTGTATACTATTTTATATTAAACACATACAATATCTGTTAAATGTTAGTTCATAAACAGTGAGCGTCGACATAAACAGAAAACAATGGTCAATGTACACCATGCGTTTGACTGTTTCATACACATTCATGGTAATTGTCTCTTACGTCAAAGGCCCTTTGCAGCTCAAACTGAACGAGTACTCGGATATCCGGTATGCAATCTCCCGCTTTCGCCACTTGCTGCCTGTAAATAACGCATTCGGTAATGAATAGGTCAAGGTTGAATGCATTTAGCATTGAAAATGCTGTCTTTAAAGAAACATTTAAAGTAATGTGAAGGCGATGGTTCGATTGAAAATGTCGTACGCCAGGCAGACAGTACGGACATTATTTTTTGACGGACAACATACATTAATTTATTACTACAATAATTATTAGTGTTCAATTGTTGTTGCTGGAAGATATGTATTTATGTCGTGCTATTATATACAACTTAATCTGAACATACACAACCAAGCAATACAATTTTGCTTTTTACAACCGATATTGTGGCTTTTTCGTGCAATTTCAAAACGATGATAAGAACATTTCTATGTCTTAAAAGCTTTTAATATCAAAGACAAGATGTAGTTGAAATTTAATTTAATCTGGCATTAAAAAGTACAATTACGTTGCTTTGGTGTGCGTCCAACCAATGTTTGAATTTTGATGCTTTTTGGTTTATTCGTAATTACACTTGAATGTTTTGTGAAGATCTCTAGATCAAGTGTAAGGTTTTGATCTCGTTAAAACCGGTTTAACCCCCAAACGCATTAAAATGACCGTTCTAAGGCAACGAACTCAGTTTTATTCATTTTGTATGTTCCTGCGGGTTTGTCTATGTTATTTGACTAGCTTTTGTGCTGTGTCACATTGTTCGAACATTGGTTAGTTGAGCTCATTGGGTCATTGTCGACCTGGGGGTGACTAGAAGCCGATTCGTATCAGCCTGGGGTGACATAAAGCCGATTTTAGTCACCCGGGGGTGACTTGAGTCGGCTTAAAGTCACCCCAGGGTGATATGAATCGGCTTCTAGTCACCCCCGGGTGACTTCAAGCAATTTCAGGTCGACAATGACCCAATGGGCGTATCGTGACTAGAAGCCGATTCATGTCACCCTGGGGTGACTTCAGGCCGATTCATGTTACCCTGGGGTGACAGGAAGCCGATTCTAGTCACCCGGAGGTGAAGAGCGTCGGCTTGAAGTCACCCCAGGGTGACATGAGTCGGCTTCTCGTCACCCCCGGGTGACTTGTAGGCCATTTCAGGTCGACAATGACCCAATGAGCGTTAGTTGACATCAATAAAGGATCACTGCTCCTGTTCAGCTCTATTTTAGATTTGAAAAAATACTGCTACAATGTCAACAAGGTTTGAGTGCTTAGATCGTAATTAGGTGTACTAAGTCTAGTAGCGTCTCATGAAATTGCCAATCAGTTGTATGTAGTATTTATCTATGCGGATTAAGCATCCCACGATTATCCGGCTTGTGATATGTAAACATGTAATTTCATAAAAACATAACATGATACGCTGAAAAGCGTTGCTTTGGAGATTTTATGTATCAATAAAAAGCAATATTTTGAATGCATATTTAGAGAATGTGCAGATGGTTTTGTATCAATATCTGTTATGTTATCTAAAATATGACCACACAACTTTCACGCATCTATTATAAAGCCAAAAATGGGTGGTCTTCACAATGAAAGTTGAACAGACACGCACATTGGCGAATATCACTTTGCTACCATGTTGATGTGCTTTTCAAACGGCATGAGCATTACATGTATACCGCTTTGCATTCGTTATCATTGTTCTAATTTCAAGTATTGTGTACTAACGGTATGCATATAAGGCACACACGTACACACGTTATGGTACTAGGCGGACCACACGCATATCGAAAGTTCATTTTTTAAAGCGCTCTTAGCAGTAAAACATACACGCAACTAACATTGAACTTTGCGGATAATGTAGGGGAAGTCGTGGGAGGAAGCATGTTCAATATGTTAAATAAAGCGCACATAACGGATATCTAGGTGACGTGTGTCTTTTGTCTGGGGACATATCTGCCAGTTGCGAGTGCTAATGACTTCACTTTGATAGGCAGATAACGTGACAAACTCTATACATAATACATTGATTGAACAAGTGTTACTGGTATTCTTGCCCAGTCTTAACGACAGCAAATGTTCATAAAACATTTTAAATGTAATGTCCTATTTCATATTTCTAGTATAACGCATGTTGTTAAATATATACTTCTACTTTATAATCGTAATAGATTCGTAAGAAAAAATAGTGCATACTTCAAAGCAATTAAAAAAAATCATTTACCACTACATTTTTAAACAATGCCACAGAGGAAACAAGCAGAAAGATAGTAAAGAAATATAAATTTGTATTACACTACTGCATGTGTTGTTTCGATGTATGTCGTTCTTTAAAAGATAGAAAAACAATGGAACCGCTGGCGTACATAAGCCGATCATCAATAACTAATTTATTAAGCGTTAGGTTTCCTGCAAGAAGCACTGACAAGTGACACATGTGGAGATAATTATTAGTGACCGCGTCCAGTCGGTGAGGTTAGTGCACTTCATATGTAACATTCAATGCGGCTGTTTGTAAGAAACCTTACAAAGTATTAAAATGAAAGAAAAAGAACAACTTTAGAGATATGTTTAACGCTTTCTGCGTAGATTGAGATAAACACCTAATGTCCTTCCTTTGCTTGTACATTCTGCATGTAAGAAACACAAAGAATAAGAAATTACTTCAACTCATTGTAAACAATTTAAGTCGAACATTGTGTACCTGATTTTATTTACACTATCGAACCGAAAACAAAAAATTGCATTATTTTAGTATGACGCAGAGAAGCAATGTTATTAGTTTCCAAATACTTGAGTTGTCTTAAATAGAACAAACGGATATAGCACAGTGAAACCATAATCTTAGCGGCGTATCTATTACATTTATATATATATCATCGATGCCATACACGGAAAAAGGTTTATTAATTATGTATACAAAGAATTAATTTAAGATATGACTTTCACTTTTAATATTATCTACGTATTATACGGCAAAGGGAATTAAAAATTAAACTTGAAAGCGTTTTTGTAATAGTACCAATGCGTTAGTAATACATAGGATAGGATATTGTAATCAAAAGACCTTTATTCAGAATTCAACTAAATTAAATCCCTCGGTACAAAACAATGTTTTACTCGGTTATTCGTACTTGTGTCAAATGAATATTCACAAATGATAACAAAGTTTAGGTCATATTAATTCGGGTAACAATGTATAACCTCGTTGATTAACGGCATGTTTTGTTTAACTCGTATAAATTTGCGGATATGATCATTTTACACTTAGTTCCGAATAAAAGCGATTTGAATCATTATGCACATATCAATACTCCTCGAAATATTTAAATCTCACCTAAAAAACAATTTATTTCATACCAAACGACAACATAATATTTAGAAGCTCAAACCAAAAAGCACGTGTATAGACCTGAAGCGGATCTAAACTAATCCCTTAGTATAAACATCTTTTAAATTGGGTGTGCACTTATTTCACACAATTATTTAAATATTGGCAAAAATATTTGAGGTCACATTAGGTTGAATGACAATACATCTCCCCATTTCGGTAATTTAATATGTAACTATTGTAAATTTACAGGAAAACAGTTAAGTCTCAAATAACATCAATTGTCAGCTTGTTGTGTGTAACTTTTGTTTTGTGTCAAATGTAAAAACAACATCCTGCATGCAATTGGACAGATTATTTTGTCAGATAGTTACTGTGCCCCAAAACTAACTATTTATATACGAATACACTGGTGCCAGATTTTGAATTTAAATGAGAATACATATTTAAGTCCCCCATAAACTCATAAGACTCTCAGACGTTAAGTTTCAATATCATGACCGATTAAAGTCAAATGGAGAGTCAGACATGAATTACAGAGCAGCTAATTAAATAAAATGTGTGTGTTATGAGATTGGTTGTGGTTTATAACAAGACGTAATTGAAGAGACATGTGATGGAAACAAATACAATTTTCACTAGCTATGACACAATAATACTCGGGTTTTGTCTAAAACGACAGTCTCGCTTTGTTAGCTGTGTTCAAGGGCAAATATCTCACGAACGTGTGCCTAATTGTGCTTGAAAAATGTGTCATGCACATAAACACTTCAATGTGATGACATATTTGGCATTTCAATTTAATCGATTGAGAGATATGCAAGAAGAATGTTTAACGATTCTAGAACATGTTATGCAAACCGACCCATCAACCCATCAAATTGACCGACAACGTGACTTAAATATACCCCTTTCTTCATCTAGGAGTGCGGGGAAAAAATAAATAAAGCAGTCACATTAATTACGGAATTCCAATGAAAACTTAAGTTAACTATAGTTGTATTGGGTTTGAGTGAGATATAGACAACCTATTGCCTAGAATGTTATCAATTATTCACTTGCTAAGAAATATCTAACATTTTACGTTCAAGGTCATAGCCGGAACTATTCTGTGTAGCAATAAAAGTTTAGGCGGATCCTTTGAAATGATGATATGCAGTGTCTGGAAAGCAAGACACATAGTGAAGTACGATCACTTAGCAAAAATGATTGAGGTACAAATAGAAAGTGTACAATTAGGTAATTGTATACGTATTGGACATCTGCCGATAATACACACGAGAAGTGCCGAAATACTACAAACTGCAACAAGTTCTAGATGTAAATGAACGTTTGCAAAAAGATAACATAATGTTATGCATGTGTTATATGCGCCTGAATGTATTAAATATTTGTTTTAAAACAATATACTTAAAGCGTTCTTTTTTAGTATTGAATGTGATATACGAGTAGGTTTCAAGTTTGCAGAAGAAGGTTTTCCCCACGTTTAATGTAAACTTTAATTATAAACATGTGCTGAAATATAAAGTATATATCGCAAATGTAAAAATTTAAACTATACACACACCCAGTTTATTAAGAAATGAAAGAAAAGAATATTCATTGCGATACAATTTTATATCAGAAATACGGCTTTTCCCGTAGGATTTGGCCCAAGTATTGATTATAATTCTAGATGCAAAAGCTTTAATGGTCTGTTCCAAAGCAAGTTTATTATGTAAACACAAATCACGATCTGTCCGTTTACTTTTAACGGAAGGTGCAGTGACCAATACATGTGCATTCAGTTTTTTCAAAATGTGTAACACACGGATTGAGGAAGACTGCTACATCGACTCTATTGAAAATGGACATGTGAAGCGACCTTCTTGTCCCTATCCCGACATTAATATCAATCTTATCGAGTTTACCGTCTGTCTGATATTAATGTCATCATTAACTTAGACATCATAGCCAATGATGTCTGATCAGAAATAACATCTATATATGCTTTGGTATAAATAGGTCGCTGTACGTAAAACTCGGTAAAACATGGTGTTGTGTCTTTACAGAGGGTTCTGTTTTGATTCGGGAACACAGCTTTGATGTCATTCAGAATTAACAGTAATTTCTTGACAAATGTGGCAATATAATGTCCCGCATACAGCGGATTACTAAGGGAATATTCGTTTATTTTGTGTTGATTGAAAAGGCTTGATGCGTTTGCAATGGTAATTATTACGTAACGTGCATATCGAACAGCATTTGAAGAATGCAACAATCTGACCACCAAATCTACAGTCTATTATGTAGGCCTTTTAAAATGCTTAATATTGGAGTATACGTATACGCTGCGTTAAAAGTAGTAAAAGTCGATTTCGATTGTTACTAAAACACGAACAAACAGCAAGGCTTTCTGTATCACTTGATCAAATGTATCTCGCGAACAGAACCATTGTTATTAAACACGAACAAACAGCAATATTTCCCGTATCACTTGATCAAATGTATGCCGCGATAAAACCCCATTTTACCTGCATGCAAACAACATTACAAAATTAATACTGCACATATTTATAACAGGTTTTCTTTGATTTAGCAATGTTTGTATACAAATAATTACGGTATATTGTTATTCAAGGGTAACACTCATGTTATTTTACACTCTGATTTAACTAAAACTAGAGTTAGTATGGAAATCATGTTCAACTGGAAATCAACAAAGTTGGTAGGAGAGGTTTCAATAGCTAGGAAAACAAAAACAAGTTAACAGAATTATGAAGGCTTTTGCCTTCAGTGCATTTCAGCTGACGACGTGTTAATTTGCGTTAATTCGGCGTGTTTGAAAAAGTATATATTAAACTAAGGTATCATTTTGCTTATTGTCAATCATGCTTTTACATTATGTACGTCAATTCTCTTAATGCAATAATAAACTGTACGAAATAGTGCATTGAAGCTTCCAATTTACCATATTTTTTTCATGAATATGGCTTTCATAGGTAATAACTTCGCATCTGATGTTTATTGTCAAGGGGAACATTAAAGTCTCACCACACATTGCTTTTGGTTTGCTCGTTTTCAACAGAACAGCTAATTATAGGATTACCTTGCTTATAATGTTCATAAGTTATTGATCAACACATATTAACGTGTACAACTACATTATGCGTCTGGGGTGTGAGGTTGAGTGCTGTATTTAACCATGCTGAAGCAACGTTTGAAATTAAACTAGTTAATTATCTATGAGTACCCATTTCATTTAATTGATCGTTCCGTAGTATATGTATTTTTCATGCCACCAAGGTCACTGCGAGAAAAAATACATAAGAAAGGAATCGTCTATACATTAAATTGTCAAATAGAATATAATTGTCATTTACAAATGGCAGATCAAGTTTACTATTTTATAGTTTTTTACCCAAAATAGTGTCATATTAATGTCCAAAACTCAAACAGATTATTGTGATTTATGCAATTTTGAAATAATTGCTGCTGCTCTATTGATATAGCTTTCGTAACGCGTATTCACATAACTATTTTCGTTTTTTAAAATAGTGTCATACACCGAGTTGAAACGCCCATACTATGAATATTTTATCAATAATATATAATTGAATCGAAATGAATCCATGAGCAAATTCAATTTTTAAATTAGTCTTAAACATATGTTTTATTTCAGTATATTATCAATTGTATCAGTACTTTTCAAGAAAGGTTTTATTTTGTATCAAAAGACAAAGACAATATTGGCGATTATTTGTGTTTGACTGACAATGGAAGGTCCCGAGCCTCGTAACTGACGATATTTAGCATTTTGCAGCAATATTCTACACATTCAAGGCATAACAAACATACCGCAGATCCCACAACGATTTGCTGTATTCCAAATACTGTTCGACATGCACGTTAAGTAATTAGCATTGTATACGCATTACGCCTACACAATAATTTATGCTTCAGTAATACGCCATATACCAGACACAATTTGTTGTTCCATTATGCCAGAACTATCTGATTATTTTGGTGTATATTAAGCCTAAAGTATTTAGAGCAATTGGATATTTGAAACAAGATATCGTCTCAAAACTATACACTCAATTTACGTACAAACATCACTCAAATGAAAACGTGCTCATCATGAATACAATTGCATATCCAAAGACCTTGGCAACCATCATAAACAGTTGGTGCAACACTTAATACCTAAATTGTATTCGTAACCTCGCCAATCTGAACAAAAAAAAATTCTAAGGTGGATAATCGACTAATATGTAGGAATATAACAAGGCAGGGCCAACCAAATGATATTGTAATTATACACAAATCGGTTATTTATATGTTTTTTATATATACAATAACGACCAATCCGGGCTTTTGTGCCATCAATCTCTTACATCTTATGATGGTCATATACAATATATCTACCGGTCGATTACGGAACTGACTAAACTCTTCCTATAAACCCTGATGATTTACCAAATAATCCAATTTACATCAAGGCCAGATTTTGATGGTTATTATCTGGCTTTTCAATAGGATTCAATGCGATTGGATGTCTTAATCATTGGCTATCAATTTCTACAGATCTGTACAGGACTCAAAAGTTGTATCAAGTACCTCTAAAAGTCCGGAACTCATAACAACAAGATTAACTTCCTTCCACAATTGTATTAAGTGCTCTAGACCGCTTGACCTGATGTGAACTAGCTGACCTAAGTGCTGGTCATTACAATCGTCTCAATAATTACTGTGTGAATGTCTACGGTCAACTTACATTTATTGCTGTTTCGTTTTAAATCCTCTCCGTTGTTACGGCCATTGTATTAGCTTTTCCAAATGAAACGAAACGGTTAAATAGACAACATCAAACTTTACTTGTTGCAGCCAGCAGTAAGTATTGACAGGATCTTTATGTCCATTGATAAGGACAACTGTTCCGCAGCATGTCCAGCCGCCTATTACCGTTCAGAAGAAATATCAGAAGGTATGGACGATTGGATTCGTTGTCCTTCATACTACCCCTTGTAACAGCTTGTTTATGTAATCCCCATCTTAATTGCTATGAAATTTGCCTTCTTTAAGGGTTACGCGCGAAAGAGGTGTACATGCTCTTCATTTCTATATAAGATATCACAGTTTTACCCACAACATTGCGATTAACCTTATATAGAAATTAAAGAATGGCAGCGTCATAGTGTCTTCATCCTGACTTATTAACGCAAACACACATCCTCTGAGCGACATGTCTGGAATAAGTGTTAATATTTGTTGTTCATAGATATTGGTTTTGACGTCGTCAAGGCAATATGCGTCCTGTCAGATTTGTTTGATATATTTTCACGACAAAGTAATCTTCATTACCTGTTCGCCATTATCGACTTTGATTACTTAAGCTAATGGGTAACTTAAACATGTTTTGAACCAAGGTTACAACAAACTTAAATGACACGTTATCTTTCCTAGTACAACAAGATATATACAACAAAAAACACGTATGTTTAACTACTTAAGTGCGGCGTCATAGATTCGAAATACAAAAATCTAGACCTTTGTACCAACAAGTGCATACACGGGGTATAATGAGACCTTAACACGCACTCAATCAGGCGTAGATAGTGTGCATCTTGTAAGAAACTTGAACTATTAACCACTTGCGCGACACAAAGCGATATCGTATGCATTATTTGTCCCAATAATTACGTCATTGAACTGATTCCTTGTCATTAAAACGCGACTATTTGCGTCATACGAGTGTGTCTCATCACTTCAAAGGATTTGACTGGTAAAATAATTACATTATATTTGTGGCACAAATGCAACAGAAGCCTAGCGAACATACAATGTCGCATGCAACAAAAGGAATACATTTAAAGTAAAAACAATAGTCCACGTTTCTTAACCACTTAATAGCGACATTTTGTTCTTGCGACACAGACAATCTTTATTATCAGCAATTCTCGGGGAATACACTTATCGAATAATCTCAAGGACTAGACCAATAAAAGGCCAGCCACTTATCTTGTACCGCAATAAAATGTTTCAAAGTTGTTTTAAACAATGATTCTCATATAAATTAATTTGGCCTGTTTAGTTAAATAATCCTTAACAATGACGTTCTTCACATCATGGGCGAATAGAGTGAAAACTTAAATACAAGAGGCAGATGTAGGATCAAGAACGTTGCAGTATACAACTAAAAGAAGCTAGCTGGACAGTGGACACTGAAGGAAGGCCAGTTGCTTTAACAAATGTTCTTATAAGTCTTACACTTCTAGAAGCCGTTTCGAAACACAGTACGTGTAAACCATGGACACGAGTATTTGCTGCCATGTCCATAACTTAAGAACTATTTGTATTGAAATCCAGATAAGAAGCATGGATAAGAATTAAACGATAGTTGTATTGTGTTTGAGTGCGATATAGACAACCGGTTGCGTGAAATGTTATGAATTATTCACTTGCGAAGAAATATCTAACATTTTACGTTCAAGGTCATAGTCGAATCTATTCTAGGTGGCAATTAAATGATGCTGTGTAGTTTCCTTGGAAACAAAACACATAGTAAAGTACAATCAATTACCGTTAATGGATTATATCCAAAGAGAAAGTATACGACTATTTAATTCAATACGTTTTAGACGTCAGACGATACGGCCCAAGTGAATTGCCAAAAATACTACAAACTGCAACACGTGCTAGACGTAAGTGAACCTTTGCATAAAGATTACATTCCAATAATTAATATGTGTTATGCAAAAGTAACACACTTTCGGTAATGCGTAAACGCACACATGGTTTTGCATCGATTTCCATATTCAATTCTCAATACTACACTTGTTAAATAAGCCTGGCTGTTTTTAAAATTTGTTTCAAAATTTTAAACTTTAATTAAAAGGGGCGATACTTGATTAGATACTATGGTCAGGGGCTCAGTACGTATGACTAGAAATGAATGGACGCACAGAACATTAAAGGTGTATAAGGAATACATTCTTAAAGCGCTCTTTTTGTTTTGTGTTGAGTGTTAGCAAAGCAGCTTAACATGTGTGTCAACATGCCAGCCGACTTGCACGTAAACAAAAAAATCTTGATAGGTACAATACTGTACTACAATGGCATGGGTGCTATGAGTATGCCTTTAAAACTGTACACACGCCCGGTTTACGTAGTAAAGCAAGAAAAGTATGCTCAGTACGATACATTTGTATATTAGAAATATGATGTTATGTAAAATGATCACGTAAGTCATGATAAGCCCCGCCTACAATGTTGTATTGCTGCATGCCTATAGCTGTATCAGTGTAGTATAAAACTAGCCACCAAACTGACCGGTGTTCTAGCGTTGTCTTCAACCCACATACACAACAATTGGCGACGAGGATTGAGCAGAATTTTTATTTCGTGAATTTTATCCTTTCTTTCCAAATGAAGTATTGTGCATAAAATTCTGGATATAACATCTGTGATAATCATGGCAACAGCGTTAATAGGAAGTATAAATCCATTTGAGGGTAACACGGAAACATGGGCTATTTATCAAGAACGCCTGGAGCAATATTGCATTGTGAACGATATTGCAGTGAGTGGCTGGATTAGTTACTCTCCTAGGGGAAAGGACATATTGTCTTCTCAGGAGTTTAACGTCACCGGAAAAGCCGTCGGAGAAGACGTCCCGGGTACTGTGTGATTTGCTTAGCACTCACCTTAGTCCAAATCCACTGATCATTGCCGAACGTTTCCGATTTCATAAACGATATCAGGCGACAGGGGAATGTATCAAGGACTATGTAGCGACATTAAGGAATTTGGCGGAATTTTGTAACTTTAGCGACAACCTTAACGACACATTAAGGGCCAGATTTGTTTGCGGTCTTCGTGAGGAAACAACACAGAGAAAGTTGCTTTTACCAGTTGACCTTACATTTGCCGAAGCAATAGAAATTGCGACATCTATGGAAACAGCGACCAAGGACGCCGCAGACCTTCAGTCGTCGGCAGCTACCGGAAGTGTACACCGGATTGCTAACCGTAAACACACAAAGACAAGACCACCGCCTAGAAGGAAAACGGTGCAAGTTACTTCCAAACCAAACTGTATTCATTGTGGGAAGAACAACCACGTGTCGCAAAAATGTCGGTTGAAAAATGCCATATGTCACTTCTGCAAGACAAAAGGACACATTCAGAAAATATGTCTTAAAATGAAACACGTCAATGCAATGAACACCACAGATAATGACAATGTTTTGATTATTAATTCTGTGAACCGTAAAGAAAACAAAATAACAGTGTCACCTGAAATGGACGGACATATATTAAGAATGGAAGTTGACACAGGATCGGCAGTGACATTAACGTCGGAAATTGATTTCCGAAAACAGTTCGGAAATGTACCACTAGATCCAGCAGTACTTAAGACATACTCCGAAGAAATCATTAAACAAGTAGGTACCAAGGTTGTAACAGTAAAGAACAATTGACAATCAACACAATTACGGCTTTGTGTAGTTCAATGCACTTGCCCTATGTTGTTCGGGAGAGACTGGCTAACGGCAATCAAGTTAGACTGGCAACGCATTTTTTCGTTAACATGGTCGAGAAAGATATTGTTAAAGACAGACTTAACACAATTATGAAAAACAATGCAAATGTTTTCGATGAAGGTATCGGAAAAGTGAAGGACATAAAAGCCACGTTAACATTGAAAGAAGACGCGTCGCCAAAATTCCTGAAAGCAAGACCAGTTCCGTATTCTATGAAACCGAAAATAGAGCGTGAACTCGACAGCATTAAAAGACAATGTATTATTTTAAAGGTAAATACCAGCAGATGGGCAACGCCAATCGTTCCAGTATTGAAAAAAAAAAGGAGAGAATGTTCGAATTTGTGGGGACTTTAAAGTGACAGTCAACCAAGCACTTACAGTTGACAAATACCCCCTACCAAGGATCGAGGACATCTTCGCGAATCTGTCACACGGACAGAACTACTCGAAACTGGATCTTCGCCAGGCGTATCTCCAACTTGTGGTCGACGACGACAGCAAGGAATTGTTGACCATTAACACTCATCAAGGGCTGTATCGGAACAACGGATGTGTGTACGGAATATCGTCACTTCCAGCAATCTGGCAACGCACAATTGACCAGATACTACAAGGAATACCTGGAGTACAATGCATACTCGATGACATGATCGTGACAGGTGACAGTGATCAGTCTCATTTGGATAACCTCGAGAAAGTTCTTTGTCGTTTGAACGAGTTTGATTTAAAACTAAACAAAGACAAGTGTATGTTCTTTGAGGATATAGTTACGTATTGTGGACACGAGATCGACAAAGATGGATTATGGAAGTGTAATGACAAGGTGCAGGCTGTGATTGACACACCCACACCTAAAGATGTTACTTCTTTAAGGGCGTATCTCGGTGTTCTCAATTACTACCAAAGGTTTCTGCCGAATCTCGCGACTGTCATTAAACCACTAAACGCGATGCTTGAAAAAAATCNTGTTTTAAACAATGATTCTCATATAAATTAATTTGGCCTGTTTAGTTAAATAATCCTTAACAATGACGTTCTTCACATCATGGGCGAATAGAGTGAAAACTTAAATACAAGAGGCAGATGTAGGATCAAGAACGTTGCAGTATACAACTAAAAGAAGCTAGCTGGACAGTGGACACTGAAGGAAGGCCAGTTGCTTTAACAAATGTTCTTATAAGTCTTACACTTCTAGAAGCCGTTTCGAAACACAGTACGTGTAAACCATGGACACGAGTATTTGCTGCCATGTCCATAACTTAAGAACTATTTGTATTGAAATCCAGATAAGAAGCATGGATAAGAATTAAACGATAGTTGTATTGTGTTTGAGTGCGATATAGACAACCGGTTGCGTGAAATGTTATGAATTATTCACTTGCGAAGAAATATCTAACATTTTACGTTCAAGGTCATAGTCGAATCTATTCTAGGTGGCAATTAAATGATGCTGTGTAGTTTCCTTGGAAACAAAACACATAGTAAAGTACAATCAATTACCGTTAATGGATTATATCCAAAGAGAAAGTATACGACTATTTAATTCAATACGTTTTAGACGTCAGACGATACGGCCCAAGTGAATTGCCAAAAATACTACAAACTGCAACACGTGCTAGACGTAAGTGAACCTTTGCATAAAGATTACATTCCAATAATTAATATGTGTTATGCAAAAGTAACACACTTTCGGTAATGCGTAAACGCACACATGGTTTTGCATCGATTTCCATATTCAATTCTCAATACTACACTTGTTAAATAAGCCTGGCTGTTTTTAAAATTTGTTTCAAAATTTTAAACTTTAATTAAAAGGGGCGATACTTGATTAGATACTATGGTCAGGGGCTCAGTACGTATGACTAGAAATGAATGGACGCACAGAACATTAAAGGTGTATAAGGAATAAATTCTTAAAGCGCTCTTTTTGTTTTGTGTTGAGTGTTAGCAAAGCAGCTCAACATGTGTGTCAACATGCCAGCCGACTTGCACGTAAACAAAAACAATCTTGATAGGTACAATACTGTACTACAATGGCATATGAGTATCCTTTTAAAACTGTACACACGCCCGGTTTACGTAGTAAAGCAAGAAAAGTATGCTCAGTGCGATACATTTGTATATTAGAAATAAGATGTTATGTAAAATGATCACGTACGTCATGATGAGCCCCGCCTACAATGTTGTATTGCTGCATGCCTATCGCTGTATCAGTGTAGTATTAAACTAGCCACCAAACTGACCGATGTTCTAGCGTTGTCTTCAACCCACATACACAACAATTGGCGACGAGGATTGAGCAGAGTTTTTATTTCGTGAATTTTATCCTTTCTTTCAAAATGAAGTATTGTGCATAAAATTCTGGATATTAATCTGTGATAATCATGGCAACAGCGTTAATAGGAAGTATTAACCATTTGAGGGTAACACGGAAACATTGACTTCTTATCAAGAACGCCTGGAGCAATATTTCATTGTGAACGATATTGCAGTGAGTGGCTGGATTAGTTACCCTCCTAGGGGAAAGGACATATTGTCTTCTCAGGAGTTTAACGTCACCGGAAAAGCCGTCGGAGAAGACGTCCCAGGAGCTGTGTGATTTGCTTAGCACTCACCTTAGTCCAAATCCACTGATCATTGCCGAACGTTTCCGATTTCATAAACGATATCAGGTGACTAAGGAATGTATCAAGGACTATGTAGCGACATTAAGGAATTTGGCGGAATTTTGTAACTTTGGCGACAACCTTAACGACACATTAAGGGCCAGATTTGTTTGCGGTCTTCGTGAGGAAACAACACAGAGGAAGTTGCTTTCACCAGTTTACCTTACATTCGCCAAAGCAATAGAAATTGCGACTTCTATGGAAACAGCGACCAAGGACGCCGCAAAACTTCAGTCGTCGGCAGCTACCGGAAGGGTACACCGGATTGCTAACCGTAAACACACAAAGACAAGATCACCGCCTAAAAGGGAAACGGTGCAAGTTACTTCCAAACCGAACTGTATTCATTGTGGGAAGAACAACCACGTGTCCCAAAAATATCGGTTGAACAATGCCATATCTCACTTCTGCAAGACAAAAGGACACATTCAGAAAATATGTCTTAAAATGAAACACGTCAATGCCATGAACACCGCAGATAATGACAATGTTTTGATTATTAATTCTGTGAACCGTAGAGAAAACAAAATAACAGTGTCACCTGAAATGGACGGACATATATTCAGAATGGAAGTTGACACAGGGTCGGCAGTGACATTAATGTCTGAAATGGATTTCCGAAAACGGTTCAGAAATGTACCACTAGATCCCGCAAAATCAGTACTTAAGACGTACTCCAAAGAAATCATTAAACAAGTAGGTACCAAGGTTGTAACAGTAAAGTACAATTGACAATCAACACAATTACGGCTTTGTGTAGTTCAATGCACTGGCCCTATGTTGTTCGGGAGAGACTGGCTAACGGCAATCAAGTTAGACTGGCAACGCATTGTTCCCGTTAACATGATCGAGAAAGATATTGTTAAGACAGACTTAACACAATTATGAAAAACAATGCACATGTTTTCGATGAAGTTATCGGAAAAGTGAAGGACATTAAAGCCACGTTAACATTGAAAGAAGACGCGTCGCCAAGATTCTTGAAAGCAAGACCACTTCCGTACTCTATGAAACCGAAAATAGAGCGTGAACTCGACAGCATTAAAAGACAAGGTATTATTTTAAAGGTAAATATCAGCAGATGGGCAACGCCAATCGTTTCAGTATTGAAAAACAACGGAGAGGATGTTCGCATTTGTGGGGACTTTAAAGTGACAGTCAACCAAGCACTTACAGTTGACAAATACCCCCTACCAAGGATCGAGGACATCTTTGCGAATCTGTCACACGGACAGAAATACTCGAAACTGGATCTTCGCCAGGCGTATCTCCAACTCGAGGTCGACGACGACAGCAAGGAATTGTTGACCATTAACACTCATCAAGGGCTGTATCGGTACAACGGATGTGTGTACGGAATATCGTCACTTCCCGCAATCTGGCAACGCACAATTGACAAGATACTACAAGGAATACCTGGAGTGCAATGCATACTCGATGACATGATCGTGACAGGTGATAGTGATCAGTCTCATTTGGATAACCTCGAGAAAGTGCTTTGTCGTTTGAACGAGTTTGATTTAAAACTAAACACAGACAAGTGTATGTTCTTTGAGGATATAGTTACGTATTGTGGACACGAGATCGACAAAGATGGATTATGGAAGTGTAATGACAAGGTGCAGGCTGTAATTGACACACCCACACCTAAAGATGTTACTTCTTTAAGGGCGTATCTCGGTGTTCTCAATAACTACCAAAGGTTTCTGCCGAATCTCGCGACTGTCATTAAACCACTTAACGCGATGCCTGAAAAAAATCGAATGTTTATTTGATCAAAAGAATGTGAGATCGCGTTCCAAACTTCGAAAAAGCTGATCACTTCTGAGCCCGTGCTTACGCACTATAACCCAGATCTACCAGTTCGACTGGCAACGGTGCCTCTCCAGTAGGAATATCGGGAATACTGTCTCATGTCATGACAGACGGTTCTGAAAAACCTATTGCTTTCGCGTCAAGGTCATTAAGCAATACCGAGCAAAGATACGCGCAGATTGATAGAGAATCGTTGGCTATATTTTGGGCAGTAAAGAAATTTTACCCATACCTGTACGGTCGGAAATTTTGTCTAGTAACGGACTGTCAGCCGCTGTTATTAATCTTCAGTCAGAGCAAAAGCATACGCGCAACAACTGCTGCGCGCGTACAAAGATATGCTTTATACCTATCCGGTTTTGATAACGACATAGAGTACAAATGCACAAATAGCATACAAATGTTGATGGGTTGTCCAGACTACCCGCGCCGTATCATGATCATAATTCTGATGATGTAGAAGAAGTATTCTACACTTCACAATTCGAGCAACTCCCTGTAACAAGTTCGCAAATTATCCGCGAAACGCAGCGCGAGCCAGTTATGTCACGCGTCTTAAAATACGTTATATCCTCAGGATTGATTTTAGTTCACAATCTAAAGTCATACAATAATATGCAGATGCAAAGCCTTTCGTATAATGGTCTGTTGCAAAGCAAGTATATTATGTAAACACTAATCACAATCTGTCCAATAACTTGTAAAGGAGTGTACATACATATGCATGTAGCTTTTTCAATATATGTCTCACACGGAATGAGGAAGATTACTTCATCGACTCTACTGAAATTAAGGATTTGCGGACGATCTTCTCGTCGATATCCTTACATTAACAATAATCGTATCGAGTTATTTGCTTGTCTGCTTTAAGTGTCACCATCAATTCGGACATCACAGCAAATGGTGTCTGATCAGAAATTACATCTATATAGGCTTTGGTATAAAAATGTCGCTTTACTCAACTAAACCCGTAAATAAATTGTATTATGTCTCTCTAGATGGTCCTATGTCTCTCCTTTTGGAGCCGGGAATAAAGCTGGATGTGAACCTGGATAAACAGTTATTTCAGGACAAATGTGGCAATATAATGTCTCGTATATAGCGGATTATTAAGGGAATATTGGTTCATTTTTAATTTGTTGCAAAGGCGGGATGCATATGCCATGACAATAATAACTTAACGTGTACATCGAACAGCATTTGAAGAATGCAACAATCTATATCAAAATCTGCAGTCTATTATGTAGGCATTGAAAGTGTTTAATATTGGAGTATATGTATGTCATGCGCTAAAAGAAGTCGAAGTCGCTTGCGATTGCTATTAAAACACGAATCGCAAGCAGAACCATTTTAATTAACGCACGAACAAACAACAATGTTTCCTGTATCACATGATCAAATGTAGCTCGCGAACAGAAAGATTTCTTTTTCTCCTGCTTGCCAATAAAATTACAAAATAAATACTGCACATTTTTAATAATTTCTATTCGATATGGCAATGTCATTTATCGACGATGCCTTCCGGTATATTAAAATGCAAGGACAACGCTCGTGTTCGTTTAACAGTGATTTGTGACATGCTTCTATATGAGCAATTGTGAAAAATGAGTCACGCATTCCAAAACTGTGAAAACAATATTATAATTAAAACAAATATAAACTAAAATCAAAAAGTAACTGGTGATATTCATCTCTTCTTATATATATTTAATATTAACACTTTTGACAAATATCATTTTATCACTCTAGCAAAATGAAACCGATTGATAAAATTGATAAATGTTTCCTTTTATCAATGATTCCATTTGTAAATTTATGTTAAACAACTGTGAATATGCCCATAACTAAAAAGCGTGTGTAAAAAAAGTCAATGTAAAACTAATGTATGTCGTTAAACTCAAATACCGTCAAGTATCATTTTGCCTATTGTCAGTCATGCTTGGAAAGTATGTAATTTAAATTTCTTACTGCACAAAGGCACTGTACGATATGGTAAACTGAAGCTTGCGATATACCATATTCATTATATGAATATGGCTTTCATAACCAATAACTTCCCGTTAGAGGTCTTTTGTCAAGGGTAACATTACAGTCGCACAAATCATTGCTTTTGGTTTTATCGTTTTCAACAGAACGGATAATTAATGGATAACCTTGAAACAATGCTGATCGATCAACAAACACAAATTTGTCAAACTACATTATGTATCTGGAGTTTGAAATGATTGCTGTATTTAATCATGCCTGAAGCAACGTTTGAAATTAAACTAGTGAATTATCTATGAGTTCCAAATTCATTTAATAAATCTTTCCGTAGTACATGTATTTTGCATGCCACCAAGGTCACTGTGAAAAAACTACATAATAAATGAATCTTCAATACATTTCATAGTCTAATAGAATATATTTGTATTGCAATTATCTGCTACGCAAGGTTACTCATTGCATATCAATTTTAATATTTAAAAGCATTTGACATTACATGGTGTCAACATTTTTATCCGAAACTCAAACAGCTAATTATGAATCACGGAACTTTTTTTAGTAAATGCACATGCTCAATTTACATCGCTGTATTATTTACTTATGTTACACGTTACCACATAACAGTTTGTACTGTTCAAAATATTGTCTTACACCGTGTTTGAATGTCCATACAATGAAAGTTATTTCTAACATGTAACTGAATCGAACTGTTGCTATAAGCAAATACTATTGTCAAAATAATTAGATAGCACATGTTTTATTGAAGTATAATATCTGTTTTATCAAGAAAGGGTTGTGCTAGCGTGCTATTTTTTATCAAACGACAAAGGAAACATGTCACACTAACGATTATTTGTGTGTTGTCTGACAAAAGAAGGTCCCGAGGCTCGACATTAACTATATTTAGCACATTGTCTATTTATGCATCAACATTCTATACATTCGAGACATAGAAACACACTGCAGATGCCGCGATGATTTGCTGTATTCTCCAAATACTGTTCAACATGCACGTTAAGTAAATGACATTGCACACGCACTAGGCATACACAATAGTATATGCTTAAGTAATACGCCATATACCAGACACATTTTATTGCCCCATTGTCCCAGAAATATCTGGCTATTTTGGGTTTATATAGAGTCTAACATATCTGGATGAAATGGATGAACCTGAGTGTGCATGCGTGACATACTCTGAACTATCCATTAGAAATAAATATATAAAAGCTGTATTGTTAAGTTTATCTGAAACCACTGACCCAAATTCACTCACATTTGCGGTTAAATAGCGAGGACATATAACTGTAACGATTGTAATGTATGTTTTCTTTTTCGAATCGGTGACACATTTCTTTGCAAAAAGGCCAGTGCATATGAAAACATATTGCTTTTTTCGTATACACTGTCTAATAAACCGTAGATATAACATACAATACTGTAAAAGCAGTACAAGAAGAATTGTAAGTATAAGTAGAATAAGTGGTAAAAGTTGATGTGATAAATGTTGTAAATCTATAGTTTTATTGTATAAATACTATATGAACTATATAACAATCTAGTTGTTATAAATTATTTATATCATATCATATTGGTTTCACATATCGTAAGAATATCATAATGCGAAAAGACGAGAACAAAAATGGCTTATATACACAAGAAATGCTTTGCTTCGGGCTGAACTGTAATGCCGATCGGCGGAACTGTATCTTGTGACGTCATTATTGCTATGGAGACCGCTTTGGAATGCGACGTCATCATCCACGTTGAGCCACTGTTCGTCAGAGTCGGAACTTTCGCTGTTGTGGCTGTATTTAACACCGGGCTCCTTGTTGTTGTTGTTATTGTTGTTATTTGCTGTAACACATAATTTCAAATACATTCGAGAGTGAATCTCTCTATTTCAAAGGAATGTTGTTGACTGTAAAAACAACTGACGTCTTCATGTGTCAGAAACGAATTTAGACGTGCTGCATTAGATATCTATAAAATTGAGGACAACTTCCTAATGACACATATGGTATATCTGTTCTATTTCATCAGTCATTTTAAAAAAGTCTGATCTAACCAACTTTAATAAATAAAGTCAGATCCATAACTACACGTATCCACCATAAATTACTGCTTTATCACTTTAAGTTTTGCTAATGCATTCGAGTAATGCAATCATTGGAACCATATCTTTACAGCAATATATTGTCGTACAAGATCAATAATGTGTTAACATCCTCAGCTTTTAAATGAGTTATTTCAATATTTAGTTCCATTCTTTGCAGTTTTCAACTGTATGTCGATCATAACACGGCGGTTAGTTTACTCACACTTTCCCTGGGTTGGCTGGTTAACCAGCACTAAGTGCACATACTTATGTCAGTAACTTACTACTGCAATACTTGATTCAGATGAAGGAGAACACATTTTGCTGTAGGATTGTTTTTTAAGACCAATCCAAAAACAAGCTATGTGGCCAGGTCGGGGATCGAACCGCGGTCCTCGGATTTGCGGTCCAGTGCTCTACCAAGTTAACCGGTCCAGTAAAAAAGATCGGACAAAAACGATTTCAAGTTTACATACGAGTGAGTTCTTTGTATTATGTATGATAAACAGACATTTCACACATATCATGTTTGTATGTAGGTGATTTGTTTACACGAACAATTGGTTTTTAATTAAATGGTGAATTATATTATAAGAAAGGGTAGAATGAACTTTGAGATTAAACACAATCGAGTATATTTCGTACATACAGAAACATGAGCGATTCTTTCTGACAAAAATATATGCCTGCTATAATAATTAATAAGCACAACAAAAGCTGATTTAACGAAGCATCTGACATTATGAGAGACGTAAGAGAACTCGTTTCAAGACATTTATCAATTATTGGCAATCATTTTTGTATGAAATTATTTCTTGCAGAAATTGAGGAAGGAGCGGTTATTGATTAAATGTGACGTGGTTTCCAACGGATGCGTGCCGTAACAGAGAGAAATTATAGTTACTGAACTGATTTATGAGTGGACGGTTTTGAAACGTAGAATTATGTAAGAAAATAGCACATTTTGTCGTAATTGATCTTGGTTTTTGTTAATCTTAGTATAACATGACTTCGTGCAAAGATTCTACTCTCCAGAAAATGAGAGTTTTTGCACGACGGATATTTGATGATCAATGAATGTTGGTAAAAACAAAATTGATGCTCCGTATGTGTTAATAAATTGACAGATTCGGCACACTTCAGAAATAAAGTCACAGCAGAATGAAGCGACGATTGAACTAAATGTAGATTTGAGGCATTGTCTTTCCCAAGACTTACAGGTAAATCCAGACAAAAAGGTCAAAAATCAACACGCATGAATCAAAATAATCAAACATTGTGATAAAGCAGCAAACACGCACAAAACACATAAACATCGCACCTTGCATAGATTTCTGCCTGTCGAACGCTTGTATCTTACTTTTATCTGAGCATCCTAGCCACCACGTGGCTTTATCACGTGGGTAGCCGCCATTGCCCACCTGCAAGTCACGTGATGTGGTAATATGCTTACAAATGCCTCGAAGAGGCTACATCCATATCGGTAACCATTTCAATCAAAAGTAAAATCCTACCAGATAAGGAAGCATTATCCATTAGCAACTTTTTTTCTTATTTAATGAAGTTCAGTCTCATGTTCAACAAAAATGGCCTTTGTATGAATGGTTAACCATCAAAAATAAAAAAATGAAATAACCAATTAAAACCATTTATTATCACAAAACTTATGAACTCGGCCATCATCACATGGTTTGTAATGGTTGAAGAGATTGATAGATGCTTGGAACCAGTAAAATCTCTTTGTAGGGTTTGGATGACAGTGACCAATACGCCCGGAAGATGAAACTGAGTCTTAAAGCAAAGGCTTGACTTACACGAATGCTTGATATATTCGAGATTTAATTTCCATTGGTTGACTGCTTTAAACTTATGATAGCATGGAGCTCAGAATATTCGTAGATAAATGGCCTATCATTTGGGAACAAAACGACAGACTGATGGAATATTTTTATTGGTTTAATTTGGTTGTAATTATATAGTTAAAAATATAACGCATTGAAACTGAATTTGTATGCAAAAACCGGCATATCTAAGTGATATATTCAAAAGTTATGCGATCAATTATAAACAACCAATCATTAAATAATAACTAAAGCGTCAAGCCGTATTTGTTTAATATATCAACTATTGTTTCATGATCGCAGACATGGCCTCCTGATAAGCTATAGTTGCGTCTATATAACTTGATTTAACGTCCTACACATCCCTAAAGCCGCCTCAGTGTACTCACGTCAAATATCTGATCGTTGTAGCGGTATTATTTGTCCCCAGAGAAAAAATACGTGCGGCCCTTTTTCCACAGAAGCTACATCGATACGGTCCGGAAGGCCTCGCCAAATGTTGAGGTCCCTTGGGTAGCCGTTATCTATCCGGTTTCTATAGTAACGCCAATATTTATCCCCGGCAATGAAGACAAGTTGGTAAGCAAAACGCTGAAAACAGTTGCGATAACTTTGAACAGCGGCGTTGCATGCAAACAGTATTTAAGTAATTGGATTTCACAAAATGTATGAGGGAGGATGTAATTGCTTCGTTTATGCACTTGGGACGCATACGGAGACGGTTCAAAGCATAGTTTGTAGCGAGAGTGCCGTTTAAAATGATTGTTTAGCCAGACGGAACTGAGCCTTTGAAGTAACTTTAAATATTGTTCAGTGTCGCAACCTTTTGTACAGAACGAATGCATCACTGCCACACGCGTAGATAGACAAAACACTTTCGCAAAGCGGCGTTTATTTTAGGAACACTTGAGGTACACTGAATAAAGACCAAAACTTCTTTTAATTGGATTCGACGATGTCCGTTTATGGGTCTTGGTTAATTGTTAATCGATATGCACTTAGACTGAATTTACTAAGATTGCGATTGGTACTTATGTACTTGAATAAAAGCCATAATATGGTATATTTAATGGTAGCCGTAACACATTGAGACAGGAAAACACGCATATCTGCGACTTTATGTAAATTTAAGTCCAAAAACAAATACAGAGAAACTGTTTATCAAGACGAAACCGCAAAAACAACGTAAGATAAAGTTACAAAAGAAAAAAATATACTAAAGTACATATTGCAACCTTTAATGAAGTACGTTTTTCCGTTTCCGCTCCAGACGAATGCAGAGTCAATGTCGCTTGAAATGCCGTCCAACCCCTCGGAGATGTTCTTGGGACCGTACTTTATGTCGAGGTTGTGGAACTTCCAATACTGGTTACCCTGGTAACGAACAGGACAAATATAGGTCAAGTGGCAACGCCGAAACTAAGTCACATGGTAATGGAAACAAATAAGCAGTTCAAAGACAAAACTTGCATAAGTGACGTCAGTAATGACGTTGGCAAACTCAAGTGTCAACGTATTTGTTTTGTGAATTCTGCACGTACATGTTGGTTGTCATAGCAACATTCAACATATATTCATATCTGCTTTATATACACCATTCAATTTGGAAAAATAATATACAATAATACAATGTATACATTTAAATACTGAGATTTTGGTAATTTCTTTGTCATTGAGCGGCGTTTTCAGACAATTGCAAGACAAAATCGCCTAAAGCTTTGTTTGCGCATATGTTGGTTGAACCGTTTTTGCAATTAATGGACGACATCCGGTATGTTAGTGACAAACCTACCATCGAATGCCAGAGGCTATCAGAATTCTTGGGGCATATACCGATGGAACTAGAGTATATTTAAGCCGTAAATGGGTAAAAGTCTTTTATACTTTATACAAAATTTACACATGAATATTATAGCTACAAAGTAAAATACCGGTATGTGTAAAAATGCGAATAGCACATTCGGTCGTTGAATGGACTATATGACGATGACACATGAATTTTAAGCGACGTTATTTTTCATTCATTTACCAAAAAGTTTACGGCCTTTTTTTGAAGTTGTCGTAATAATGACATAGATTTTGTGATTACTTATGATTGGTTTCTATTAAAAAAAAACAGGTTTCCGAACGAACAAGTCTATTTATTCTCTCTATCATGAACAACATTGGAATAAGCATCATACTTTAAAAATAAAAGTCCAGCCATTTGGCCACGTTAAAGCAGCATCGATTGGCCCTTTAACAGTGCCCCAGTCCCATTCTATCATCCGTGGATACCCGGTGTCGATTCCCTGATGATTCAGGCGGTAATAGTACTCCCCTGAAACATGTATATGCAAGCACGAAAAAATATATAAATGACACAACGTTAGAGAAACCTTGTTATAATATGCGGTCCTTTATCATGGCTATAATCGTCAAACAGTGAGACATACAACACATCTACAAGGCGAATATCACGATTCCACGTTATCATGGAAAATTTAAAAACGATTAAACTGGAGTTCCCCCATTGAACGGTCAATGCGTAACATTGGTGACTTAATTTGTTATTATATATCGATTTATATAAAGCATCATGCCATGTTTGTATTGAACTGCCAATAACAAAAACAAGTGTTCGACCCGATATTAAAATAGTTGTTCAACATTATAAACTCGAGACTGATATTAGTATCATTCGTTGCAATTATTTTGATTTGTTTCGTCTACTAAAACCTTATCTTAGTCAATGTACTAATATGTTCCATTAATGCTCACTGAAGCATGCATACCTTTAAACACATACGTGACTCCATCATCCGTTTTTGTGATCGCGTAAATAGTAGCGTTCCTGCAGATATCTAGGATATGCACGAGTGTTTCACGTGGGCTCAAGGACTCATGCACATGCGTGGTGGTCTCGACGCTTTCTTTGGTCCCTGGATAATGGGAAATCGGATTGATTCATTTTATTACAGTATGCATATTGTTATACAGTGTTTTAAAGTGACTTAACTATGTGTTACTAAGTATATATTTATTTATTGATGTATGCGTTGTATTGTGACGCATTCAAAAAGTAAACATAAAGCATTTAAACACAGATTGTAATAACGGACTTAATTATTTTGAAATTACCAGATACGTCAAAGTTAACAGACGACAACCAAGACATAGTCCTTTTTGGACAAAAAGTGAGCTTGAAATATATTAATCTCAATTACCCAAACGGAATATTTTTCACCAAGTTTGATGGATATCAAATATTAATATAAAATACCTTATTTGATTGAGGTCGCCAAGACCTTGTGTAAATTAAGATCCACTATCAGACATAGCCTTTTTAAGAACTATTTGTCATTTAACGTAAATTAATGTATAACGTCTTTTAAAACTTTGTCAACAAAAATTTATAAAAATCGCTATATTAATTAAAATTGCAACATGATGTGAGATGTCTCAACGACAAGAAAACGGGTTTTAATAGACGTAAATTAAAATTAAGCGTTTTACCGCGATTGTTAAACATAAAGAAATGTAAAAACGTATTGCATGCAAGCCTAACGTGTCCATGTAAACGTGTTTTACAAAACGTATTCTATGACATTTGGTTCGAATGTTAACCAAAGGAAGAGAAAAATGAGGCTATAACAACGGAACACAAAAAGGCAATACAATATTTTACAAACTCAAAGAAACTTTCAAGTTCCGGGGCGTAACACACATTATAATAAAAGGTATAACGAATAACGCGTGACCATGTCTATGATACCGTATAGCTCTTGTGCAGCAATGAAACCATCCTTGTCTAGCTTAAAATTCAGGTCAAATCTGCGATAGAAAGGGGCCATTAGAGCCGTCCGAACGTCCGAGTGAACCAGGCCCAGCGAATGACCGAACTCATGGGCGGCAACAATAGAAGGTCAAAAAAGTATGTTTAATACAGTTTGACCTTTGATTTAGAAGGCAACAAGTGTGTGTATTTGACACGATTTGAACCTTTCAAGGACTGTTTCGATAAATACTTATAGATGCAAGTTTAGATCGGTATTTAAAGGCGAGTTTTTGTTTTATAAAATTTATCTACGTCTGCAATACCTTTGACAGCAATTGAAGGTGTTTCTATTATGATTGATACAAACTGACATATGGGACAGATGGCCACAATACGAAACATTTGAAACTTCAAAGTTTAATATATATTATATGTTAATATCTGGATGTTAACACATGTATTTTAGTACAAATTGAATTGGATGACACAATGTTATGTTTGTTGCAAAGTAAAGAATTTATGTTTGATGAAAACTGACTTCCATAATGGATGTCATAAATTGGTATTTAATTGGATCACTTGAATTGAGTCACACAATCCTATTTGATACGAGTTGATTATTTAAATTAAAGTTCAAAATATAATATAATGTTTGACGGTGTAATCTGCAAAGAAAATTATTTATTTAATGTTGGCTGCATCTTAATATTCGGAGAGGAAGTTTTATATTATTTTGTAAAGAAAAGACTCACCTTAAGAATTTTAGATTGACTGTGTTTGCTAGAAACCTAGCACTGTAATGTAAGGTCACACTATTAATTTTGATACAAGTTTAACCCTGGAATGGAAAGTTAAACTATTTCGTTAGGTGCATATTGAACGTTAAAACGGAATATCACTATATTTCGTTTGCTACAAGTTGAACCTTACAAGGGCAATTCATTATATAATGTTTCATTTTAATTCATCATATCAGGGAAATTGACTCTGTAACGTCTGCTATACGTTGAACAGAACAATTTAATTTTAAGTTGAATCTTACAAAGGAAATTCCATATATAAAGTTTGCCTTTAGTAAAACACTGGAATGGAAGTTTGTTTAATACAAATTGTCCAATACAATGAAAGGTATACCAGTAATGTCAAATACATGTTAATTACTGCATAATATTTTCAATGGATTTTGTCGGATGAAAGTTAATAAAGGAATTATAAGTTGAGTGTTAAACATGATTTATAAAAGAATGTTTAATGATTTTTTTTTCGTGTAATTATACTTTGTATGAACTGTGTAAGGCATATCATTAGAGATAACAGCAAAATCCAATCCATGCTATAGGCATCTTCCTATAACCTTGACAAAAAATACACCATGGTGGCGGAAAAACTATTTGAACCTGGCATGATATATGTGCGTTAATATGACAATTAAAACTCGCAAATGTTAAATTATAAATGCAATTTTATGTTCCACACCAAAAAGTAGGTAAGGCATATCATGATTTTCTAAATTAGTATCAAATAATATTGAATTACTACGAATGCCATTCAAACAATAGCATGCCACGTTAACATATGTCTTGTTATATTGCGTGAGAAGCAACCATGAAGAATTGCTACTGCCACTGATGAATACACCTGTCAATAGCGAAAAAGTGTTTCTTTAAAAGCATTTTATAAACACACGTGTCAGTTATTGTGTCATTTAGAAAATGACATTTAAATACATTTCAACTTTGAACGATAACTGTGTCATGTTTCTGATGTTTTTGCTGTTGAGTTCAATAAAACATATATGGGATATGGTCGTGGCCTTAATGTGTGTATGCATAAAAACTTCATTTCAATATGCTGCATGCTTTATATGGTATTGAACATCTGCATCACTATACGCCCTCAATCTGTTTGTTATTAAGATTGCGAATGTGAGCTCGTTGAACAACTTATTCATTCTGAATCGGTTGCAATTCATCACTGTTTTAATTAAAAGTCAGATCATTAGATATTTGCTAACAGAGCATTAACATTACCATCAGCAATATTAACCGTCCAGTTTTCATCTTCGTCAAAATGAGCATCGCTGCCATATTGTGATAAAGACGCATGCTGAAGGGTCTGACCACTTCCGACGAAGGGAGTGTTATCCCCATGGTGACCGGTTACAAACTTTATTGCGATGTCGACTGGCCCGTTATCTCGACGTACGAATCTGATAGGAATACCATCCGCCCGTAGCTAAAACCAAATGTAGATAAAGTGTAAAAGTACAACAAACAGATAATCATGCAAAGGTATTAATAACTGATATTATTTAGATTTGTATATACACAGTATGCAAATATATTAGAAAAAGAGAAAAAGGAATAACAATTAATACTATCATTCTTATTTTCTGGTATACTTATCGGCTCTCTTACAAAACTATATAGATACTGTTTAAATAACTCAATAAAACATCCCTGTATTGTTTTAATATAATAATTGACAGTTGTAATTAATGAATATTCAATTGATTTCATCCCAGTTTTAAAGCTTATATTTCTTGCATCATCAAATGAATTGTACCTAACAAATATTGGACTGCTTTGTAGAAATACTTCTTTGACGACTGTTTCTTTATTAAATGTAATTGATACATTAATTAAAACTTACATATCGACACTTGGAATTGAGAAACGTATATCCGTAAATATGAAAAGAAGGAAGAAAGTAAGGCTGCATTTCGTTTTAACACTATTTCATATTAAACATATACACTGCAGCTTAAATTATGTTACCAAATGTATGTAAACTATCTGCTTAATGTTATTCCATAACATTGAACGTCGACATAAACAGACAAAGGTCAATATAAACTATGCGTTTTAAGGTTTCATGCGCATTCGTGGTAATAGTCTCTTACGTCAAAGGTCCTTTGCAGCTCAAACTGAACGACCGACATTGGCATCTTCCTCGAGTACTCGGATATCCGGTACGCAATCTCCCGCTTACGGCACTTGCTTTCTGTAAGGAACGCATAGGTCAAGGTCGAATGCATTTAGCAGTGCAAAATGCTGCCATGAAAGAAGCATTCAAATTCACGTGAAAGCGATATTTAATCGACAGTGTCGAGTGTTATTAAAACTGTTATGACTGTTTTTGTTTGACGGATATGGCTTGTAAATAATTTATAAGTAAAATAAGTATAGGTTTTAAATTGTTTAAGATGGAAGATATGTATTGCTGGTATGCTATTGAACACAACTTAAAGGCTCATAAAAGGTGACAATCCGTAATAATTACCGATTTTATAAATATGTTTTGCATATTTTATTTATAAAGGTTATCAAAAAACAAAATGAATATGCTATTGGACATTACCATAAAAGAATGAGAAATACAAATTGTTTTGAGCTCAAAATACAGTGTCCTCCAAGTCAATTGTGTTTACAGACAATCAGATTATTTACATCGCTGTTTACTCAATCATGCCGAGAGATTCCGAACCGGTTTTCCGATAACAAATTTTGATTGGTCGGCACAAGACATTGTGTACTACAATTACAATCAAGGCAAAAGTGAAATCAAGAAAATGAAACATTTATTCAAACAAGTATGCATGATGCAATTCCATGTAAAACAAAACATTGTACAATACAAAAATATCTTACCGAACTCATGTTCTCTTTCTTTGATTACGAGGATATTGTGTTTTTTTTGCTACGTCATCAATATATGCGTACTTCACGAAAGAAGCCGAGGAACATCGGAGATAGCGAAAATGTACGGAAATTGCAAAGTTGTAAACATTTCTTCAAATTATGAAACGGGTATATCTTCCATAATTCTCGACAACGTTGCACCTAAGCTGTGTAATTATCATCGTTTATGCAAGAGTAACTGAAATCCTTTAAAAAAAATAGACCAGTTTATATGCGTTATAATTGGATTTGTCACCTTTTATGAGCCTTAAATATATTATACATAACCTGCAATGCAAATTGGCCATTTACAGTCAATAATATTGCTTCTTCATGGAATTGCAAAACGAGGATCAGCACATTTCTATGTCTGAAAAGCTTTTTAAATCAAAGAATAGATGTACTGAATATTTGATTTTGTTTCATTCGATCTGGCATGTAAAAAATAACAATAAAATGGTCATTAACTTTAAATGTTTTCTTTTTTAGTGCTTTTATTTTTGAATTTTGCTTTCGGTTAATTTGTTCTATTTGGTTGAAAATCATGAAAAATAATGAATCAACTTTATCTAGAATGTATAATGACCTATGTAACAATGTAACTACTTCTTGTTGGGCTAGTAGAATAAATTCTATCATAGACCATTTAGGTTTACGGGATATAAGGTTGTATTTTGATTCCAGTGTAAATTATTATAATTCATTAAAATCGAGAATTAGAGATCAATTTGTTCAAGAATGGAGTTATAATATTAATTCAATGTCAAAGTTAGATAGTTATTGTAAATATAAATTTGAATTTTGCTTTGACAAGTATTTGGATGTTATATCGAATGATAAACTTAGACATCAATTAACTTGTTTAAGATTATGTTCTCATAGTTTAGAGATAGAACTAGAACGGTATAACAATATAGAAAGAAATGATAGATTGTGTAAATTATGTAACCAAACTACAGTAGAGTCTCAATATCACTTTACGTTATGTTGCTCACGACACAGTTGTATGAGATCAAAATTTCTAGGCCAATGTTCGTGGCCTACAGTACAAAAATTTAGTTCGTTAATGTCAACTTCAAGTTAAAAATTTATGTATAATCTTGCAAAATATGTTAAAGAAGCATTATGTATACGACAAAATACCCTTGATAGTTTACCTGTCTTCTGAGCGTTTATATATGTGTATGTATATCCATGTAATGTTCTGCAATATCTGTCTATGCTTATTTGATGTTTATGATGGTCTTTGCCATAAAAAAAATGTGTTTGTAAATAGCCAAAGGCAAATGCTTTGCTGATTGCCAATAAACCGAAACTGAAACTGTTCTTACCTTTTTGTTTCTCTAGAAGGACCCTAGATAAATTGTAATGTTTCGAGCTCCATAAAAACGATTAAACTCAGGAACGCTTTGCATTGACCGTTCTAAGGCGACGACCGCATATTTATTATTTGTGTATGTTGCTGCGGATTTTTTTTGTTCGATGTTTCCATTGCCTTTGTTCTGTGTTACACTGTTCGGCCATTGGTTACGTGAGATAAATTCAAGACCACGTGCTGTAAAGAGGGGTTTCTCGTGTGCAGCTGTTGTTTAGATTTGTACAAAACTTCTATATCGCCAACACCATTTATGGATTATATCGTAAGTAGGCGTTATTGCATGTTTGGCAGTGTCTAATAAAATTTCATTATTTATCTTTGCAGAACATCCATCACGCAAATAACCGGCTTGCAAAATGTCATTATGCAATTCATAATGCCATGCACTTTTCGTTGACAAGCGTTATTATTTGGATGTAAGGTATTGATAGGAAACCAGTAGTGTGCATGCATGTTAGGAGAATGGTTGTGAAATAATTAAAGTTTGACTCACAAATATTTTGGCAAAATTCATTTTGATTCATATGTTTATGTGATTTTCAAATGGCGTTGCGGATATAACGTACACAAGTGTTGGTACTGTGCTGAAAACACAACATATCAACAGTTTATTTTGTGAAGCGCCCTCAGTTGTAACACAACCATGCAACGAACATTGAACTTTGCGGATAAAGTAGGGGAAATCGTGGGATGCATGTTTATTTGTAAAGAATAACCATTAACGGATATTTAGGAGTCATGTGTGTATTGTCAATGGAGCCATACACGTCAGTTGCGATTAGTGTTAAGTATTTCACTGTGTAAGAAAGATAACGAGACAACACAATTCATTGATTAAAATAATGTTACTAATATTCTTGCGCAGTTTTAAAGCCAGCACAATTTCAGTGAACATTTTCAGTTAAATGTCCTTTTGTATAGTTCTACTTTTTAGCATGTTGTAAAATATATACTTTTACTATAGATGCGTAAGGCAATTACCGCATACTGAAAAGCAATTAAACAAATTCATTAACCACTACAATATTTAAAAAGGCCACAGAGAAAATAGTAGCAAAATAGTAATAGCACTCAATATTTATTACACTACTGCACTTGTGGTTTTGGAAGTATGCCGATCTTTTAATGATTAAAACACGATGGAACCACAGGCGTACATAAGCCGATCATCAATAAATAATTTGCTAAGCGTTAGATATCCTACAGGATACACTTACAAGTGACAGATATAGAGATAATTATTAGAGACTGTGAGTCCCGTCGGTCAGGTCAGTTTTCTTGATATGTTTTTTTTTGCGAGACCACAAGACATTTCCAATAAACATCTGATGTCCTTTCCTTGCTTGTGATGTCTGCATTTAAGAAACATCGTGGCAAACATTCTAAGTCGGAAAGTTGTAAGACTACTTCTTATTTACACATTAGAAGCGAAACAAGGTTACATTGTCTTGAATATGTCGAAGAAATGCAATGTAATTAGCTACCAAATACTTGAGTTCCAAAAAAGACCAAACGGGTATAACACAGTGTACAAATTTTCTTAGAGGCGTATATGTTACATACACGTTTATATCGTCCTAAATATAAATATACATCGAAAAGTTGTATTAATTATATGTTATATGTATACTAAGAAATGCTTTTAGAAATGAAGTTTCATGTTTAATTTTATCTACGTATTTCACAGCGAAATGAATTTAATATTTTAACTTGAACGGGTTTTATAGTTGTTTTATTACCAATGCGTTAGTAATTCATAAACAAGGAAAATTGTGAAGGTCACATTAATTCGAGTTACAATTCATAACCCTGTTCATTAACAACATTTTTGTTTATAGCTCATGTAAATTGACGGATTTTTTTGTATATTTTCACAATCGAGTAACGAATTAAGCCGATTTTGATCATTGCACACATATCAATCTCTCTTGAAAGTATGTTAATCTTCCCTAATAAACGATTTATTGCATACTCAACGACCAAATGATATCCAGGAGCTCTTTGCAAAAACCAAAAAACAAGATGGTAAGTATACACATGTTTAAAACTGGTGTGCACTTGTGTCACGCAAATATTTTAATTTTGGTAAACGAGTTTAGGTCAAATGATTTTGAATGACAATTCATCGCCCAATTTGGGTAATTTGATATGAAAATTAACATAAAAAACTAATTTCATCAGAGTTACGAATGACAATTAGTGTCATCTGGTTATGTGAAACATTATATTTGTGTCAAACCTAAAAAACCCATCCGACATGCAATTTGACAGATTACTTAGCTAGATGTTTACTGTGGCAAAGAAACTACATAGCATGTGCATACGTTTGGAACAGCTGTTCAATTGAAATACTAATACACCATCACGTGCTTCCCAACATAACCTGGGAAGACCCTCAGAAGTGAGAAGCGTCAATATTATGTCAGATTAAAGTCATGAACGACGAAGCGACTAACTAGTTAAGGTAACATTTCTATTTTATGAGATTGGTTGTGATAAGTATCAAGCCGTTATCAGAGAGACATGTGATTAAAACAAATACTATTAACACTAACTATTGCACATTAATACTAGGGCTTTGTCACAAATGTGTCCCGCTTTGTAAGCTGTGTTCACGGGCAAATATGTCACGAACGCGTGGCTCTATGGGCTTAAAAACGTGTATTACCCATAAACACTTCATGGTGATGACATACTTGAACTTTCAATTTAATCGATTGAGAGATGTGGAAGAAGTTTGCTCAACTTTTCTACAAACATTTGTTTGCAGAGCAACCCATCAACCGTACAATTGATTGACAAATTGACTTCAATATATCTTCATCTTCGTTGGCGGGGTATAATAAATGAAGCAGTCTAATTTATTACGGAATTCTCGTGAAATCTAAACACGATAGTTTTTTGTTTTAGTGACATATAGACAACCTGTTGCGTTATCAAGTATTCACTTGCTAGGAAATATCTAACGGATTACGTTCAAGGTCATAGCCGCAACTATTTTGTGGGGCAACGAAATGTTCAGGCGAATCCTTTGTAATGCCTATATACAGTGTCTGTGAAAGAAAGACAAATTGAAAACAACAATCAATTAGCGTTAACGGATGAGATACAAAGAGAAAGTGTACGATTATCTTATTCTATAAGTTTTGGACATCAGACGATATGACACACGAAAATTGCCAAAAACAAAATACAAACGGCAACAAGTGCTATATATAAATGAACGTTTGTATAAATATTATTCCAATAATTGATATATTTTATGCAAAAATTAGTACCAGTTTGGTAAAGCTAAACCGCACACATGTTTTTACATCGTTGTCAATATTAATATTTAAAAATGCATGTGTAATATATGTGTAAATGTATTAAATAATTGTTTAAAAATTAAAAATTAAATGAAATGGGGGTTGGAATGAGGAATTATTGACTAGAAAACCTGGCCATGAGCTTAACAAGTTGGACTGGAATGAATGTAAACACAGAACAGTAAAGTTGTAGAATGTGTAAATCCTTAAAGCGTTTTTGTTAACAAAAAAGCCTTGAAAGGTACAAATACTATGTCATGGGTGCTATGAGTATGCCTTTAAACCTGTTCACACGCCCAGTTTACTAAGTAATATTAGTAATGCAAGAAAAGTATGCTCAGTACGATACCTTTTTATATAAAAAAACATATGCATTTAAATAAACAATTTATATTCACATACTAATATGGTTTAGTTTGCATGAATATACGAGTAACTCTTAAATTTAATATGAATTAAGGTGGCAGACACCTAAAAAATGTTCACGGTGAGAACTATCTAGTTTCTTTTCAAAATAAATTCCATGTATTTAACACGTTTTGTAATACGGGTTTATTGTATCGCAATATATTGCAACACGGCTATTAAGTATTGTGGCATCCCATGGATTGATTTTAATTAACAATCATAATTCATAACATATGCAGATGCAAAACCTTTTGTGTAAAGGTCTGTATCAAAGCAAGTACATTATATAAACACAACATAAAAATATGTCCAAAAACGTGTAGAGGAGTGGGACCAATAATAATGCGTGCAGCTTCAATATATATATATATCACAGACTGAATGATGGAGATTACTTCCTCGACTTTACTGTTATTGAAGATTTGCAGATGACCTTTGCATCCCTATCATGACATGAACACTAATCTTATCGAGTTAATCGCTTGTCTGATATAAATTTCATCATCGATTGGTAGCGAAAGCCAATCGGGTCGGATCAGAAGTGACATCTAAATAGGCTTCGGTATAAAAAGGTCGATGTACGTAAAAGTCGTTAACACATGGTGTTGTGTCTTTCTAGAGTGTTCCGTTTTGATACGGGAAAAGGTCTTGATGTCAATTCTAATTAGCTGTTATTTCTTGGCAAATGCGGCAATATAATGTCTCCTATACAGCGGATTACTAAGAGAATATTTGTTTATCTGTTTATTGATTGAAAAGGCTTGATGCGTATGCGATGCCAATAATTACGTGACGTGCATATATAACAGCATGTGAAGAATGCAAAATCCACAACATAAACTGCAGCCTATTATGTAGGACTTAAAATTGTTTAATATAAGAGTATATGTATGCCATGCGCTAAAGTTAGTGAAAGGTGATTGCGATCAAACACGAAGAAACAGCAATGGTTGATGTGATGTATCGCTTTATCAAATGTATCTCGCGAACAGAATCATTTGTTTTTATCCTGCTTGCACATAAAATTAAACAAGTGATACTGTACATATGACATACATGTTCTGTTTTATTTGGCAATGCCATTTGTAGACGAATCCTTACGGTATATTGAAATGCAAGTACAACACTCTTGTTTTATATAGTGATTTGTGAAAATGCGTCTTTATAAGCTATTATGAAAAATGCGCCGTGGATTCCAAAAATTGTGAAATCAACATTTCAATAAAAGAAGAAATATAAACTTAAATCAAATAGTAACGGTGGTTTTCATGTTTTCTAATATGTTAAACATACAAACATTTGACAAATGTCATTTTGACACTCTAGAAACAAAAAACCGGTTGATAAAATTGATGAATGTTTCCTTTATTTAAATAATGATTCCATTAGTGAATTTAAGCTCAACAATTGTGAATGCACATAACTAATTTGCGTGTGTGAAGAAGTCTGTGAAAAACTTATTCATATAGTTAAACTCAAATACCTTCAATGTTCATTTTGCTTATTGTCAGTTATGCTTAAAAAGTATTACTTTAAATCTCTAACAGAAAACATAAACAGATTGATATTATACATAGAGGCGTTTGAAATACCATATTTATTTCATAAATATGGCGTTCGTAACTGATAACTTCGCGTCATATCTCTATTGTCAAAGGTAACATTAAAGTCTCACCACTAATTGCTTTTGGTTTGCTCGTTTTTTTTGTTTTAACAGAACAGATTATTTATGGATAACCTTGCCTACAATGCCAATAATGAGTTGATCGATTCATTCTAAGGTGTCAAATTACATTATGCGTCTGGGGTTTGAAATGATTGCTGTATTTAATCATTCCTGAAGCAATGTTCAAAATTAAACTAGTTAATTATTTATGAGTAGCCATTCCATTTAATTGATCGTTACGCAGAACATGTATTGTTCATTCCACCAAGGTCACTGCGAAAAACAAGATAACAAATGCATCACCTATACATTTCGTTGTCAAATAGAAGTTACTTATATTGCAATTATATGCTAAGCAATAATACTAGTTGCATATCAAGTCAAGTTTAAGATTTAACTGCATTTTAATAAACATGGTGTCAATATTTGTGTCCGAAACTCTTAAAGATAATTGTGATCTATGAAATATTCTAATAAATGCACTGCACTATTTACATAGATTTATTATTTGATTCTGTTTAAATTGTTCTACTGACCAGTTTGTACTGTACACAATAGTGTAAAACACCGTGTTTAAACGTCCTACACTATAAGATTTATCAAACATGTAACTGAATCGAAATAATTTAAAAATACATTTTTTACTAAAGTATATTATCATAGTTATTGGTGCTTTTCAAGAAAGGTATTTGCTAGCGTGATATTGTTTTATCACACGACACAACAATCGATTCCGATTATTTGTGTTTGTCTGACAATGGAAGGTCCCTAGACTCGTAACGGACTATATTTAGCACCGTGCATATTTATGAATCAATAGTCTGTACATTCAAGGCATAGCAAACACATTGCAGATGATTTACTGTATTCTCCAAATACTCTTCCATATGCACGTTAAGTAAACGACATGGCACACGCATTACGCCTACACAAGGCACATTGTGTTGCCCCATTGTACCAGAAATATCTGATTAGTTAAGTGTATATAAAGCCTAAAGTATCTGAATGAAAATGAAAACGCATTGAAACATATAAAAAAAAACATGTATGGTATTTAAGTGCACGACCTTAAGTGGTTCTATGACGCAAATAATTATATAATTGAACCATTGTTATAAATATCAAATGCCATCGCGCGTTTTAATCGTTTGCACATGATGCATTTGTTGTCGAATGCAGACATCGGCAGCTGTAACACGCATACGTTGAAGCATGCGTTATTAGCATTACGTAGCAAATGCAATAGAGATTATCGATTCTTACTGTATATCAAAGAACATGACTCCAGATGCCAACAACATAAAGTTTGCTACTGTTTAGAGTGTCTCTTAATAGATCTGAAGTCGTTACTTCTTGATTATTTCAATCTTCTATTTTCTATAAAGTGTTCGAAACCGCTTGACATGATGTGAATAAGTTGTTGGTAAGTACAATGTCAACTGAACATTCATTGTTTTTTTTCTTTGTATTCAATCCGTTGTTGTCAGAAATAACATAGGAGTATACACGCTCATGTCTATTGCATTTTTAAAGAATTTTATGTAACGCACAACATAAACAAGACAGTAGTGTTGTCTACAACGAAAATATTTGCTTAATCGGTATTTGATCGAATGATATACACATTTGAATAAGTAAATCCATTTCTTAAATTTCATGAAATTATTATATGTACTGAATTACAATTTTTGAGCTGCAGCATTCATCCCAGTAAAATCAAAATTTGTATTTGGCTCTGCATAGGTAAAGATTTTTGGTTTGGAAAACAGTTTAACATTACTATCCTGTGCACATATATTTGTTTCTCTTTGTGTACATTATATAAAACGATATTTATTTGCGCAGTGTCGTGGACACTTATACTGAGACTAATACATATACTACACAATGATCAAAACTTAACTATTTACCATGAATATTTCTTATGTATTGCATAAACTATGCCATCTCGTTCTTAAAACACTGTCATGTATATGCGAAATTGTTACCCGCATTATATAATATTAATTTATTTCGTTTAAATCCTGTTCTTCTGATTCCTTATTGTGCATTATTGATATACTCTGTACTAGCCATTAACAATAATTATGTTAAAACTGAATCGTTAAGAATCTCTATAACAATTGATCCAAATACAGTAATATTTGGGGTAAAATAGCATGGACATACATCTGTAACTAGTGTTATGTATGCCACAAACAATAGTTGGCGCAAATTCGGAAATAAATAATTTGCAGAGGGACTTGTTGTCTGGGATAATAGTTATAATTGGTTATCACAGAAAGCAGTTTTTGTCAAAGCTAGGGGTATCACGTAATCACTACATGTTTACGTCTTAGCGACACATAATATAAATATCCACTGTACAGTACGTCTATAAATCCTTCAATGAGTTTAAGCGCGCGAAGAATGTTCTTTAGGTACGGACTGTTTGGTATCTGCGAATTGCATGATAATATGTACCAATCACGCACTAAGTTATCATTCATTGTCTAGCAGTTTTTATAATAGTAATCCAATTATTTGTCACGAATAATGGGAAATAATCTTTATGTACCTCCCTCTGAGTCTCGAAATGAGTGTTTAGGGAATAATTCTGCGCTCACTATGCAAGTGCACAAAACCCTTACACTTATTACAAAGGAGACTTGCTCTGGGAAAACTAGGCTCAATGGGTGTTCGTAAAGTTTCCGCTTTTAAGGAATTTTTCGTTTAGAGGAAATGTGTTCTAAAGGTAAATCCAGTATAGGCGGAAAGTGTCGTCCCTGATTAGCCTGTCCGAACTGCACAAGCTTAGTTGGGGCGACACTTTACGCACATACATTACGCCACATTGTCACAAAGCGTGGATTATTAATATAGGTTTATAGGATTATTATGACTGTCACTGAGAATAAGTTGCCTATTAGTGTGTGATATTAACGAAGACACTGATTGACTATAATAACATACAAGTAAATACGTAATTAAACTACGTTATACTGCTCAGATGCAGTTGGGATGAGGATTTATCTACTGTATTACTACACGTTATATACACGTATTGCCGTTCCGTGACAATTCATATTACCAGACAAATAATGACATCAATCAATACATTTATGACCGCCTTAAGTTTTATAGGAACTCAATATCCTGAGAACGCCGCAAATAGCCATTCTCGTGTATGATGTATTGCAGACGCAGTCTTGCGAAATTCTTAATTGGTTGAGTGGGCGTATGTGTTGATGTGCTTTTCAAATGGCTTGAGCAATATACCGCGTTGACTATACCACATGATACATCAATAGTTGATTGTGAAAAGCACCCGCAGTTGTAACACATATATGTAATTAACCTTTAACTTTGCGGATAATGTAGAGGAAAAAATGGGGAGAAACATGCACATTTTATAAAGACGGATCCTATAACGGATATCTTGGTGTCACGTGTCTATTGTTAATAGGGCTAAAACGTTAGTTGCGATAGTATTTATGATTTCACTGGGAAGATTACGAGACACACTCCATACATACTGTTATGATTAAACAATTCTTACTAGTATTCTTGCGCAGTGTTAACGCCAGCAAAATGTTAAAGAACATTTTCAATGTAATGTCCTTTTTTTATATTTCTAGTATAAAACATGTTGTAAAATATATACTACTTCTATAGAAGCTAATAAATACGTAAGGGAATATATGCATGCTAAAAAGCAATTGTAAAACATTATTAACCACTGCAATATAAAACAAGGCCACAGGGAACATATTAGAAAAACAAACATACATTTGTATAATGCTACTGTGCGGTTTCGGTCCATGCCTTTCTTTAAATGACAAAGAACGACGGAACCGCTGGTGCACATGAGCTGATCATCAATAAATAATTTCTTAAGCGTTGGGTTTCATGCAGGAAGAACTGACAAGTGACAAATGTGGAGATAATTATTAGTGACTGCGTCCCGTCAGTCAGGTCAGTGCACTATATATGTAACATTCAATTTGGCTGGTTGTACAAAAACTCAACAAATTTCGGATCAGCACCTAATGACCTTTAATTGCTTGTAATGTGTTCGTGTAAGAAACAAACATAATAATAACATATTTAAACAAATTTCCAACACATTTAGTCGGAACTTGTAGGTCTACTTTATATTAACACCTTCGAAGCTAGAAAAGGTTTTAATATTCTTGAATATGACGCAGAAATGCAATGTTATTAGTTTCTTAATTCTTGAATTCCCAAATAGAACAAACGGTATAACACAGTGAACCAATATTCGCCCCAACAACTGAATACGATATGAATACTTTGGTGCCAGCTTTTCGATTGAAATACAAATAATACACCATTTATGTTTTCGCCACATAAATTCAGAAGGGGATCATACGATAAAATTGTCAATATCCTAACCGAGTTAAGTCAAATGGAGACATACATTACAAAGCGGCTAACTACGGTAGGTTAAATGCCTGATTTATGTGATTGGGTGTGATAAATAACAAGACGAAATCAGAAAGACATATGATGGAAACTGATACTTTTTACACAATAATACTAGGGCTTTGTCACACATGTGTCTACTAGACACTTCCCGCTGTGTAATCTGTGTTCAAAGACAAATATCTCATGAACCTGTGAATCTATGGGCTTGAAAAAAGCGTCTTGCACATAAGCACTTGATAAAATGTAAGAGCTTGAAGGATTTTGATATTTTTCTCTGCGAATCTACAACGTTTTATGCAGACGGATCAATCAACCGTCAAATTGACTGATAAAGTGACTTCAATATACCATCTTCTTTAACTTCTTCATCTGCGTTTGCAAGGGTTTAATAAATAAAGCAGTCGCTTTATTTACGGAATTCTAAAAATACAAACACGATATTTGTAATGTGTTTGAGTGAGAAATAGACAACCTTTTGCGTGGAATGTTATCAATTATCCACTTGCTAGACAATATCTAACGTATTACGTTAGATGTCATAGCAGCAACTATTCTATGTGGCAGTGAAATGTTTAGGCGAATCCTTTGTAATGCTGATGAACAGTGTCCATGGAAACAAGACAAATAAAAAACTGCGATCAATTAGCTTTAACAAATGAGTTACAAAGAGAAAGTGTACGAGTAGCTGATTCTATACGTATTGGACCTCAGACAATAAGACACACGATACTTTTCAAAACTACTACAAAATGCAACACATGCGAGATGTAAATAAAAGTTTGCAAAAATTGATATTGTATTATGCAAAAATAATACACATTCGATAAAGCTAAAACGCATGTCCCTATTACAATTTCAATAATGCATGTTTTATATACGCCTGAATGTATTAAATAATCGTTTGAAAATTATAAACTCATATTAAAGGGGTGGGTGACTGATTAGAAACCATGGCCAAGAGCTCAGTAGGTCGGACTAGAAATGAATATCATCAAAGAACAGTCGTATGAGAAATCAGTGCTGGGCTGGGCTAAGCAGCGATCTTGTGATTGAGCAAACATTTATAGGGTCTCTAAAGAGCACAGGTGGTCTAAATTGTGGCAGTGGGATGACCGTGGAAAGGCAAAACATTGGAACCCTATACATGTTACATTCGAGAACAACGGTGCGATGGAGGATTTCACAGACCTGACCTATAGTACAAGTAAACAGACAATCTAGTGACAATCCCGGTTTCTTTAGCTATGTTTTATTAACGCACTTTTCCATTCGTTTGGAAATACACCTTTCACCACATAGCTGGGATCAAAACACAATACTTATCAAAGATTATACTCAGAAATAACAAATTAACTTATTCTTAATGTTTTCGTTTGTTGCATATTATTTTGTTGTTATTCTTAGTTATTTTTTTAAATGGCAATACATGTTAATAAAACAGAAGTATTCAGAATGAAAAAAAAAATCCACAACAACAACGAAAACACCTGGATTACATACGTTATGTATTTTACCACAATTTACAATCTCTCGCATTCACATTTAAACTCTTACAAACTTATTCATACTAAGTAATACACAGCAAATTATGTTAAGATTTTTTTTTGAGTCTCTTACAGAGACATATTCACAGAGTTTTCAAACCGTTATTGAAACGTCATCCTCGTGATCCATGTGCCGAAACGCACGAGAAAACATCCAAGGACAGGGTCCACACGTGTAATATGTTTTGCCATTAATACGTATTAATGAACAAAACTTTGTGTACAGCTTTTGTATGAGTGTTATTTCGCTTTTTAAGATATATAAATGTTATCTTTTTGAGATCGGTAACATATTTCTTTGCAAATAATTTGTAGAAGTGTATGTGATAAATGTGTTTAATCTATTAGTTTTATAGTATAATACTATGTAAAAATAAAAATCTAGTTGATATAATACATTAATATCATTTAATATTGGTTTCACATATCGTTATAATATCACAATGCAAAAAGACGAGTACAAAAATGGCTGATATTCACAATAAATGCTATGCTTCGCGCTTCACTGTATTGCCGATTGGCGGAACTGTATCTTGTGACGTCGTTGTTGCTATGGAGACCGCTGTGGAATGCGACGTCATCATCTACGGTGACCCACTGTTTGTCGGAGTCAGAACTTTCGCTGGTATGGCTGTATTTAACACCCGATTCCTTATTGTTGTTGTTTATATTGTTATTTGCTGTAAAACATATTGAAAATACATAAGATAAACAGTACATCTCGTCAACAGTCACAACTGACGTTTGTATCAAGCTTATTTGTTATAATGAACACATCTTTAAAGTAAACACAACCAAATACTAAAAACGAGTTTTCACATGAAAATATAAAAACTGCTTTAACGTTAAACTGTGAATTATATTGTAATACAGGGTTGACTTAACTTCAAACAATTCACTATCAAGTATATCTGGTACATACAGAAACATAAGTGATTCTGATGGTAAATTATATGCCTGAATATGCAAGACAAAAGCCGATTTAATGAAGCATCTGCAATTATGAGAGAAGTAAGAAAACATGTTTCAAGACATTCATCAATTATTGGCAATCTTTTTGTATGAAATTATGTCTTGCAGAAATTGAGGAAGGAGCTGTAATTGATTAAATGTGACATGGTTTCCAACAGATGCATGCCGTAACAGAGAGAAACTATAGTTACTGAACTGATTTATGAGTGGACGATTTTGAAACGAGGAATTATGTAAGAAAATAGCACATTCTGTCGTAATTGATCTTGGTTTTTAATAATTTCAGTAAAACATGACTTTGTGCAAAGATTCTACTCTCCTGAAAATGTGAGTGTTTGCACGACGGATATTTGATGATCAATGAATGTTGGTAAAAATTAAATGGATGCTCCGTTTGTGTAACATAATACAGATTCGGCACTCAACAGAAATAAAGTCACAGAATACTGTCAAAAAAACAATGAAGCGACGATAGAACTTATTACCATACACACTTTAAACAAACATAATCAACCACCGGGATAAAACACACACACACACACAAGACACACAAACAAAAAACGCATCTTGCATAGATTTTTTCCTGTCAAACGCTTGTATCTGACTTTTATCCGGACATCCCAGCCACCACGTGGCGATATCACGTGGGTAGCCGCCATTGTCCACCTGCAAAATACGTGATGTATTAATATGATGATGTTTAACAATTCACAAAAATAACCTCCATAGTGGTTACCACTTGCATCACAAGTAAAATTCTACTAGATCTGGAAGGATTATCAATGAGTAACTTTTATTTATTGAAATTCAGTTAATTTTCTTCAGAAATGGTTTACAATCGAAAATGAAAAATGGAATTTATTATAACAACACTTATTGATACGGCCACCTTCATGTGGTTGTAATAAGGGCAGATATTTGATTAGCGCTATGTGCGGAACCAGCCAAATGTCTTTGTTGGGTTTGTATGACAGTGACCTTTATGCACAACGACTACGACATTTTAAGATCTCCAACTGAGTATAAAAGCCACGGTTTGACTTTTGCGAAGGCTTGTTATATTCGAGATTAAATTTCCATTAGTTGATTGCTTTGGAATAATGATAAGATTCATCTTAGAATACTCGTCGAAGAAAGGCGAATTATTATACAAAACGGGCATACAGATGGAATATTTTGCATTTGTTAAAATGGGTTTATTTTAATAGAAAAATAATATAACGCATTGAAACTAAGTTTGTTTGGAAAAAACCTATATATATCAAACAAGGTATATATCAAAATTAAGCAATCAATTAAATTATAAACGACCAGTCATAATATAATAAATAATGCGTCTAGCCTAATCTGATTTATATATCAACTTTTGTTTCATGATCGCAGACGAGGCCTCCAGATATGCTAAAGTTGTGTATATATAACTTGATTTAACGTCCCACACATCCCCAACGCCGACTCAGTGTACTCACGTCAAATATCTGATCGTTGTAGCGGTAGTATTGGTCCCCAGATAAAAAATACGTGCGGCCCTTTTTCCACTGAGAAGCTGCATCGATACGTTCCGGAAGGCCTCGCCAAATTTTCAGGTACCTTGGGAAGCCGTAATCTATCCGGTTTCCATAGTAACGCCAATATTTATCCCCTGCAATGAAGACAAATTGGTTAGCAAAACGCTGCAAACCGTTGCGATAACTTTGAACAACGGCGTTGCATGCAAACAGTATTTACGTAATTGGATTTCACAAATGAGGGAGGATGGAATTGCTTCGTTTATGCACTTGGGACGCATACCGAGACTGTTCAAAGCGTATTATGTAGCGAGAGAGCGCCGCTTAACATGATTGTTTAGTCAAACGGTACTTTTTAATTTTGAAGTACCATTACATATTGTTCTGTGTCGAAGCAGTCTTTGTACACAAAGAAAGAGTCGCTGTCGTAGATAGCCAAAACACTTGATATAAGTCGCTGGCCAAGCGCTGTCTATTTAAGGAATACTTGAGGTACATTTAGTAAAGACCCAAATCTCTTTTAAGTGGATTCTAAGCTCGTTTATGAGTCTTGGTTAAAAGCCAATCGATATGCACTAAGACTGCATTTACTAAGATTCCGCCTGGTACTTATGTACTTGGAGAAAAGTAAACAGATTTTCTATTTAATGGTAACGGTAATACGTTTAGGACATTAAGTACGCAAATCTGCGAATATACGCATATTTAAGTCAACAAATATAGAGGAACTATTTATTAACGCGTAAACGCAAGAACAATATAGGATGAAGTGACAACACAACACAACAAATACTAAGGTACCTATTGCAACTTTTAATGAAGTACGTTTTTCCGTTTCCACTCCAGACAAAGGTCGAGTCAATGTCGCTGGGAATGCCGTCAAACCCCTCGGAGATGTTCTTGGGACCGTACTTCATGTCGAGGTTGTGGAACTTCCAATACTGGTTGCCCTGGTAACGAGCGGAACAGATATAGGTCACATGGGAACGCTCACACTTAGTCATTTGGCAACGGAAACAAATAAGCCGTTTCACGACAAAACCCGAATAAGTGACGTCAGTAATGACGTAGTCAAACTTCAGCCTCAACTTTCTTTTTGGGAATGGCGCACGCACATGTTGGTTGTTATAGCACCGTTCAACAGATATGCATATCTGCTTTGTAAACACCAGTCAATTACAATAATACAATGAATACATGTATGTAATGACATTTATGTCATTCATACCTTTCTCGTCATTGAGTGGCGGTATAAACTGACCATTGCAAGACAGAATGACCTATAGCTTTGTATGCACACATGTTGGTTGAACCGATTTGGCATTTGCAAGTCGGTTTTCAAATGGACTATATCATGATGACAACAGATTTCAAGCAATGTTTTTCACAAATTCTCGAAATGTTTCGTGCCTTGGTAAAAAGGATTCGTAATAATTACATATATAATGTTCACTTCGATTGCGGAGTTTTATTTGAAATTGTCATGAAGCAATATTAAATAAGCAATAATAAACAGCCATACTTACAAACCATATTTATTTTTTTACCAAAAGAACAGGTTTTCGAGCAAACCTATTTATTATTCTTTCTATCCTAAAACCCATAGGACTATGCAACATACTTTCAAAATAAAAGTCCAGCCATTTGGCCACGTTAGAGCGGCATCAATTGGCCCTTTGACAGAGCCCCAGTCCCATTCTATCATCCGTGGAAATCCACTATCAATTCCCTGATGATTCAGGCGATAAAAGTACTCTCCTGCAATATGTACATGTAAGATTGAACAAATGTCCACATACACATAAAGTTAGAGAAAGGTTGTTGTAATATGCGGTCATTTATTTATTGCAATGTACCAATTGCAAAAGAGCGAGACAAACAACAAATGTACAAGGCGAAGAAGCACGATTCCAGGATATCATCAAAATATTAGGAAATTATAATTATGTAAACTGGGGTCACTCCATTAAAAAATGGTGCAAATATTAGTGACTTAATCCAGTTCAAAGGCGATGAAAGAATTAATCTCAAAACACACGCGCAACTTATATGAAATAAACATAAACGGACATTCAAGTTTGTCATTAAAAAACGATAAACATGTTTGTATCGAACTGCCAATAACAAAAAACAGAGTGTTCGACCAGATATTGAAATATTTGTCCAACATTATAAACTCGCGGCTGCTATTAGTATAATGTGTTGATATTATTATAATTGTGTCATCTACTAAAACCTTATCCAAGTCAATATACTAATATGTTCCCTTAATGGTCACTGATGCATGCATACCTTTAAACACATACGTGACGCCGTCATCAGTTCTTGTAATCGCGTCAATAGTAGCGTTCCTGCAGATGTCTAGGATATGCACGAGCATCTTATGTGGGCTCCAGGACTCATGCGCATGCGTTGTGGTCTCGACGCTTTCTTTGGTCCCTGGGTTATGATACATCAAGATGCTTCGTTTAATTACAATATGCATATCGTAATTCATTGTTTTAAAGTTACACACATATGTTTTACGAATTATAAATCGATGTATTGATGTATGTGTTGTATTGTGACTTTTTTACAAAATACACATTTCAGCACATATTTTTAAACATTATGCATCGATTTAGTGATGTATGGTTTGCATTGAGATAATTGACAAAGTTCACATGTTGCATTTTAAAAACAGATTATAATTACGAACATAATCATTCTGTAGTTACGAGATATGTCGCAATTTAACAGAAGACAACCAAGGCATGCTCCCTTTGTGGAAAAAGTAAGCTTCACATATATAAAAAGTAACCTTGAAATATATAAATTTCAATAGCCCGAACGTAATATTATTTCTCACCGAGTTTGATGGCGATAAAATATTACTATCAAAGACTTTGTTTGATTGAGGTCGCCAAGACCTTTTGTTAATTAAGATCCCCTTTCCGAATAGACTTTTTTTAGGACTATTCGTCATTTAACTTAAATTAACGTATATCGTATTTAAAACGCTTTTCAACTAAAATTGATGAACATCACTTATTAGTTTAGATTGCAACATGATGTAATGGCTGCAATGAATGAGGGTCTAAATAACGGATTGCCATAGACCTAAATTAAAATTTACGTGTTACGATGGTTAAACATAATTAATATAAAAAAATACCATGCAAGTCATTTTTGTTCATACAAATGTGCATTACAATAAGATTATTTTTTTTTTTTGCAATTTGGATGCATGTTTACCAAAATGAAGGGAAAAATGAGTTCAATTATGTATTACTTTCTTCATAGCGTCACTATAAAGAAATAAATAATTGTTTTTGCTCATATGCTAACTTCTCAAGGGAAACCATGTCACAATTCACTTTGATGTGTACACGGTATATTTGACCGTCGATTAAATTGTCATTACAAAAATGGAATAAATATCGATCTTAAATATTATTAATATTAATTAGTATTATGTAACAAAGTTGTCTCGAGTGAGGTGCGTGAAAACTAATGTGTAGAATTATACACTAACCCATCAATTGACATTTCTGAAAAGTGAAATATGACTTAATATTTAGAAGTAGGTAATGCACTTTGTATTTTGATTTATTTTGACAACAGTAACATTGAACATTATTAAAGAGAACAATTCCGATCGATTTTTTTTTTACCATTACTTAAGAGTTGAGACTATCATAACGAAACAAAAGAAAGGGCAACACAATATTTGACAAAAACTCAATGAACTATTCAAGTGCCGGAGCTTGAAACACATATTGTAAAGAACACTTGACAGTTTCAATTTCACCGTAAAGCTCTTGTGCAGCCATGACATCATCCTTGTCCAGCTTGAAATTCAGGTCAAATCCGCGAAATAAAGGGGCCATCAGGGCCGTCCTGACGTCCGAGTGAGCCAGGCCCAATGAATGACCGAACTCATGGGCGGCAACTTGATACAAGTTGACCCCTGAAATAGAAGGTAAAAATAGTAGGTTTGATACAGTTTAAACCGTGCAAAAGAAGGTCAACATAGAATGTTTGATACAGTTTGACCCATGCAATAGAAGTTCAACATTGTATGTTTGATGCAGTTTTACCTCAGATTCACAAGGTTACGATTGTGTATCATATTTGACACAATCTGACACATGCAAGTAAATATCGGCACTGACAGTAAGCGAGATATGTTTGATAAATTTATCCACGTCTGCAAGACATTTGCCAAAGGAATTGAAGATCGAAATATGAAATGATACAGGCTGACACATGGAATGGATGGCCACAAAACGCGACATTGAACACTTCGAAGTTTAATGTATACATATGTAATGTTAATATCTGGATGTTAACAAGTGTTTGTTTTAGTACAGGTTGAATTGAATTACACAATGTTGTGTTTGATGTGTAATGATGTTATATAAAAATATTATGTTTGAAGCAAGTTGATTTCTTTAATGGATGTCATAAAGTGGCAGTTAGTTTGATCACTGGAATGGATTCACACTATTGTATTTGATACAGGTTGATTATTGAGCACAAGATATTATGTTTGATGGTGAAATCTGCAAAAAAAGTGTTTATTTAATGTTGAGTGCATCTTAATATTTGTAGCGAAAGTTTGACAGCATTTTGCTGAGAACAGCCTGATCTATATAATTTAAGAATTACTTTGTTTGCTGGAAACCGAGCAGGGTAATGTAAGTTCACACAATTAATTTTCATAAAAGTTTAACACCGGGATGGAAGGTTAAACTATTTCTTTCTGTAGTTGTTGAATGTCAGTTTAAAACGTTAGCTACACGTTGAACCTTTCAAGGGCAATTCCTTATATAACGTTTCCTAAAAAATCAACCTTATCAAGGAAATGTGCTTTATAACGGTCACTCAAAGTTTAACCAAACAATTCACTATTAAAGGTTTCTACAAGTTTAAAGTTACCAACACAATTCACTATTGAACGTTTGCTTCCAGTTAAACAATGGAATGTAATGTCCAGCATTTTGTTTGCTACATATTGACCAATGGAATAAAAAGACAAACATACATGTCCAATGCATGTTGAATACTGCACGTTAAGTGCAATATTATGCGGAATAAAAGTTTATATTTGCATTGTAAGTTGTTTGTTTAACACGATTTATAAAATGATATGTTATTAATTGATCGTTTGATTAGACCTTGTATTAACTGTATTCAGTCTACTATCACATATACCTTATACAAACCTAATAAGGGTTATCGTTTAAGAAAACAGCACAATCCAATCCATGTTTTATGCATCGTACTATTACCTTTACAAAAATACACCATGGTCGAGGAAAGTTATTCAATTTTGTCATGATATATGTACTTAAATAACAACATGCAAACTCGTAAATCTTCAATTATAAATGAAATTATGTGTTCCACACAGAAAATGTAATTCAGACAGTTCAGGATATTCTAAATTACGAATGTCATTCAAACAGTGTCATACAACGTTAACATATTTCTTCTAATATTGCGTGGGAAGCCACCATAAAATTAACATATTTCTTGTTATATTGCGTGGGAAGCCACCATAAAATTAACATATTTCTTGTTATATTGCGTGGGAAGCCACCATATAGATGGGCAAACCCAGTGATAAATACACCTGTCGATTTTATAAAAAGCTAAATAATGCACACGTACCAGTTATTTTTGTTATCCAGAAAGTTCTATTTCAAGACATTTCAACTGTGTATGATAACTGTGCCATTTCTCTGAGTTTGTTTGTTGTTCAGTTTAATAAAACATGTATAATCGGGGCCTAAATGTACGTATAAATGAAAACTTCATTTCAATACACTGCAGGCTACATATGGTATTGAACATTTGCATTACTCTATGATGTGTGTTATTAACAATCGTAACGTGGGCTAGTTAAATAATTTATATTTTGAGGTAGATGTACGCTGACTCCGTTACAATTTATCACTGTTTAAATTAAAGGTCAGATAATTAGGGCTTTTTCAAAACGACATTAGACTTACCATCGGCAATATTTACCGTCCAGTTTTCATCTTTTTCGTCAAAGTGAGCATCGCTTCCATATTGTGGAAAGTACGCATGCGCAAGAGTCTGACCACTTCCGTCAAAGGGAGTGTTATCCCCAATGGTGGCCAGTTACAAACTTTATTTCGATGTCGACTGGGCCATTATCTCGTCGAACGAATCTGATAGGGATAACATCCGCCCATAGCTGAAACCAAATGTAGATAAAGTGTCCCAAGAGTAAAAGCACAACAAAAAAAGTAATCATCCAAACGTATTAACATTTTATATTACTAAGAATTATATATATACACAGAATGCAAATTTATCAGAAAAAAAAACAACTAATAATATACGCTAATTTCCTAGAAAAGTATCACATTTGCTCTCTTACATAACTATATCGATACTGTTAAAAAAATTAAAAAAACACACCAACTCAACACTTGGAATAGAGCAACTGATATAAGTATAGGTGAAAAAAGAAGAATTTAAAATTACGAAAAGGCGATATTTGGGTAGACAGTGCAGTAGACCTGGCAGACATTTAGGACTTTATTGATTGTTGGATATGTCTTGGAAATTATTAATAACATAATTATTAATTAATAGTTCTTTATTGTTTTAGCTTCAAAATATTTATTTCTTTGATGCCTTTGTATGCAACCTAACATGAACATACACAAGCATGTAATGCCATTTGGCCTTTTACATGAAATTGCAAAACGACGATCAGCGCATTTCTGAAAAGCTTTTTAAATCAAAGATCTAGGAAGTATGCTCAGGTAACGTCACGGCCCCACGTTGGGCGCCGTTGTTGCCAGGTGGTGAAAAGTGTGCGGTCAGTCCGGGACTCGAATCCGGGACACCTCGCTTACAGGGCGAATGCTCTCCCGACTGAGCTAAACGAGCCGCCACACAACCTCTTCCCTTACGTGAAGACCATGACATAATACTTTTGTTATGAATTTGTATGTGAACGTAAATGATTTGTGAAGATATATAGATCAAGTGGTTGGTTGTGAGCTCCATAAAACCGGTTTTACCCCCAAACGCTTTGATTTGATCGTTCCGAGGCGACGACCCCGGTTTTATTCATTTTTGTATCTTGCTGTGTGTTTGTTTATGTGATGTCTCTAGTTCTTTTGTGCTGTGTCACACTGTTCGACAATTGGTAACTTGCCATAAATAAAGGACCACGTGCTGTAAAAAGAAGTTTTTTTCCTGTGCAGCTGAAGTTTTAAGTTTGTTTAGATTTGTAAAAATACTGCTACATTGCCAAAACGGTTTGATAAGTTATTTCATATGTAGGTGTAATCTGGTAGCGTCTCATACACTTGGCAAATCAAGTGCATACATTATGTATCTTTGCAGATGATGCATCACACAAAGTACCGGCTTGTGATATGTCAACGTTATGAATAAATAAACCACATGAACATCAACAATTAATCTTGAAAAGCGCCCTCAGCTGTAACACATTAAAGCAACTTATTTTGAACTTTGTGAACAAATGGAGAAAACATGTTTATTTTATAAAGATGAATCCCATAACGGATATCTAGGTGTCCTGTGTGTATTGTCAATAGCTTCATGACCGTCAGATGCGATAAATGTTAATGTTTTCAATTTGCTTGGAGGATAGTTAAATTAACTCAAAACACAACACGTTGATAAAATAATTCTTACTAGTATTCTTTCGCAATTTGAACGACAGCAAAATGTCATGGAGCATTTTAAATGTAATGTCCTTTTTTATATTTCTTGTATATAGCATGTTTTCTACTATAGACGCTCAATTAATTCGTGAGGGAATAAATGGCATACTTAAAATCAATTTTAAAACTCATTAACCTCTACAATATTAAACAAGACCAAAGGGAAAATAGTTAAACAATAGTAAGGAAACATTTTTTTTCACATCTGCATGGGTGTTTTCGATATATTTATGTCTTTAACTGCTGGCGTACATAAACCGATCATCAATTAATAATTTATCAAGCGTTAATTTTCCCAGTGACAAATGTGGCGATAATTATAAGTGACTGCGTCGGTCAAGTCAGTGCACTTAATATTTAACAATCTATTTCAATGTTTGTACGAAAGCTCAATTGGATAGACACATAATGTCCTTTCCTTGTTTGTAATGACTGCATGTAAGAAACGAAAATAATAGAAAACTCATTTCCAACAATTTAAGTCTGTTTCTTATCTACAGGTTTGGACAGTAAAAGCTCATAATTTCTTGATAAGATGCAGAAATGCAATGTTATGAGTTTCAATATATTTTAGAAATATAATAGAACAAATGGATATAACACAATGAACAAATTTCATAAGCTACGTATTTATTACATATACCTATATAGCGTCGATGCCATACATTGACAATGTTTCATTAATAATGTATACCCAGATATGCTTTTAGAAATAACGTTCCACGTACCAAGGCATTAGTAATACATATATAAGTATATTGTAAAAAAACAACTTTTGTTCGGAACTAAATTAACCCCCTGGTACAAACATCGTTTTACCCGGTTATATCCACTTGCGTCACATACATATTCATAAATTACAACCGAATTGATTTGACATTTAACCCCGTTGGATATTTAAACACAAATACCAATTTCCCTCGAAAGTATGTAAACATCCCCCAATCAACGATTTATTGCATACCAAACGACAAAATGATTATCAGAAGCTCTTTGCACAAACCAAAACAAGCTTGTATATAGACCTCAATCGGATCTAAACTAATCCATTAGTATCAACATCTGTTAAACTATTGTTCACTTGTATCAGACAAATATTTGGCAACAGATTGGAGGTCAAATTAGTTTGAATTACAATAAATCGTCCCATTCAGTCATTTAATATATAATCTTTGTAAATTAAAAGGACAAAAGTTGTCATTATATAGGCAATCCCAGAATCGATAAATTGACCGCCGCCATATTGGCTATCACGTTACCTGCTACTGAAGACGGTACTGAAGAATAAGGCAGATTACAGCGTGATCATAGCGTACACCCGCTTTATTCCAATAAACAGTATTTTAAAACTTCGGACAGATAGATTGGAAAAAAGTCAAACATGAAACAAAGTTTCGATATGTATCACAGAGTTAATCAATAGAAGTTAAATAAGAAATATACACAATAGATTTATAAAATATGTGTCTCTGCGACACATTCAGTGACAACACGTAATGTTTTAGGCCGAGTTAGCTTTTTTAAGCACACATTTCAGTAATGCATTGCCTAAAATTTAAGTATTTCTTTATGGAGTGGAATTATTCAAGGATAATTATAAATGTTATATCAATATCTTAAGTCTGAAGTAATTTTTTTGATTTTAGCGTCAATAGTGCCGGAGATATTAATAAGCGAAACTTTGAAGGATTTAAGGCCGAGGTAGACAATTTTATTGAAAAGTAGATATCTGCCTTTGGTTTAAACATTATTACTTCTTTATAAGTACCCATATAGTTCCGGAGATACTAATTAAGAAACTTTATAAGATTCAAGACCGAGGCAGACTTTTATTTATTGAATAGTTCATATCTTTGTTGGTCTAAACATTTATTATTTCGAATCGTTATTAATATTTCTTATTTAAGTATCATTTTTAAATGTAATTTAAATATATATAGCCCAAATACAGTTTGTGATTTAAACTAAAATTGGTCCGGAAATATGTATAAGTAAAAGTCTGTAAGATTTCATGTCGAGATAAACTATTTTTATTAAAAAGTATTTATCTGGTTTAGTCTAAAACTGATTTTTTTATTTTAATTCATATCTTAAAAATCGCTCTCAAGCTAACACAAACATCTCTTGCCGGATATGAACTTTAAATGAACAAGTTCCGGAGCTATTCATTAGCAAAACTGCGCAAGATATCAGAACATGGCATACATTTTTATTGAAAAGTACATACCAGCTTTTGCCTATAACTATCTAAGTTTACGATCAACAAGAGATGTGTTTGTCAGAAACACAATGCCCCTTACTGCACCGCTTTGATCTTTTTTTACCTTTGACCTTGAAGGATGACCTTGATCTTTCACCACTCAAAATGTGCAGCTCCATGAGATTCGCATGCATGCCAAATATCAAGTTGCTTTGATCAATATTTCAAAAGTTATGACCATTTTTCGAAACCTAAACGCAAGTGTGACGGAATTTTAGAAGGACAGACAGAAAGACGGGCGGAAAAACGGACAGACAGACGGACAGTGCGATCACTATATGCCACCCTAACGGGGGCATAACAATGGTCAATATGAAAATTATGGAACCTTAAATAAACTTAAATAGCTCAAATGATGTTCTCTACATTTCCTAAACTTATAAGTGCCTTTATTGAATTTTCGTAATAAAGTCTTAATTTACAATACAAAAATAAAACAAAAACATAAAAATTAATGTTTTTCTTCTTTAATTACGGGTTGTCCATTTAAGCAAAATAGATCTAATGTACTTGAAAACTATCTGCGATAGAGGCACAAAAGCTTTTCCTCAGTGGGTGGCGATGTCCCAATGGTTGTTTAAAAGTGTTAATTGGTTTGTATGTGACACCACATATCTGCACATGTGTTGATACCGTTATAAAGATAAGATAACATGCGTCACCTTCTGATAACATGTATAATGACAATCAAGGAAATCGGTTCATGCTGAGTTTTATGACAATAAAAAAATTCATACGAACCTTGTTTCTTTTAATTATCAAATAACTGATAAAAATATTTATTAAAACAATACGAACTATTATGTGATGCTAATATCGATAACAGAAACTATTTAAATCTTCAAATATATTAGATAAACTTGCTTCGCCTCCTTTTATTGTTCAGGGACCTATTCAAACATATAAGTCCCTGTATTGTTCTTCAGTACCGTTTTGGAGGCGCGCGCGAGTATTCAGGGGCGGTAATCCGGGAGTTATCGATTTCTGGTATTGTCTTTTCTCGAATAACAATAATTGTTATCTGGTTCTGTGAAACATTGCACTTGAATAAAATGTTTAGAACAATATCCGACATGCAATTGGAAAGATTATTTTGCCAGATATTTACTGTGCCCCCACAATTGTATAACATATGAATACTTAATTACCAGCTTTTCAATTGAAATAATAATACACCATCATGTTTTCCGCACATAAACTCAGAAGGCCCTCAGACGTTAGACGGGTCGATATTATTTCCGATTAAAGTCAAAGGGAGTCATAATCCACAAAGCGGCCCACTAGTTTAATTAAGTTAAATTTGTGTTTAATGAGATCGGTGGTAATAAATACAAAGACATAATCGGAGAGACATGTGATGAAAACAAACACACTAGCTATGACACAATAATAATAAGGATTTGTCACAAATGAGTGTAATATGCCCGTCCAGCTTTGTAAGCCTTGTTCAACAGTACATATCTCACGAAAGCGTTGTTCTATTGACCTGGAAAATGTGTCTTGTACATAAACACTTAAAGGTGATGACATATTTGAAATGTCAATTTTATCGCTTGAGAGATGTGGAAGAAGTTTTCGCAGCGAACTTATAACATTTTGTGCAGACCGACCCATCAACCGAGGAATGGGTTGACAAAGTGACTACTTCATCTTTGTTTGCGGGGGTATAATAAATAAAGCAATCGCATTTATTACGGAATTCCCCTGAAAGCCAAATATACTAGTTGTGTTGTGAGTGAGATATAGACATCCTGTTGTGTAGAATGTTATCAATTATTAACTTGCAAGGACATATCTAACATATTACGTTCAAGGCCATAGCCGCAACTATTCAATGTGGCAAATCCTTTGTAATGCTGATGTATACTGTCAGTGGGATCAAGAAAAATAGTAAACAACAACCAATTAGCGTAAATGGATGAAGTACAAAGATAACGTAAGCTTCTGTACGTTTTGGACATCAGACGATGTAACAAACAGCAACAAGGGCTAGATGTTGTTAAACGTTTGCATAAAGACTATAATTATAATGTATTATGCAAACATAATTCACGTTCGGTAAAGCTAAAATGCACGTTGCTTCTTTCTCCATATAAACTACTTAATTATGAATTTGTAATTTTCGGTTGAATGTATTACATAATTGTTTCAAAATTATAAACTAAAATTTTGGTGTAAGGGGGTAAAAGATTAGATAACCCTGGCCAAAAGCTCAACCAATAGGACCAGAAATGAATGTAAACACAGAACAGTGAAGATTGATAAGGAATACATCCTTAAATCGTTCTTTTTATTTTTAGCATTGGAGGCGATACACTAGTATGTTTCAAGTTTGTAGAATAAGGTTTTTCCCACGTACAGAAATGCCAGAAAAAATCCTTTGAATTAAATGCATATTCACTTAAATTGAAAAATATGTACTGAAATATATAGTACATTTTTCAAAAGTAAATCTCGTGACATGTTTGAAAGCGAATATTGCCGTTATATTTCCTGTATTGGACAGTCAAGACACACTTGTAAAAAAAGTAATGAACACCAACTTGACACATGGTGACTATAACGAGAAGTTTTGCAAAGTCAAAATTAAGGAAGGTATTGAAAAGGATGTTTGTGTAATTGGCTGTAATGTTAGCAAGGCAACTACACATGTTGTTTTTTTTCAACATGCCAGTTGACGTGTACGTTTACAAAAACTGTTTTGAATAGTAGAAACCTATACAATTGCATGGTTTTATGAGTATGTTTTAAACATGTGCTAATAAAACTAAACATTAAACTATACACACATCATGTGTACGTATTAATGTAATGTGCATTTAAGATAGCAGACAAGTAACACATGTTCAAGATGAGAACTATCTAGTTCTTTTCGAAATAAATTTCTTTAATTTAATACAGTTTGTTTTACGGGTAAACAGTATCGCAATATATTGCAAAACGGCTGTTACCGTATTATTACATCCCCAGGGTTGTTTCAAAACAAGTATATTATGTAAACACAAATAACGATCTTTCCAATAACTTGTACAGATTATTTTCAATATATGTCACACATGGAATGACGAACATTGCTTCATCGACTCTACTGATATTAAAGATTTGCAGACGACCTTATCGCCCCTATCCTTACATTAACAGCAATCTTATCGAGTTATCCGCATGTCGTATATAAGTGTCATAATTAAGTTTGACATCAAAGCCAAACAAGTTAGATCAGAGTGACATCCATATAGGCTTTGGTATAAAAAGGTCGCCGTACGTAAAGTTAGTAAAAACATGGTGTTGTGTTTGTCTAGAGATTTCGTTTTTGATCCTTGAACAAAGCTTGATGTCAACCTGAATAAGCAGTTATTTCTTGACAAAAGTGGCAATATAATGTCTCGTATACAGCGGCCTACTAAGGGAATATTTGTTTATTTTTAAATGATTGCAAAGGCTTGATGCGTATGCGATGCCAATAATTACGTAACGTGCATATAGAACAGCATTTAAAGAATGCTACAATCCAACACATAATTTGCAGTCTATTATGTACGCCTTGAAAATGTTTGATATTGGAGTATACGTATTCCATGCGTTAAAGTAAGCCAGAATCGCTCGCGATTGATATTCATTCACAAACAAACAGCAATGTGTCCTATATCATTTGCTCAAATGTATCTCTCGAACATAACCTTGTTTTTATCAAAACACGAACAAACTTCAAGGTTTCCTGAACAACTTGATAAAATGTACCTCTCGAACAGAACCATTTTTTATCCTGCTTCCCAAATTAAATTACACAATTTATATTGCAAATATGTAATGCAGTTTCTATTTGATTTTTCAATGCCATGTATGGACGAATCATTACGGTACAAGGACAACATTTATGTTTATTTCACAGTGATTTGTAATTTGTGAAATTTTATTATAATTATAATTAAACACAGAAATATAAACAAAATTCAAATATTAACTGGTGATATTCATGTTTTCTTAAATATTTAATATACAAACTTTTAATAAATGTCATTTTATTCTTCTAGCATCATAAATCCAATAGACACAATTGAAAAATGTTTTCTTTTATAATCAATCATCCCATTAGGGAATTAAGGTTATATAATTTTGAATGTGCCCATTATTAATTTGCGTGTGTGAAAAGGTCCATGTAAAACTAATGTATGTCGTTAGACTCATATCAGTTTGCTTATTGTCAGTTATGCTTTCAATTGTGTACTTCAAATATCTTACAGCAAGAAGGCACTGAACGATATGGTACACTGAAGCTTGCCATATACCATATTTATTTCATGAATAAGGCTTCCATAACTGAAACCTTCAGGAAAGATGTATATTGGCAAGGGTAACGTTACAGTCTCACCATTCACTGCGTTTGGTTTGCTCGTTTTCAACAGAACAAATCATAAGTGGATAACCTTGAAACAATTTTGATCGATCAGCAAATACTAACGTGTCAAACTGTATTATGCGTCTGGGATTTGAAATGATTGCTGCATTTTACCATAAATGAAGCAACGTTTAAAAATAAACTAGTTAATTATCTATGAGTACCCATCTCATTTAATTGATCGTTCCATAGAACATGAATTTTTCATGACACCAAGGTCACTACGAAAAATAACAACATAACAAATTAATCGTTTATAAATTTCATAGTCAAATAGACTATAATTATATTGCAATTATATGCTAAGCACTATTACTTTATACAGGTCACGTTTAATATTTAACATCATTTTAATAAACATAAAAATAAATGGTGTCAATATTATGTCCGAAACTCGAACAGATTATTGTGATTTATGGAATGTTTCTAATAAATGCACTGCTGTATTTACATAGATGTATTATTTGCTTCTGTTTGAATTTCTCTACATACCAGTGTGTGCTGTACAATAAGATGTAAACGTCCTACAATATAAGCTTTTTCCAACATGTAACTGAATAGAACTGATGCTATGAGCAAATACTATTTTCAACACAATTTGAAAAAACACATTTTTTATTTAAGTAAATTATCATAGTGATAAGTGCTTTTCAAGAAAGGTTTTTGATAGCGTGATCCTTTCATCAAAAGACTGAGCAAACATTGCCGATTATTTGTATTTGTCTGACAATGGATGGTCCCTAGACTCGTAACTGACTATATTTAGCACCGTGCATATTTATTCATCAATATTCTGCACATTCAAGGCATAGAAAACACACTGCACATGCCGCGATGATTTGCTCTATTCTCCAAATACTCTTCCACATGCACGTAAGGCAAACGGCATGGCATACGCCTTACGCCTACACCAGACACATTTTGTTGCCCCATTTCCGCGAAATATCTGATAAGTTAAGTAAGTATATGGATCCAAATGGAAACTGAAACGGATAACAAACCATGTATGGTATTTAAGTACACGACCTTTAGTGGTTCAATGACGCAAATAACTATATAATTAAACCATTGTTATACACGTCAAATGCCATCTCGTGGTTAAATCGTTTGTACGTGATAAATTTGTTGTCGAATGCAGAAATCGGCAGCTGAAACACGTATACGTTAAATCATGCGTTTTTATAAGCAGTACGCAGAAAATGAAATAGCTTTTGAATATTCTTACTCTATATGAAACAACTTGAATCCAGATGCCGACAGCACATACTTTGGTAATGGTATTTGCATCTCTAAAAAGACCGGAAGTCGTCACGGCTCGATTACTTCCATCCGCCATTTTCTATTAACATTAACATATCAGTAGAAACATTATGTTGTCACCATTTAAATATCATTAGATACGTTATGTTGTCAGCATTAAAATAGCAGCAGAAACGTTCATGTCCATTACAGTTCTACAGAAGGCCATGTTACACACACTTTTAACAATACAAGATTGTTGTCTATCAAGGACATATTTGCTGAGTCGGAATTAAATGGAAAGATATACACCTTTAGATAATTGAACACATTACACAAATAATTTTTACTGCATTGGTGCGTATAATTGCATGCACTAAATTTGAATGCGCATTCATATATATTTATATATGTCCTTAAACTTCATGCAATTATTAAATGTATTGAAATGCATTCTTTGAACTGCAGCATTCATCCCAATAAAACAGAAATGTAAGTTGGCTCTTCAGAGGTTAATGTTTTCTGTTTAGAAAAAGAAGTAACAAAGTACTTGCCCTGTGTAATTATCAGCGTTTCTATTTTCTTACTTTCAATTAATTGGAAATTAATTGCGTAATGACGTGGGAATCAAGACTAATACATTAGTGTCGGCATATTTAAGGGAATACTGCTACGTGCTCTATACACGTGCATAAAACCCTTACATACATTAAACATATAGGTAAATGTGATATCCAAACAAATCATAACGTGTTCACCTTGAAAAAAACTTGCATTATTTCGCATGATTGCCGAATATGTAGCAATTTGCATTAGGTATAAATATAAAATCGGTATTTTCGTTACTCACATGTAATACGATAAACTATATCGACGGACGATATCATAACTTCGACATTTACAATACTGATTCCGTAATGATTGTTATGGACAATTATCATTATTTAATATTTAACCTAGCTTCTTTTAATATCAACAGCGTCAATTTAAAACCAATAGATGATTGGCATACATATCAGAATAATTTATGTATAAATAAGGAGAATTTTACGTCAACACGTTACCAACGGTTAGATGAACATGTAGGAAATCATGCTTCGTCACAACTATCTAACATTTCCCGTTTTCTTTTCAAAAGTACACAGTATTTATCCTACAAAAAAGATCAGTGTAATAACTGAAGTGCGTCTTCATAAATTCGTTATTAGACTATTGTAGCAACCATTGCAAAGAACGGATTTGATGAGATCTTGACACGCATACAGTGCGATGTAGATTTTTTGGCTCGTAACTATTAACTATTTAGAACTGGCGGGACACAAACCGCTATCGTGTATACCATATGTCGCGATGAGTAAGTCATTGTATTTATTATTTGCCTCTTTAGACGCAACTCCGCGTGTCCAGTTCGAGTAACTTACCGCGTTCCTCATATCTTAAAAGTACTGGATTTATAAAAAAAAAATGACATAATTATCGAAGCACCAATGAAACAGAAACAGAACGAGCATACAATGTCGCACTCATTAAAGTAGTAATTTGCGATGAAACTTACTCGTAAAGTTCATGGAAAAGTACCTGTGCAACGATCAAAGACAGTTGATAAAACACTTAATGCTAAAATCGCGTTCTGAAACCACTCTGAACGAATATAATTTCTCAGTGAATAATGGACTTATCTGAAGGATTTTCCCATGGCGAGGCCAACCAAATGATATTAAAATTCTACACGAATCTGTTATTTATATGTTTCTTTATATATACAATAGAGACCGATCCGAGCTTTTAATGCAAACCATCTCTTACATCATATGATGGTCATATACAATATATATACCGGTCGATTACGGGACAGACTTAAATCTTCCCGAAGGATGCACAAAGTAATCCAATTTACATCAAGGCCAGGTTTTGATGGTTAATATCTGGCTTTTCAGCATGATTCATGGCGATTGGATGGCTTAATAATTGTCTATCAATTTCCACAGATCTTGGCAGTCCTCAAAAGGCAACGCAGTCAAGATTAGTAAGGTTTCTTATTACTACAATATTACTTATAAAACTCCTGAAACATTATCCGCAGAGAAAACCTCGTCCGCCACTCTTTAATTTAAGACCAACGAACAATTACCCTATACCATACAAGACAATACATGTTCATAAAACGTGCGATTTAACATAACATTATGGTTACAGTTGGTGTAACCGCCTAGGAACGGTCAGTGCATAGCATTTGGATTTTCATTTAATTGAAGGCAAACCAAAACCATCACTATAAGCCCGTCTATAATCACTTAAAAAATATACTACCTATTTTACAACATAGAAACATTAATCAAATACATATATTCTAACACTTTAAACTTAACGGTTCATTTAAAACCTAAATTTACAGGATATCACATCATATTTTAGATTTTAGTGTACACCTGTTAACAAGCTGTTTTTATATTGCGAAACATGACTTGTATGATACTATTATTATATTTATAATTATTTCACCATATGTTAAGTTTTTGTATTAAGATATACGTTAATATTAGGCTATAAGTTAAAGATGACATAAACGCTTTGTCATTAATATCATTGACATATAACATAATAGAACTTATTACAGACAACCGATTCGCTCGAAAGGATTATTAGGATCTGCAAATCTACATATTCAGTCATTGTGCGAGAAATATTTTGTTTCGAAATTTGGTGAATGAAAGGCCTTTTTTTTTCAAAGTGGCAGTCATTTTCACATTTAAATGAACCATTCCTATAAACGTTTAAAGCGGCTTGTTTCAATTGTATAGTACATAGTTTAAAATATATAAATGCATTATATTAAGACAATAGAAATAACACTCATGGCTAGTTTTTATATGCACAAATATCAGTTCCTTCATTGATAATAATCAATCGAAATCGGTAAAATAATAAAGCTTTTTAAGGCTGTTCATCAATAATTTTGCAAATACGCGTATTCCTTACATAAAGTTTAAATACCCACAAATAACGAAAGCTTAAGTGGTGGAGTGGTAGCGTTTAAGCGTTTGCTCTCACGGCTTGCGAACGCATCAATAGAACAAATAAATGTAAACACATGCAAAACACATTAGCAAATGTTAAACTATTTATATTTTATTTGCAAAAAAAAACACACCATACTTTGGTGCTGTGTAAAGTACCTCTAAAAGACCGGAACTGATAGCAACAAGATTAACTTCCTTCCACCACTTTTATTAAGTGCTTTAGACCGCTTGACCTGATGTGAACTAGTTGCCCTAATTGCTGGTCATTAAAATAGCCTCAATAATTACTGTTGGAAAGTCTACGGTCAACTTACATTTATTGCTGTTTCGTTTTATATCCTCTCCGTTGTTATGGTCATTTTATTAGCTTTGGCAAATGAAAATAAACGGTTAAATAGACATCAATCAACTAAACAGGTTCCAGCCAGCAGTAAGTATTAGCAAGGTATTAATGTCGAGCGATAAGGACAATTATTCCGCATCATGCCCAGCCGCCTATTACCGTAAAGAGGAAATATGAGAAGTTATGGGCCATTTGATTCCTTTAACTCACAGCAGCTTGTTAATGTCATATCCATCTTTAATGTTATCTAAGTTTCTCTTTGACGCGTTTCCTCCTGATCGGGAAAATAATAGACTAGCCTATAGATAAGGTGACACATACATCTATAACTGGGGGTATTGCTAATGTATAACCTTTTCAAGAGTTTCAATATATTTCAATATGTTTTCAAATTCTTTCAGGTACTAGTTAACGAATGTTTTTTTATTAAGTCTGTGCTTTTTTTTTCGTCAAAACGGCTGAAAGCATCGGTCATTCGTACACGCTTTTGAAACATCTGACCCAGTGCACTTGTTTGTTTAATTGTTTACGACATTCCTACGAAATATAGTTATAAGTTGGTGTGGCTTAAGTATAATTAAACACCCCACAGTAGCATCATAATCTCATATGTGGGCGGTCCTATAATTGTGTTATCGCAAAATGACCTGATATAAAGTAAATTAGTTTTATTTGGTCACTGGCATAACGCTCAAAAATATAGGTTCAGCGTTCCCAACATGATTGTGCACAAGTTCCATTATTATAATCTATAATTATCTTTATTTAATAGGGTCGAGGGAGTTCTGCTGCACCATATACGCACGAATTATAGTGCACATCCACACAACATATACATTCATGCAAATATAGATCTCTTAGATCTTCAAGTTCGCCGCTGTTAATTGACGTAGACAGTTTTACGCTAAATGATACTATTTTGTTAAACTACAGCCATATAAGAGATACAATTTTGCAACGACGCAGTGTAAGGACGAAAAGGACCTTAAACAACGGAATTATGACAATTTGAACGCAATCGACTTTATACAAAGTGTACCGTCCCATTAAAATTGAGTGTCACAAAACATTTCCTGACATACACGAACACATTTATGACCCAGTCAAGTACAATATAAACTCAACATATCATAAATAAGCCGCAAATAGCCTTTTCGCTAGTATGACGAAGTGCAGAGGCAATCGCGTGCAATGCTTCATTGATCATGTGGGAGTTCGCAGCATTGCTAATTACTTTACATTGGCATTTTGATAATGCAGCAAGTCATCACAGCAAGGTATCATGGCATAGGCAGTCTATTACAAACGCGGTTGCATGTATCACATGTTATAGTGTTGATTTTTCCCATATAATTAATCCGTTTCAGATTATTTTAATGGAATACTACACGAGGCCATATAAGTATAGTGGATTTGGAGTCCGACATGTGCCCAGTAGGTCCCGGGTTTGATCGCCACTCGGGGAACGTCCTCAGAACCTTTCAAGTGGGATTTAGTTCCCGTCTTCCTAGTTTGGAAACGGAATCGATGGGGTCTTTATACGCCTAAGGCTGTCAATAAAATCGAGCTACATGTAACATAACACGGTTAAAACTAATAATGGAATTGATAATTGTTGTTTTGTTTTCTAATACAATTTATACGTACTAAAGCTGCAGCATACATGTATTGTAGCCACATATCACAACAAAACGGATATTGTTTGATACATGTACGGTTACACTACCCATACTTATCTCAATGAACCTTTGAGTGCCGTCAATTGATACATGTGTATAATAATATTCAAAACACATTTTTCAGTGGATGGGTATTCATGACTGACCAATCTTATGATATTGAAACGCCAAAACATGAACAAATTGTCAAAATATTTTGGCAATATTACACATTCAGATTTCGTAAAAAAGTATGTAATAAAACTCATCTGCCACTCGTGTTTATGTTATGCAGAGACTTTGTGTTGGCAACTTCACAAAAGGCTCGATAACAAATACAATTTCTTAATAGAATGAAACACGCATGTTTGACGCAATGGTCTAGTCAATAGTCTTCATTATGTTTTTGAAAATAACGACATTGTTTGCTTCAACACGTTCGTTATCTAAACACGTTTTGAAGCAAGCTTGGTAACAATAATTCGAAGGACACATTATCTATTCTTTAGTACAAAAAGGCATGTAAAACAAATAAACACGTATGTTTAACAACTAAAGGGCGGATCCATAAATTCGAAATACGAACATCTGGACCATTGTACCAACAAGTTTATAACACGGGGTATACTGAGAACTTAACGGGCACTCAATCAGGTGTAGGTTGTGTGCATCTTGTAAGAAACTTGAAATATTAACCACTTGCGCGATACAAAACGCTATCGTATGTACTTTTTGTCCCGATGAGTACGTCATTAAACTGATTCTTTGTTATTAGCACGCGACAATAGGCGTCATACGAGTGCCGTGTGGGGTGTCTCATCACATCAAAGTACCTGACTGGCAGACAAATTACATTGCAAATGCAACAGACGGCAAAACTATTGTCCAAGATTAAGTACATCCGTCAAGGACAGATGATTTGCCACTTAATACCGACTTTTCGTTCTNTCCTTATATCATATCTTAGGCGAATGGACTAAACAAGCAGATATAAAGGACATATCTAGGATCAATAACGTTTCAGTGTACAACTAAAAGGAGCAGGATGGAAACTGAAGAACTGGTCATTGCTTAAATAACTGACTTATAAGTCTTACAAAAGAACCGAATTTGAAATTTACTACGTATATACATGGGCAATATCTATTAACTAATATGTACAGAAAATAAAACATAATTGTATTGAAATCCAGAGGTGAAGCAGGGAAAATAATAAATGGGAATGGGGAAGAGTCATAATACGTTCTCTTATATTTTTATTCGCTGTTCAATATTCACTTAATAACCTCAATAATAATGAGGAAGATTGCTTTATCGACTGTATTGAAATTAAAGATTTGCAGGCGACCTTCCCGTCCATATCATGACATTTACAATAATCGTTTGGAGTTTTGCGCATGTCGTAACCTTACCTAATTTTACTCGTTAAAACATGGTGTTAGACGGTTCCTTTTGTAACCGGAAACAAAGCTTGATGTCAATCTGAAATAGCAGTTATTTCTTGACAAATGTGGCGATATAATGTCTCATATCCAGAGAATACATAAGGGAATATCGGTTAATTTTAAATTGATCGCAAAGGCGTGATTCGTGTGCAATGACAATCGTTTCGTAACGGGCATATCGAACAATATTTGAAGAATGCAACATTCCACCACAAAATATACAGTCTATAATGAAGGCCTTTCAAATTGTTAAATATTGGTGTATACGTATGTCATGCGCTTAAAGTAGTCGATTGCGATTGTTATTTAAACACGAACAAACAGCAAACATTGATATTTAAACACGAATACACAGCAATGTTTCCAGTATCACTTGATCATAATGTATGTATGCCGCGAACAGAACCATTGTTTACTTCTTTTAAATACAATTACAAAATGAATACTGCACATATTTAAAACAGTATCTTTTTGATTTGGCAATTTCGTTTGTATACGAATACTAACGGTATATTGTTTGGCAAGGTTAACATTCATTTTGTTTTACAAAGTGATTTTTAATTAAAACTAGAGGTAGTAAGAAATCACGTTCAACTGGATAACAACAAAGTTAGTATGAGGGATTTTAATACGTATTATCACAAAAACAAGTAAACAAAATTATGAAGCCTTTTGCCTCCAGTGAATTTCAGAGTTTTGAAAGTAAAACATTTAGTTTAAACCTATTTATTTTAGCTCGATTGCATCAAAAGCCTTAGACTTATTTAAATGCTCTCGAGTCCGTTTCCTGGGACTAGAACCAGTACTTGGTGTCTATGGGGGAGATCTAAAGAAACGCTCCCACAGTGGGGATCGAACCCATGACCTCCCGATCGCAAGGCGGACAACATATCGATTACGCCACGGCGACCTTATAGATGTCAAAAGTAACATTTGGTGAAAGCAAAAACAAACGTTTAATATGGATTGGTAACTTTAGAATTGTAAGAATCGTCAAGTGAAATGACTTAGCGTATTATTTTGGAAACATGTAGTTCATAGATATTTCAATTCCTCTAGTATACATTTGTAATATCAAGTGTCAATATATAAACATCTTTTATATCACAACCTACCGCAAGCACATAATGTGTTCAATTGACGACGTGTTAATTTGCGCGCACTCTGCGTGTTTGAAAAAGTCTATGTAAAACGTATGTATGTCGTTTAACTCAAATACATTCAAGTATCCTTTTGCTTATTGTCAGTTATGCGTTAAGTTATTTTCTTTCAATTTCTTACTACAAAATACTATACAGTTCATTGAAGCTTGTGATATACCATATTTATTTTATTATTTTATAAAAATTGCTTCCATAACTGATAGCTTCGAGTCAGATGTCTATTGTCAAAGGTAACATTAACGCTTCACAAATCATTGCTTTTGGTTTGCTCGTTTTTAACACAACAAATACTGACGTGTAAAACTAAATCATGTGTCTGGGGTTTGAAATTATTGCTGTATTTAATCATGCCTGAAACAACGTTTGAAATTAAACTAGTTGACGTTTTATGAGTACTCATTTCATTTCATTGATTGTGCCTTAGTACTTGTTTTTTTATTCCACTAAGGTCACCGCGAAACATCACCATTACAAAGGGATCTTTTGTAGATGTCATTGTCAAATATAATATAATTTGATTGGCATTTTTTTGATACATACTGCAGATCAAGCTTAATCTTTTATAGCATGCTACCCAACATGGTGTCAATATTTATGTCCGATACTCAAACAGATTATTGCGAGTAATAGAACTTTTCTTATAAATGCATGTGAACGTAACTGAATCAAACTGATGCTACGAGCCAATACTAGTTCCAATATAATTTTAAAACACATGTCTTGTTTCAGTATATGATCAGTTGTATCAGTACTTTTCATAAAAGGTTTGTGCAAATGTGATTTTTGTTTTATTTAACAAATGTTGCCGATTATTTGTGTTTATCCTACAATGAACGGTCCCTAGACTCGTAACGGACTATATTTAGCACCATGCATATTAATGCATCAATATTCTGCACATTCAAAGAATAGCAAACACATGGCAGATGCCCCGATCTCTACTGTATTCTCCAAATACTCTTACCAATGCACGTTTAGTAAACGACTTGGCATAAGCATAACGCCTACACCAGACACATTTTGGTGCCCCATTGTCCCAGAAATATCTGATAAGTTTATTGTATAAAAAAGCGTAAAGTATCTGGATGCAAATGAAAACTTTTTGAAACAAATAACACACCATGTATGGTATTTTAGTGCACGACCTTGCGTAATGAGCATAACGCAGAAAATGCATCAGCATTTAACGATTATTTCTGTATATCAAACAACATGACTCCAGGTGCCAATACCATATTATTTGGTAATGTTTAGATTGTCTCATGAAAGACTGGAGATCGTAACGTCTTGATTACTTCCTTCTTCTATTTTGAATTAAGTGTTCTAGACCGCTTGACATGATGTGAATTAGTTGTTCTAAAAGCTGGACATAAAAATTGTGTCAATGATTACTTTTGGTAAGTAAAAGGTCAACTGAACCTTCATTTGTTTTTTTGTTTGTTTTATATTCATTCCGTTGTTGTCAGCATTAGAATAGCAGAAGACACGTTGATTCCCATTTCAATTTGTACAGAATGTCATGTTGTTGTTTTACACTCAACTTTAACAAGACAAAATTGTTGGAATAATATACACCTTAAAATAAGTAAAACATTATCCAAATAATATCAACGGCACTTGTGAGAATAATTACATACACGCAACTTTAACGCGCATTCGTATAATCATGTCCGGTTATCATAAGTTTCCTTAAATGTCATGCAATTATTACGTGTTTTGCATTAGATTGCTTGAACTGCAGAATCAATCGCAATGAAACATAAATGTCATTTCGCTCTGCATATGTATATATATGTGTGTGTGTGTCTGTGTGTGTGTAGATATTATCTGAGTTAAAGAAGATATATAATATTCATGTATTTCTTTTCAATCCATTTCTAATACTTATTTATAGTGCATGCCTGATATATTCTGTTCAAGACATTTAAATAAAATATAGTTTAAAATGATCGTTAAGCATCTCTTAAACCATTGATCCAAATACAGTCACGTTTGCGGTTAAACAACGTGGACATATAACTGTAGTTATTTAATTGTATATCACAAACAATCAACGACGAACATTTGAAAATTGATACGTTGCAGAGTGACAGCGTTGTCAGGGATATTGATAAGAGTTATAATTGGTCTTAAAAGAAAACATTTTATATCAACGGTAGGAGCATCAAGACAGCCCTACATATTTCCTTTTTAACGACTCATTATATAAACTGCCATTTATACAGTACGTAAAAAACCGTATGAAGGTTAATCGTACGTAGAATGTTCTTCTTCTTTTAATACAGCATTCCTTTTAAATAGAAGATTTTGTGCCGGCGTCTATTGGTTTAGGGGTGAAAACCGTACAACGGTCTTAAGGTACAGACTGTTGGTATCTGAGAATTATATAATTATATATTTCCGATCGCATACTACGTTGTTATTGTTTGTCTAGTAGTTTGTGTACCGTTAATCCAATCATGTGACGCGAATAATACGTTAAAGATGTATTACCTACAACTCTCTCTGAGTCTTGTAACGAGAGTTTAGGGAATACTGATGCAATCTCTCTCTATGTACTTGCACAAACATTACAAATATAGGTATATGTGATATTCATGACTGCCAATGATCATTGGTAACCCTAATAACATACTTTTGTTATTTACGAAGACATTGATACACAAAAACAACACGTAAATAAGTAAAGACAATACCATATGTTGCTCAGATGCAGTTGGGAGAAGGATTTTAGCTTCTGTATGACTACAGGTTACATAGACGTACTGCTATTCCGTGACAATGCATATTACCAAAGAAAAAAAATGACAGCTAGCAAAACATGCATGACCGCCTCAAGCCTTATAAGAGCATACTATCCCGAGCACGTCGCAAATAGCCAATCTCGTGTATGATGCATTTGTGAAATTCTAAATTGGTTGAGTGGGCGTATGTGTTGATGCGCTTTTCATATGGTTTGAGTAATATACCGCGTTCAATATACCACACGACACATCAACAGTTCATTTTGAAAAGTGTCCCCAGTTGTAACACATACATGCAATTAACATTTAACGTTGCGGATAATGGTAGGCCCAATCGTGGGAGTAAGCATGTTTATTATTTTAAGATGGATCCCATAACGGATTTTTAAGTGTCAAGTGTCTATTGTTAATAGGGCCATAACCGTCAGTTGCGATAGTATTAACTATTTCACTTTGTTTGGAAGATAAGGAGACAAACCCTATATATAATACATTAACTAAAGAATTCTCAATTTGAACGATAGCAAAATTTCAAGGAACATTTTAAATATAATATCTTTTTTAATTGTCTAGTATATTATATACCTTGGTGTAAAATAAATACTACTACTTTAGAACTAGATTTATGCGTATGGGACAATAGTGTAAACTTAAAAGCAATTTATTAAACATTCATTAACCACTACAATATTAAACAAGACACAGGGAAAATAGTAAACAAATAGTAAGGAAACATATTTTTTATAACACTACTTAATGTGTTGGTTTGATGTATGCTGTTCTTTAAATGATTAATCAATGAAGAAACTCCTGACGTACATAAGCCGATCATCAATAAATAATTTGTTAACCGTTAGGTTTCCTAAAGGAGGCACTGACAAGTGACAAATGTGGAGATAATTATAAGTGACCGCGTCCCGTCGGTGAGGTCAGTGCACTTTATATGTAATATTGAATTGTGCTGTTTGTACGAAACCTCAGAACAATTTGGATAAACCCTTATTATACTTTCCTTGTTTGTAATGTCTGCATTTAAGAAACAAAACTAATAAGAAAATACGTCAAATCAATGCCTGCAATTTAACTCGAACATTGTTGTCCTGCTGCTTATTATCAAGTTCGAACCAAAAAAAATAGATTTCTTTAGTATGAAGCAGACAACGTAATGTTTTATTTTCCAAATACATCAGTTCCAAAAAAGAACAAACGGGTATAACACAGTAAACCTATCTATTACACACACACACACATACACACACACACACACATATATATATTTATATTTATAGCGTCGATGCATACATGGAAACAGTTTTTTCTAATTATTTACATTGTATATCCAGACATGCTTTTAGAAAGTACGTTTCATGTTTAATATTATCTAGGTATTTTACAGCGAAAGGATTTACATATTAAACTTGAAAGCGTTGTTTTACATGTTACAGTACCAAGGCGTTAGTAAAACCTATAACAGGACATTTCAGACAACGGACCTTTATTCGGAAATCAACAAAATCCTTGGTTCTCGGTTATATGAAGTTGTGTGACATGAATACTAACGAATGACAACAGGTTTAAGGTCACATAACTCGAATTACAATGCATAACCCCGTAAATTAACGTCATGTTTGTGCATAGCTCATGTAAATTGGCGGAAAAAATATTTAGTTTTCACTGAGTTCAATAAAAACGATTTAGATAATTACAAACATATCAATATCCCTCGAAAATATGTAAATCTCCCCTAAATCAACGATTGATTACATAATAAACGACACAATGATATGTAGATGCTCTTTGCAAGAATCAAAACAAGCACGTGTAAATACCTAAATCAGAGCTTAACTAATCCCTAAGTATAAACATATTTTATACTTGTGTGCGCTTGTGTCACACATCTATCCAAAAATGGCAAATTATGTGAGGTCACGTTAGTGTGAATGACCCTATGTAGGTCATTTAATATGTCATTGTTGTGAATTATCCAAAAAAAAGTTTAGCTCGATTGCAACCGAAGCATTGGGCTTATTGAAACGCTCTCGAGTATTTGTCCTGGGTAGAACCAGTACTTAAAGGGAGATCTAACGAACGCTCCAAAAGTAGGGATCGAACCCGTGACCTCCCTTGCGCTAGGCGGACACAATTAACTGACACATTGACTTCAATATAACACCTCTTTATTTTCGTTTGTGGGGGTATAATAAATAAAGCAGTCGCATTTATTCCTGTGAAAACCAAACACGATCATTGTGTTGTGTTTAAGTTAAACATGAACAACCTGTTGCATAGAATGTTATCAATTATTCACTTGCTAAGGAATATCTAACTAACAGTTTACGTTCAAGGTCATAGCCTGAACTATTCTGTGTGGCAATGAAATGTTTAGGCGAATCATTTGAATTGCTTATGTGCTGGGTCCGTCGAAGCAGGGCAAATAGTAAAGTATTATCAATTAGCGTTAATGGATGAGGTACAAAGAAAAAGTGTACAATTATCTTATTCTTTACGTTTAGGACGTCAGACAATTAGACAAACGAGAATTTCCAAAATACTACAAACCGCAAAAAAGTGCAAGATGTAAATGTACGTTTGTATACGGATTTTTCCAATAATTAATGTTGTATTATGCAAAAATAATACAGTTCAATTAAGCTAAAACGTGTTTATCTTCTGAAGAATGCATTGGTTATATACGCATGTGTGTGTTAAATAATTGTTTGAAAATTATAAACTTAAATTAAATGGGGAGGGGATAACTGATAAGAAACCCTGGCCAAAAGCTCAACAAGTAAGGCTAGAAACGAATGTAAACACAGAACAGGGAAAATGTATAAGGACTAAATTCTTAAAGCGTTCTTTTTGTGTGTGTTTTTAAGCATTGAAGGTAATATACTAATAGGTTTCTAGCTCGTAGAATTTGTTTTTTCCCACGAACACAAATGTCAGAAATATTCCGTTGAATCAAATGTACACGTTAATTTTAAATATGTAGTGAAATAAATAATATATATTGCACAAGGACATCACGTGACATGTTTGAACGCGAACATTGCCATAACATTTCTCGTATGCGACAGTCAAGAAACACTTGTCAAAAAAGAAGAGAAATTCACTAGACATACGGTGACCCAGACGTTTCGCGCTGTCCAAATTAATGAAATAATTGAACAGAATGTTTTGTGTCTCTTCTTAAGTGTTAGCAAGGGAGATACACATGTGGGTCAACATTTTTATTCGACCTTGACGTTAACAAAAAAATACAATGGCATGGGTGGTATGAGTATGCCTTTAAAATTGTAAACACACCCAGTTTACGTAGAAGTGCAAGAAAATATGCTCAGTTTTATACCTTTTTTATATCAGAAATATGACGACGAGTATTGCAATAAATAATTTATATTCACATACCAATATTATTGTGTGTGCATGAATATACAAGCTACTCTTAAATGTAATGTGCATGTAAGATGGCAGACAATTAACTATTGTTCAAAGTTCATTCATTCTATTTAATACGTTCTGTAATAAGAGTTTGCTGTAACGCAAAATAATACATTACGGTTTTTACTGCTAAATGTGTTGTTGCATATCCGGGATTGAGTTTAATTTACTATCTTAATAAATAACATATGTCAATAGAGAACATTTCGTGTAATGGTCTGATAACTTGTAAAGGGAGGGGCAGTGACCAATACATATACATGTAGCTTTCAATATATGCCACACATGGAATGAGGGAGATTGCTCCATTGACTCTACTAAAATTGAAGATTTGCAGACGACCTTCTCGTCCGTATCCTGGTATTAAAACTAAACTTATCGAATAATTTGCCTGTCTGCTTTAAGTGTAAACATCAATTTCCCCATCAAAGATAATTGCGTCAGATGAGAACTGAAATATATATAGACTTCGGTATAAAACGTTCGCTGGACGTTAATCGTCACCTTACTCCACTAAATTCATAAAAACATGGTGTGTATTTCTAGAGGGTTCCTTTTTGATCCGGTAACAAAGCTTGATGTAAACCTAAATTAGCGTTTATTTCTTGGCAAATACGGCACTATTTTGTCTCTTATATAGCGGATTACTAAGAGAATATTGGTTATTGTGTAATTGATTGCAAAGGCGTGATGCGTATAAAATGACACTAGTTACGCAATGTGCATATTAAACAGCATTTGAAGAATGCAACAGTCCATCAAAAAATCGGAAGTCTATTAAGTAGGCCTTAAAAATGCGTTAAATTGGAGTTTATTAAAACACACAGCAATGTTTCCTGAATGACCTTAACAAATGTTTCTCCTCCTTAAAGATTAAATTACACAAATTATACTGCCCATATTTCATACAGGTTCTATTTCCTTACGATATATGTTTATGCGAGAACAACACTCGCGTTTTTTAAACAGTGATTCATCTGAAATTAGAGTTTGTTCGGAAATCCCTTTTAACTAGAAATCAACAAAAGTGGGTTCAATAGGAAGGATTAAAATTTGATGTCAACAAAATTATTTGGTGAAAGCAAAAGCAAACAGATTATATGAGTTGGTGACTTAGGAATTTTAAGAATCAACATGTGAAATGACTATACGAATTATTTTCGAAACATGTAGGTCTTTGATATTGCAATTCCCCTATTAGACATATGTCCTGTATATAAACATCTTCTACATGCACAGCTTGAAGCAAGCTGACCCGAAGCGATGTTCTGCAAAGTCTTTTAATGTGTTTACTTGACGACGTGTTAATTTGCGCACAGACTGCGGGTTTGAAAACGTCTATTTAAAACGAATGTTTGTCTTCAAACTAAAATACATTCAAGGATCACTTTGCTGATTGTCAGTTATGCTTTAAAATAATCTACTGCAAAAAAGCACTGTACAATATGGTACATTGAAACTTGCGATATACCATATTTATTTCCTGAATATGGTTTTCATAACTGATAACTTCACGTCAGATGTTCATTGTCAAGGGTAACATTAAAGTATAACCACTCATTGCTTTTGGTTTTCTCGTGTTTAACAAAACAAATAATGTTGTACTGTTCAATATATTATCATTCACCGTGTTTAAACGTCCATACAAGTTAAGTTATTTTTAAATGAATCGAACTGATGCTATTAGGCAAAACTATTTTCATAACCAATTGAAAACACTTGTTTTATTTATATAATCAATTGTATCAGTGATTTTTAAAACAGTTTTGAACACGAGCAAGTAATGCTGTAAAAAAAATCGGAAAAGTTTGTATGTTAAAACTTGTATAATATATTGCATTAATCAATTGTTAACGTTAGTTACTAATTGGAAAATAAGATATCATGGCAATACACAAAACAACATGATGTTATGTCGTTTGAATGCTTGATTATCTCAGTTGACACCCGCTGTTATGTATACATGTATATACATTGTTTTATCAAACTCGTTTAAGATATTCGTTAAAGTTACCCCGCCTTAGGGTTGCTTAAACAATTTCTTAACTCGTATATAAAAAAATATAAAATAAATGAACACGACTCTTATCAGATCGTACATACTGTGCATTCTTGTCCGTTCTTAAGATATCGGAAAGACGCAATTTAAAATTATTGGGTATTTTAAACAAGATATCGTCTGAAAACTATACATACACTTTACGTACATACGTAACACAAATGATAACGTCGTCATCATTAAAATAATTATGTAAGTCTATTACGCAACACAGAAATTCAACATGGCGTCAAAATGGCCGCTTACACAATGACTACAAGTGCATAACTTCTAACTCAAACGAGATGATTGAGAAGGTGAGCCATGGTAAGTTAGTCCAATATGTTATTCAACATCGCACTACAATGCGACAAACGTTACCAGACAGCACATATTCTTACTGCTTTGCTCTTTTTGTGTCTAAGCATACGTGTCCCGTTTGAGACTAAGCCTGTGCCTTATAAATAACGTTTTGAAAAATTACCTCCCTTTAGGGTAAATACACCATTTGTTTGCATTGAAAATAGTAGACACAATTAAAACATACATTTACGACATAGTGAAATCAAATTGAGGTAAGAAAACTGAAATTGTCTTGGTTATTGTTGCAATTATAAGGTGTTTCAATCCGTCTGCAGGTATAATTAACTTAATGTAATGCAGTTGATTTACCCATTAGTGCAAGATTTTGGCTTGTAAAATCTTGATTGTTTATACAAGGCATGAAATTCAAAGATTATTCTAACAATATCATCTTCTAAATGCTGCAGCGTTATTGTTATTTCCTCATTTTAAGTTACAAATAGTAAAGATGAGCAAATTTGAAGTGACTGGGTATTGAGACAATAGAGCAGAAGAATGTATGTGTCCTTCTTTTTATCATAATTTTGTAATAGTTTTTTTAAGTTTTGTTTTAAGATACTTATCCCCAGTACTATCTTGTATAAAGTATCCATTCGGATATTGAAGCTTGAGTGTCATAAACGACAAAATATAAATACGGAGCACAATTGTACAAACATATAAATCCTGCGTGTGCTAAACGCTGCCTTGCAAATGTTTCTTAAAGGTTGTGCCCACATTGCCAGTTAATAGGGCCTTTTTTCTTGATTGCAGGGAAGTAAGCAAGTTATTATTGTCTCTTGTTTCAAAAATGATTTAATAATGAGTGCTAACACAGTCAGATAAGATTTGTGCCCAATATGCAAGGAGGAGATTAAGAATTCCAAGAATGATTAGGTTGCTATTCAGTGGAAGGGAGGCAATGTTATAAATGAAGCTAGTGTGTGAAGCTGAAGGACAATCTTGTTATTGAGGTTGGTACTAAAGTTCATAAAAATTGTCGTCAGTAGTACACAAATGATAAACACTTTAAAGTTAATGTTTTGAAAGTCATAAAGACATCATACTCTGTGGTTGTAAGGTTGCATTGGATAAAGGGCATTTTAGCTGTGTACTTACTGACCAATTTGTGAAGAATTGTCCCCTCTTAAGGGCGAGACCACGCAATCAAATGCTACATGTTCTGAGATTTTGATCAAACTCGAGACGGCTACTGAGAAGAGGAAACATGAACTTGACCAGACCTCACATGACAAGACAATTATGGCTGAATTATCAGCGTATGCTTAGCATGGCAAGGATGTTGATCAAGGCTGATCGCACTGGTTGTTGGCTGATGCATTTACAGACAGTGTTCGATTGTCAATCCGACTTTGTTGCAGCTGGGCACTTCAATTACCTGCGACCTGCTTATTACTATCTGCAGCAAATGTACAACCTAAGGAAAACGTTTCCAGACGTTTATCTAAAGTCTGTTGATGGTTTTCACGTTGTTCGTATGAGCAATCAGTGCTGGGCTGGGCTAAGCAGCGATCTTGCGATTGGGAAAACATTTATAGGGTCTCTAAAGAGCACAGGTGGTCTAATTTGTGGCAGTGGGATGACCGTGGAAATGCAAAATATCTGCACATGAAACATCAGTGCGATGCAGGATTTCACAGCACAGACCTGACCTATACTTCAAGTCCACAAACAATCTAGTGACATTTCCGGTTTCTTTAGCAATGGTTTTATTAACGCACCTTTGCATTCGTTAAGAATTTCACCTTTCACCAGGGATCGATTAATAGTTTCTGTGATAGCTGGGATCAAAACACAACACTTCTCAAAGAGTATCCTCTGAAATAACAAATAACCTGATTCTTTATGCTTTCTTTGGTTTCATATTACTTTATTGTTATTCGTAATGTGTTTTGTTTTAATTTTAATGGGAATACATGTTTATAATAAACAGAAGTATTCAGAATGAATTTCAGGGGAAAAAAAAATACTTGTATTACATACATAATGTATTTTACCACAATTTACAATCTCTCGCATTCACATTTAAACTCTTACAAACTTATTATACGAAGTAATGAACAGCAAATTTATTTAAGACTCTGTTTTGAAGACTGTTTTTTTAACGTCATTTTCGTGATCCATTATCCAATATGAAGAAGTGAAACTCCAGAAGCTGCAAAACGCATGAGGAAACATCCAAGGACAGGGTCCAAACGTTTAATATGTTTTGCAAAATAACGGAATTTATGAACAACACGTTTGTGTACAGCTTTTGTATAATGAGTTGTATTTCGCTTTTTTAGAGACAAATATGTTATCTTTTTTGAATCAGTTACAAATTTCTTTGAAAATAGGTGGTAGAAGTGTATGTGATAAATGTGTTTACTATATTAGCTTTATAGTATAATAATATCTAAATATAAAAATCTAGTTGATATAAATCATAAATATCATGTCTAATTGGTTTCACATAGTGTAAGAATATCACAATGCGAAAAGACGAGTACAAACATAACTGATATACACAAAAAATGTTATGCTTCGCGCCGCACTGTATTGCCGGGAGGCGGAACTGTATCTTGTGACGTCATTGTTGCTATGGAGACCGCTTTGGAATGCGACGTCATCATCCACGGTGAGCCACTGTTCGTCGGAGTCCGTACTTTCGCTGTTGTGGCTGTATTTAACACCGGGCTCCTTGTTGTTGTTGTTATTGTTGTTATTTGCTGTAACACATAATTTCAAATACATAAGAGAGGAAGTAGATCTCTATATTTCAAAGGATTTTAGTCAACAGTCAAAACCTACGTAACGTTGTGTCAGAAATGGATTCAGAACTGCTGCATAAGGTGTATATAAAATCAAGGGAAACTTCCTTAAAACTCTTATGGTATAACTGTTCTAGTTCATAACTTGTTCTTAATAAGAATCCACCAAAATTCCTGCTTTATTACTTGAAGTTTTACTACCTATAATTCAATCGTTGCAAGAAACCGTATCTTTATAGCGATATATTTTAGTAAAACCATCCTCAGATTTCAAATGGGTTCTCTCCATTTGCAAACAAGATAAATTTAATTCGTTGTTGCAGTTTTTAACAGTATAACGGCGGTCAGTTTACCAACTCATTCTTTGCTGGGATCGCTAGTTCCTAAGTGCACATACTTATGCCAGTAACTTACAGCTGCAATACTTATTTCTTAGGAAGGAGAAGAACGGCGATAGGAACAATGTCATGACCAAACCCCACACAACTTATGTGGCCGGGTCGGTGATCGAACCGCAGTCGTCGGATTTGTGGTCCAGCGATCTACCAAGTTAGCCAGTCGGGTAAAACAGATCGAACAGATCAGATCACTACTTACACGCTAGTTAATTGTAGTGTGTATTGTAGATAGACATTTCGCACAGATCATGTTTGTATTGAGCTGATTTGTCTGCAAGAACGCATCGTTAAAGTAAAACAAAAGAGTACTAAAAATGAGCTTTAACACGAAATTATGAAACAGCTTTTAAATGAAATTATGAATTTTGTTACAAGAAAGGGTTGACTTAACTTTCAAATACTATAAAAGCTTTTTAATTTGTCGACATGAAATGTTGTGGTTTGAAAAATGACTTNTTTAGTGGAAGGGAGTCAAGGTTATAAATGAAGCTAGTGTGTGAAGCTGAAGAACAATCTTGTTATTGAGGTTGGTACTAAAGTTCATAAAAATTGTCGTCAGTAGTACACAAATGATAAGAACTTTAAAGGTGGATGTTTTGAAAGTCATAAAGACCTCATACTCTGTGGTTGTAAGGTTGCATTGGATAAAGGGCATTTTAGCTGTGTACTTACTGACCAATTTGTGAAGAATTGTACCCTCTTAAGGGCGAGACCACGCAATCAAATGCTACATGTTTTGAGATTTTGATCAAACTCGAGACGGCTACTGAAAAGAGGAAACATAACCTTGACCAGACCTCACATGACAAGACAATTATGGCTGAATTATCGGCGTATGGTTAGCATGACAAGGATGTTGATCATGGCTGATCGCACTGGTTGTTGGCTGATGCATTTACAGACAGTGTTCGATTGCCAGTCCGACTTTGTTGCAGCTGGGCACTTCAATTACCTGCGACCTGCTTATTACTATCTGCAGCAAATGAACAACCTAAGGAAAACGTTTCCAGACGTTTATTTAAAGTTTGTTGATGGTTTTCACGTTGTTCGTATGACCAATCAGTGCTGGGCTGGGCTAAGCTAAGCAGCGATCTTGTGATTGGGAAAACATTTATAGGGTCTCTAAAGGGCACAGGTGGTCTAAGTTGTGGCAGTGGGATGACCGAGGAAATGCAAAATATATGCACATGTAACATCAGTGCGATGCAGGATTTCACAGACCTGACCTATACTTCAAGTCCACAGACAATCTAGTGACATTTCAGGTTTCTTTAGCAATGGTTTTATTAACGCACGTTTGCATTCGTTAAGAATTAGACCTTTCACCAGGGATCGATTAATAGTTTCTGTGATAGCTGGGATCAAAACACAACACTTCTCAAAGACTATCCTCTGAAATAACAAATAATCTGATTCTTTATGCTTTCTTTGGTTTCATATTACTTTATTGTTATTCGTAATGTTTTTTTTTTTTGTTTTTTTTTTAATTTTAATGGGAATACATTTTTATAATGAACACAAGTATTCAGAATGAATTTCAGGAAAAAAAAATACTTGTATTACATACATTATGTATTTTACCACAATATACAATCTCTCGCATTCTCATTTAAACTCTTACAAACGTATTATACGAAGTAATGAACAGCAAATTTATTTTAAGACTCTGTTTTAAATTATTTATTTTTTTTTAGCGTCATTTTCGTGATCCATTATCCAAAACGCATGAGGAAACATCCAAGGACAGGGTCCAAACGTGTAATATGTTTTGCAAAAAAAAACGGAATTTATGAACAACACGTTTGTGTACAGCTTTTGTATTATGAGTTTTATTTCGCTTTTTTAGAGACAAATATGTTATCTTTTTTGAATCGGTTACAAATTTCTTTGCATATAGGTGGTAGAAGTGTATGTGATAAATGTGTTTAATGTATTACATGTAGCTTTATAGTATAATAATATCTAAATATAGAAATCTAGTTGATATAAATCATAAATATCATGTCTAATTGGTTTCACATATTGTAAGAATATCACAATGCGAAAAGACGAGTACAAACATAACTGATATACACAAAAAATGTTATGCTTCGCGCCTCACTGTATTGCCGGGAGGCGGAACTATATCTTGTGACGTCATTGTTGCTATGGAGACCGCTTTGGAATGCGACGTCATCATCCACGGTGAGCCACTGTTCGTCGGAGTCCTTACTTTCGCTGTTGTGGCTGTATTTAACACCGGGCTCCTTGTTGTTGTTGTTATTGTTGTTATTTGCTGTAACACATAATTTCAAATACATAAGAGAGGAAGTAGATCTCTATATTTCAAAGGATTTTAGTCAACAGTCAAAACCTACGTAACGTTGTGTCAGAAATGGATTCAGAACTGCTGCATAAGGTGTATATAAAATCAAGGGAAACTTCCTTAAAACTCTTATGGTATAACTGTTCTAGTTCATAACTTGTTCTTAATAAGAATCCACCAAAATTCCTGCTTTATTACTTGAAGTTTTACTACCTATAATTCAATCGTTGCAAGAAACCGTATCTTTATAGCGATATATTTTAGTAAAACCATCCTCAGATTTCAAATGGGTTCTCTCCATTTGCAAACAAGATAAATTTAATTCGTTGTTGCAGTTTTTAACAGTATAACGGCGGTCAGTTTACCAACTCATTCTTTGCTGGGATCGCTAGTTCCTAAGTGCACATACTTATGCCAGTAACTTACAGCTGCAATACTTATTTCTTAGGAAGGAGAAGAACGGCGATAGGAACAATGTCATGACCAAACCCCACACAACTTATGTGGCCGGGTCGGTGATCGAACCGCAGTCGTCGGATTTGTGGTCCAGCGATCTACCAAGTTAGCCAGTCGGGTAAAACAGATCGAACAGATCAGATCACTACTTACACGCTAGTTAATTGTAGTGTGTATTGTAGATAGACATTTCGCACAGATCATGTTTGTATTGAGCTGATTTGTCTGCAAGAACGCATCGTTAAAGTAAAACAAAAGAGTACTAAAAATGAGCTTTAACACGAAATTATGAAACAGCTTTTAAATGAAATTATGAATTTTGTTACAAGAAAGGGTTGACTCAACTTTCAAAAACTATAAAAGCTTTTTAATTTGTCGACATGAAATGTTGTGGTTTGAAAAATGACTTGTTTGTGACACGTTTGTTCGTAGTTTTCTGATTTTGGAAAATATTGAGAAATTTTCCGATGTGTTTTTGCTTAATTCATGAATCGATCAACTCAAGAAATGTCCAAAGAATAAAAATCAATTTACAGTAAATCACTATCGAGTTTATCCGGTACATACCGAAACATGAGTGATTGTTTCTGACAAAAAGTATATGCCCGAAACAACACTGAATATGCAAGACAAAAGCGGATTTAACCAAGCATCTAACATTATGACAGAAGCTAGAGAAGATGTTTCAATGCATTTATCAATTATTGGCAGTCTTTTTGTATGAAATTATGTCTTGCAGAAATTGACGAAGCGGATATAGATTTTATTAGACGTGGATGCAATGGTTGCGTGCTGTAACAGAGAGAAACTACAGTAACTGAACTGATTTATGAGTGGGCTATTTTGAAATGTAAAATTATGTGAGACAATAGCACACTCTGTGGTTACGGAGCATCGTTCTTGTTAATCTCAGTTAAACATTATTTCGTGCTTAGATTCTTCCAATAAACTACACTTTTTGAATGATGGATATTTGATGCTAAATGGATGGTGTGAAACAATAAAACGGTATTCCGTATGCGTAAATAGAAACAAAGTCACAACTGACTGTCACTGATAGAATGAAGCGACGAAAGTACTCCATGTTGATTAAAGGCATTATAATAATAAATTAAGACCAACAAGTCAAACACAAACACACTATTAATCAACAGAATCAAACACATTCATAAAAAAAACACACACACAACACACACAACCATCGCACCTTGCATAGATTTTTGCCTGTCGAACGCTTGTATCTGACTTTTATCAGGGCATCCCAGCCACCACGTGGCAATATCACGTGGGTAGCCGCCATTGTCCACCTGCAAGTCACGTGATATGTTAATATGACGATGACAAACGCCTTGCAGAGGTTACCTCCGTAGCGGTAACATTTCAATCACAAGTAAAATCATTGCAGATCAGGAAGGATTAACAATAAGTAACCTTTTCATTATTCAATAGAATGCAGTCACATTTTTTTTTTACAAAAATGGTCATTGAATTAATGATTTAACATAAAAAATGAAAATGAAATAACCAATAAGAACCAATTATTATCACAAAACTAATTAAATGGGCTATCGTCACGTGGTTTGTAATGGTGGAAACAGTAAAATCTCTTCGTGGGGTTTGGATGACAGTGCCAATATGCCCATCGACTACGAAATCTGAAGATGAAAACTGAGTCTCAAAGAAAAGGTTTGACTCACGAGAATGCTTGCTATATTCAGGATTTAATTTCCATTTGATTGCTTAAGATAGCATGGAGCTCAGAATATTCGTAGATAAATGGCCAATTATTTGACAAAAACGGCAGACTGGTGGAATATTGTTTATTGGTTTAAATTGGTTTTATTATATAGTAATATAATAGAACGAATTTCAAACTGATTTTGTTTGGAAAAACCGGCATATCTGAGGGATATAATCAAAAGTTATGCATCAATTATAAACAACCAGTCATAAAATAATACCAAAAGCTTCTAATCGTATTTGTTTAATATGAATAATATTGTTTCATGATCGCAGACATGGCCTCCAGAGAGGCTATAGCTGCGTCTATATAACTTGATTTAACGTCCCAAACATCCCTAAAGCCGCCTCAGTGTACTCACGTCAAATATCTGATCGTTGTAGCGATAATATTGGTCCCCAGAGAAAAAATACGTGCGGCCCTTTTTCCACTGAAAAGCTGCATCGATACGGTCCGGAAGGCCTCGCCAAATTTTCAGGTCCCTTGGGTAGCCGTAATCTATCCGGTTTCCATAGTAACGCCAATATTTATCCCCTGAAATGAAGACAAATTGGTAAGCAAAACGCTGAAAACAGTTGCGATAACTTTGAACAACGGCGTTGCATGCAAACAGTATTTACGTTATTGGATTTCACAAATGAGAGAGGATGGAATTGCTTCGTTAATGCACTTGGGACGCATACGGAGACGGTTCAAAGCATATTATTTAGAGAGAGCGCCGTTTAAAATGATTGTTTAGTCAAACGGTTCTGAGACCTTTGGAATTGGTTTAAACAGTATTCTGTAGCGAGAGCACCGTTTAAAATGATCGTTTAACCAGACGGTACTGAGGCTTTTAAATTGCCGTTTAATATTTTTCTGTGTCGCAGCAACCTTTGAATGTATCATTGTCACACGAGACGTTAGAAAAAACACTTAATATAAGATGCTCTCCAAGAGCTGTTGATTTAAGGAACACTTGACTTACATTTAATATAGAACCAAAATGTCTTCCAAGTGGATTCTACGATGATCGTTTATGCACAATATGCACTAAGACTTTATTTACTTAGATTGCGCATTGTATTTTTGCTCTTTGTGAAAAGGAAAAATAATGTCTATTTAAGGATAACCGTAACATACCCTAACATATTTTAGCACTACAATACGCATATCTGCGACTATACGAATATTTAAGTCGAAAAACACATACATAGCAACTAAGACTGCATTGACCTAGGAGAAAAAAAGTCTTTTTAAGGATAACCGTAACACATTTTAGAAATTAAAATACGCATATGTGTGGCTATACGTATATTCAAGTCCAAACACAACTTCAGAGCAACTTTCTATCACCGCGAAAATGCAGAAACAACGTAAGATAAGCTACAACAGAAACTAACCAATACTTGAGAACACATTACAACCTTTAATGAAGTATGTTTTCCCGTTCCCACTCCAGACGAAGGCCGAGTCAATGTCGCTTGGAATGCCGTCGAATCCTTCGGAGATGTTTTTGGGACCGTACTTCATGTCGAGGTTATGGAACTTCCAATACTGGTTGCCCTGGTAACGAGCACAACAAATGAAGGTCAAATGGTTTGCACAAACTTAGTCACATGGCAACGGAAATAAATAAGCCGTTTAACGACAAAACCTGAATCGGTGACGTCAGGTATGACGCTGGCAAACTCCATTTTCAACGTAATGTGTTGTGTGTACATGTTAGTTGTCATAGGAACGTTCTACAGATATGGATATCTACTTTGTAGACACCATTCAATCCGAAATGAAGACAAGAATACTATGTATACATTTAAATTACTGAGAATATGGTCATTTATACCTTTCTTGTTATTTAGCGGTGATATAAACTGACCATAGCAACACAAATTTGCGTATAGCTTTGTTTGCACATATGTTGGTCCATGCATGTAATGGACGACCTTCGGTATGTTAGTGCAAAATCAACTCTCTAATGCCAGAGGCTATCAGCATTCTTTGCGCATTTGCCGATGGTGTATTTAGGTCCTAAATCGATGAAAGTATGTTCCTACTTTTAACAGAATTGACAAATGATTGTTCCGTTTTGCAACGGATTATATCATAGAATAGCAACACAATAATAAACCGGTATATGTAACAAAAACTAATAGCTAAGTCGGGCTTTGAGTTAACTAGATGACGATGACACCTGAATTTCAAGCGACGTTATTTGTTTTCGAAATGTTTACATGCCTTAGATTCACTTCGATCGCGAAGTTTTATTGTGACGTTGTCTTGAAGCCAAAATAACTAGCTATAATTAAATATTTATTATTAATTTTACCAACAGAACAGGCTTCGGAAAAAAATATTCTGTTTATTCTATCTTGAACACCATTGGACTATGCGACATACTTTGAAAATAAAAGTCCAGCCATTTGGCCACGTTAAGGCGGCATCGATTGGCCCTTTAACAGTGCCCCAGTCCCATTCTATCATCCGTGGATACCCGGTGTCAATTCCCTGATGATTCAGGCGGTAATAATACTCCCCTGAAATATGTTCATGCACGCATGATCAAATGTACAAATAAACACAAAATTAGAGAAACCTTGCTGTAATATGCGGTTAGTTATTTATGGCAATAATCCTAGTGTCAATTAGTGAGACACAATACAAATGTACAAGGCGAAGAAGCACGATTCCAGTCTATCATCAAATTATCATGAAATTATAATGATTTAAACTGGGGTCACCCCATTTAAAAGTTGGTGAGAAAACATGGTTACTTCATCCAGTTTCAAGGCGATGAAAGCTTTAATCTCAAAACACACGCGCAACTAATATGACATAAACATAGACATAAAAGGACATTTTATTTTGTCAATATATATCGATATACATAAAGCAGCCTGCCACGTTTGTATCGAACTGCCAAATACAAAAACAAAGTGTTCCACCAGATATTGAAATATTTATTCAACATTATTAACTCTCGGCTGATATTAGTATAATTTGTTGATATTATTATAATTTGTGTCGTCTATTAAAACCTTATCATAAGCCAATATACGGAAATTTTCCTTAATGGTCACTGATGCATGCATACCTTTAAACACATACGTGACGCCGTCATCCGTTCTCGTGATCGCGTCAATAGTAGCGTTCCTGCAGATGTCTAGGATATGCACGAGCGTTTCACGTGGACTCCATGACTCATGCGCATGCGTGGTGGTCTCGACGCTTTCTTTGGTCCCTGTGTAATGGGAACTCGGATTGATTCATTAAACTACCTTATGCTTATTGGTATACAGTGTCTAAAAGATACACAACTATGTGTTATGAATTATACATTGATTTATTGATGTATGATCAAATATTTATACAAACGACTTTGGTTGATTGAGGTCGCCATTACCTTGTGTAAATTAAGAACCCCTTTTAGACGAAGCCTTTCAAGGGATATTCGTCATTTAACTTAAATTAACGTACTACGTATTTTTAACGTTCTTGAACAAAATTGATGAAAGTCACAAAATTGTTTGAAATTGCATCATGATGTAATGACTGCGATGTCTCAAATAACGAGTTTCAATAGACGTTAATTCGAATGTAACGTTAAACCGTGATGGTTAAACATAATTAATGTAAAACAAGCATTTTATGCTAGCCGTTCTTGATCATATACACGTGCATAACAATAAGTATTTAATGAAGGGAAAATCAGTTGAAATTAAGTTTTATTTTGCATTACATGACATAAATTCCTTGCACGGATTCTGATTTTCGCCAATAGCACCTGTAGACTTTTAAGAGACACCATGTCACCCTTACACTTTGATGTACACACGGGATATTTGACCGTCAATGATATAGTCATTACACAACTAAAATGAAAAGAACATATTAAAGATTCCGACCTTAAATGTTATTTATAAGAATTGTGTGGCAAACCTTTTTCTAACGTGACAGGTTTGAAAATTGTGTAGATCTATACACTCAATTATTAATTATCACTTACGAAAAGTGAACATGACCTAACATTTAGACGTTCAGTAGTGCACATTGTATTTTGTTTTATTTTGACAACATTCAAATTCACAATTCTCAAAGATACAAATTCGCTTATATGCTATACAATTGATTAGAAGTGACGAAGAAGACAACGAAACACCAAAAGGCAACACAATATTTGACAAACAATGAAATGGTCAACTTGACACACATATAATAATACGCCTAACGAAGAACGCGTGAAGGTTGCTATGCTACCGTAGAGCTCTTGTGCAGCCATGATATCATCCTTGTCCAGCTTGAAATGCAGGTCAAATCCGCGATAGAAAGGGGCCATAAGAGCCGTCCTGACGTCCGAGTGAGCAAGGCCCAACGAATGACCGAACTCATGGGCGGCAACTTGATACAAGTTGACCCCTGAAATAGAAGGTAAAAATAGTATTTTTTTATACATTTTGACCTCTGCTTTAGAAGGTTACAATTGGTATATTTGACACAATATGAACCTTGCGAGGGATGTTCGATACATAATGATAGATGAAATTAATATCGGTATTGACGGTAAGCCATCGATTGTTTGATAAATATTTATCTACGTTTGCAAGATCTTTGCCAAAGGCATTGAAGATCGAAATATTATTTTTTACACAAGCTTACATTTAATATCACACTATTAATTTTGATACAAGTTAACCCCGGGGATGGAAGGTTAAACTAGTTTGTTCGGTACTTGTTGAACATTACGCAATAATGTCACTATAGAACGTTTGCTACAAGTGGAACCTGTCAATGGCAATTTCTTATATCACGTTTCCTACAAGTTCAACCTTATCAGGGAAATTCGTCCCAACACGTTTGCTAAACGTTGAACCAACAATTCATTACAAAAAAGTGCACCAAGTTGAACCTTACAACAACAATTCTGGAATGGAAGCTCCCAGCATTTTTTATACGAATTGACCAATCGAATTACAGGTCAGCCATTCATGTCAAATAAATGTTGAATACTGCATGTTAAGTTCAATGGATTATGTTGAACTTAAGTTAATAATTGTAATGTAAGTTGTGCATTAAACTTGATATACAAAATAATGTTTTATGAATTGATCGTTTGATTAGACCACACAAATTAAACTGTATTCTGAATACTAACATATATACCTTACACAAATCTAATAAGGTATATCGTAAGAGGAAAACAGCAACATCCAATCCATGCTATATGCATCGTACCATAACCTTCACAAGATGTAAGATGGTCGCGGACACATAGTCATATTTGGCGTGAGATATGTGCTAACATGTCAAAATGCACACTCGCCAATCTCCAATTATAAAGGCAATTATATGTTCTACAAAGAAAATGTAATTAAGGTCATTCATTAACTTCTTATTTGTTAACAAGTAATTTTGAATAACTACAAATGTCATTCAAACAAAATCATGAAACGTTTACATAGTTCTTGTTATATTGCGTGAGAAACCACCATGAACAAAAGACAATACCAGTAATCAAAACACCTGTCAATAGCCAAATCGTGTCTCATTAAAAGCATTTTATAAATACACGTACCAGTTATTTGTCATTTAGAAAGTGCCATTTCAAGCCATGTCAACATGGAACCATGTTCAGTTCAATAAAACATTTACAAAATATTGCCGGGGCAAACATATGCGTATAAATTAATTAATTTCAATAAACCGCAACTACATATGGTTTTAAAAATTTGCATCATTATTTTACCTCAAAATGTTAGTTCTTAAAATTCGCACAGAGAGATCGTAGAATAACTTACATATTTTCGGTAAATGTATGCTGACTTGAATGCAATCCATCACCATTTTAATAAGAAGTAAGATAATTAGGAGTCTGCTAACACAGATTTAACATTACCATCAGCAATATTAACCGTCCAGTTTTCATCTTCGTCAAAATGAGCGTCGCTGCCATATTGTGGAAAGTACGCATGAGCAAGAGTCTGACCACTTCCGTCGAAAGGAGTGTTATCCCCATGGTGACCGGTTACAAACTTTATTTCGATGTCGACTGGCCCGTAATCTCGTCGTACGAATCTGATAGGAATAACATCCGCCCATAGCTGAAACCAAACATTAAAGATTAAGTGTCCTATGAGTAAAAGAACAACAAAAAGGTAATCATGTTAAGGTATTACTAAGTTATATTATTGAGAATTCTGTATACACAGGATGCAAATGTATTATAAACAAGAAAAAAAAAGGAATAACATCTAATATTATCATGCTAATTAACTAGAAAAGAATCACATCGGCTCTCTTGCACAACTATATTCAGCGATGATGTTAAAATAACTTATCTTATAAAACATCTCTTGTAATTTGTGTATAAAATAATAAATGGGAGTTGTGATTTTGTTCCAGATATGAATAATGAAGTAACATTACCCCCAGTTTTGAAGCTTATATTTCTAACATCATATTTTTTTACAAATAGTGGAATGCTTTTTGAGAAGTACTTCTTTGACGAAATGTTATTAATATAATTGATACATTTATTAAAACATATATATCTACACTTGGAATTGAGCCTTTTACATTCGAAACTGTGAACAGAAGAAAGTAAGACTGAATTTTGTGTTACACTATTTCATTATTTTTTTACACGTACACAGCAGTGTCAATTATGTGACCAACCGTATGTACAATATCTGCTTAATGTTATTTCATAAACAGTGAATGACGATATAAACAGAAAAAAGGAAAATATACACAAAGCGTTTGAGGGTTTCATGCACATTCGAGTTAATTGTCTCTTACGTCAAAGGCCCTTTGCAGCTCAAACTGAACGACAGACATCGGCATTTTCCTCGAGTACTCGGATATTCTGTACGCAATCTCCCGCTTTCGCCACTTGCTTCCTGTAAATAAATCATGTGGTAATGCAATGTATTCAGGTCGAATGTATTTAGCAGCGCAAAATGCTATCTTCAAAGAAGCATTTAAATTAACGCGAAGGCGATATTTGGTTTACAGTGTTTTTAAGCCGGGCAGACGGTCAGGGCTTTATTGTTTGACGGATGTGTCTTGTACATTATTTAATTAGAAACATAATTATTGGTTTTAAATGGTTTAAGTTGGTCGATAATTATTCATGTCATGCTATTGTATACACGTTAATATGAGCATACATAATCAAGCAATGCAATTCGGCTGTTTACAACCAATATTGTGGCCTCTTCATGAAATTGCAAAACGCTGATCAGAGCACTTTTATGTCTGAAAAGCTGTTTAAATCAAAGACGAGATGTAGATGATACTTGTTTCTGTTTCATTTAATCTGGTATCAATGAGAAACTATAATTTTGCTTTGGTTTTCGCTCAACTGGATGATTGTAATTAAATTGAAATATTTGCTCTTTTGTTGCTATTATTTTTTTATTGAGATGCTTTTTGGTTAATTTGTTCTTAAATGTTGTATGAAGAACTCAAGATCAATTTAAAGGTTATGAACACCGTAAAACATGTTGAACCCACGCACGCTTTAGATTGACCGTTCCAAGGCAAACGACCACTGTTTAATTCATGTGTGTATGTAGATGTGTATTATGTTTTTTAATGATGTTTCTGGTGATTTAGTTCTGTGCCATGCTGTTCAACAATTGGTTACTTTCCATACGTTAAGGACCACGTGATGTAAAAAGAGGTTTCACTGTCAACATGGTTTGAATTTTTATATCGTAGGTATTCGAAATTATAAGCCTGGTAGCTTCTCATAAAATTGACAAATCAGTTGTATGCACTATTAATCTTTGAAGATCATGCATCACGCAAAATAACCGGCGTGTGATGTGTCATTATGCCATTCCTAATGCCATTCTTTGTTGCGTGTAAAAGCGTTGTTATAGAGAAATATACCGTGTTCTAAATTTAATTGTTGAGCTCTAACGTTATGCATAAAAAGACCAAACGTCACATTAATAATTAATTTTGAAAAGCGTCCTCAGCTGTAACAGATTAAAGCAACTAACCATGAACTTGGCGGATAATGCAGGGAAAATTGTGGGAGGAAACATGTTTATTTTATAAAGATGAATCCCATAACGGATATTTAGGTGTCTATGTGTATTGTCGAATGGTCCATAACCGTCAGTTGCGATCAATTTAAATGATTTCACTTTGTTAGGAAGATTATTAAATTAACCCAATACATAACACGTTTATAAAAACAAGTCTTACCAGTATTCTTGCACAATTTGAACGACAGCAAATGTTCATGGGACATTTAAATGTTTTTTTTTATATTTCTAGTCCATAGCATGTTGTAAAATAAATTCAACTCTATAAAAGCTTAATCAATGCTAAATGCATAAGGGAAAATATTTCATTCTTTAACACAATTTTAAAACGTGTTTGCTGTATCATTTGATCAAATGTATGTCACGAACAGAACCATTTCTTTTACCCTGATTGCAAACTAAATTACAAAATAAATACTGCACATATTTAATTAAGGTTCTAGTTAATTGGCAATGTCATTTGTAGACGAAACCTTACGGTATTTTGTTGTGACTCGTGTTTTTACAGTGATATGTGAAAATGCTTCTATATATTAAGCAATTATGAAAATACGTCGTGAATTCCATAAAATGTGAAAACAATATTTCAATAAAAAAAAATGAAATTCATGCTTAAATCAAATAATTACGATAATATTCATTTTCTCATATTTTTAACATACACAATTTTGTCAAAAGTCATTTTGTCACTCTAGCAGCATAACACCGATTGATAAAATTGATAAATGTTTCATTTTTTTAAATTAATGAACCTTTTAGTGAATTTAGGCTTTACAATTGGGAATACCCATAGCTAATATGCGTGTGTGAAAAAGTATATGAAAAACGTATTCATATCGTTAAACTAAAATACCTTCAAGTATCATTTTGTTTATTGTCAGTTATGAATTGAAAAAATGTACGTCAAATATCTTACCGCAAAGAAGCACTGTACGATATGGTACATTGAAGCTTGCGATATACAATATTTATTTTATACATATGGCTTTCATAACTGATGACTTCGTTTCAGATGTATATTGTCAGAGGTAACATTAAAGTCTTATGAATCATTGCTTTTGGTTTGCTCGTTTTAAACAGAACATATTATTAATGGATAACCTTGCTTTCAATGCCCATACTCGATCAACAAATACTAACGTGTCAAACTACATTATGTATCTGGGGTTTGAAATGATTGCTGTCTTACATCATGCCTGAAGCAACGTTTGAAATTTAACTAGATAATTATCTATAAGTACCCATTTCATTTAATTGATCGTTCCGTAGTTCATGCATTTTTCATACCACTAAGGTCACTGCGAAAAACAACATAACACATGAATCGTCTCCACATTTCATTGTCGACTAGAATATTATTTCATTGCAACTATCTGCTTAACAATGTAACGTATTGCAGATTAATATTTGATAGCATTTTACCAAACATGGTGTCAATATTTATGTCCGAAACTGTAACCGATTATTGCGATTTATGAAACTTTTCTTATATATGCAGCTGCTCTAAACCAGTTTGGATTGTTCAAAATATTGTCATACACCGTATTTAAACATCCATACACTGTAAGTTAATTCTAACATGTTACTGAATGGAATTGATGCTGGGACAAACTACAATTTTCAAAATAATTGTATTTACATGTTTTATGTATACTATTAGTTTTATTAGTGATTTTCTAGAATGTGTGCTAGCGTGATTTGTTTTCTCAAAAAGCAATCATTGACGAATATTTGTTTTTGTCTGCCAATGGAAGGCATTGATACTCGTTTCTGACTTTATTTAGCATGGAGCATATTTATGCATCACTATTCTATACATTCAAGGCATAACATACACACCACAGATGCCGCGATGATTCGCTGTATCTTCAGAATAATGTTCCATATGCACTTTCAGCGATTGTTAATGTTTCAGTAAAAAGCCATATACTAGACACATTGTGTTGTCCCATCATCCGAGAAATATCTGAAGATTTTGGTGTATATAAGGCTAAAAGTATATGGATGAACCATGTATGATATTTAAGTGCACGTCTTTAGTTAGGAAATTCTATTGCGCAAACATAAACATATCATTGAACCATTCTTATAAACGTCAAATGCCATCTTGCGATTTAATCGTTAGCACATGATAAATCTGTCGTCGTATGCAGACATCGGCGTCTGTAATTGTTGTTATATTGTCATGTATACCAAAGAAATTTTAAAAAAGTATCATGGCTAAGTAATGCTGCAACAGATAATTGCACATTCTAGTCTGGTAAAACTTGTATAATATATTATTTTAATCAATTGTGGAAACGAAATGATTGTCTTGTTAACAAATATCGTACACGAAGAAAATGCAATAGCTTTTGAATATGGACATACAGCTTTTGTTCATGATTACTGTTGGTAAGTGCAAGGTCAACTTAGCCTTCATTTGTTGTGTTGTATATCCATTCCGTTGTCGTCAGCATTACAATAGCGTATTACTGTAAATGCCCATTTCATTTTTTCTACAGAATGTTATTTGTTGTTTTTACTCTCAACATAAATAAGACAATATTGTTGCAAAATAATATTGTTGGAAAGATATACACCTTTAAACAAGTTTGAAACGTATACACATAATATCTACGGCACTTATGAGTATAATTACATACACGGAACTTCAACGCGCATTCATATATTCATGTCCGGTTATTATAAATGTCCTTAAATTTCATGTAATTATAACATGTATTAAATTATATTGCTTGAACTGCAGCATAAATCGCAATTTAAACAGAAATGTAATTTGGCTCTGCAAAGATAATGTTTTCTATTTGAAAAAATAAGAGTTAAATATACTATCTTGTGCAAAAATCATTGTTTATAAATGCTAACATTAAATAAATCGGTTATTATTTGCGCAATCCCGAGGGGCAGCCAGACTAATACATGTATTACGTTACGATCAATTCTTACATATTAAGCACGCCTATATCTAATGTATTTTATAAACTATGTTATCTCGTTCTTTAAACACTGCCATATAGATGCGTATAAATTATCCGAGGGAGAGAACATTTATAATATGCATGTATTTTTTTTTTAATCCTAGTGCATGCCTGATATATTCTATGCAAGCCATTAAAAATAAACATTTTTAAATGAATCGTTTAGCATCTTAAACCACTGACCGAAATGCAGTCACGTTTGCGGTAAAATAATGTGGACATATAACTGTAATTATTGTAATGTATGTCACAAACAATTATCGGCGCAAATTTGGAAATTGATAAGTTGCAGAGTGACAGAGTTGTCAGGGATACGTTTTATAATTGGTCTTAAAAGAAAACAGTTTTATATCAACGATAGGGACATCAGGGCAGCATTTCATATTTCCTTTTTAACGGCATATACTTTAAAATACCTTTATAAAGTACGTCTTTAAAACCGTAATGTAGGTTAATCGTTCGTAAAATGTTCTTAAAGGGAATGTAAACCACGAATGACGAACAAAGAAAAGTTCTAAAATACCGTATTTTTTACAATTATTAGGTAATATTGATTAAAATATCACGACTGGTATATTACAATACTTGAAAACAAATCATATTTTCAGTTTATTCGGTAATATAAGTACATCGCGAAAATAGGTGACATAACGATATACATACTATAAATAACGCAAGTACATTGATCATTATATATATATATAATATATACAATTCACTACGCATGCGCAATTTGCATTTCTGGGTTAGCCACGTGACGATGAATCATTTATTTATTTATTTTTATTATTTTTAATGGGTATGCATACACAGTAAAAATAAATAAATGCAAAAATATATTAAAATAAAAAAATAACTTTTTTCAAGTAATGTTATACACCAGTCGTGATATTTTAATCAATATAAACTAATAATTGTAAACACATACGGTATTTTAGAACTTTTCTTTTTTAGTCATTCGTGGTTTTCAGTCCCTTTAAGGTACAGGTTGTTGGTACAGACTGCTGGAGAATTATAAAATTATATCTTACTGATCGCACACTACGTTATACTTGATTGTCGAGCAGTTTTGGTACCGTTAATCCAATTATGAGACACGAATAATGGGGATTAACCTTTATTTATGTCACTCTGAGTCTCGGAAGGAGTATTTTGGGAATACTGCTGAGCTCACTATGCACATGTACATAATTCTCCGATACAATACAAATGAGTTATGCTCTGGAATAACAGGGCTTTATTCATGTATAAAAAGTGTCGTTCCAGATTAGCCTGTGCAGTTCGCATAGGCTAATCAGGGACGAAACTTTCCTCGTAAACTAGATTTTCGTTCCTTTAAACGGAAAATAACTTAATTGCGGACACCACAGGCTAGTCTTGGACGATACTTTACGCGCATGTATTTTCAAAGATCGAGGTTCAAATCTAGGTACCTACGATATTCGCGACTGCCACTGAGCAGTGTTAGCCTTATACACGTATGTGTTTTATTAACAAAGACACTGATGCACCACAATTGAATACACGTAAATACGTAAATATAATAAATTGCTCATTGTGGAAATAGATATATTGTGGCTGTGAAGACCATCGTGAATACTTATGCAAGTATGTCTTTCTAGAGGAGTTGAAATACAGAGCTAAACAATTGGAGTCGGGACAATTCGGGCGAGTCGGTCTTATTATCCCAAGCAAATAATGTGTGTTATAAGGATGGCCTTATATGATAATCTAAACCGAGGAACGGTTCCATAACTGTATCATTTACAATTATGATGCCGTAATTATTGTTATGGACAATATCATCCTTTAATAATTGAACTAGCTCTTAATATATGAACATTGTCAACTTAAACCAATAGAGTATTGACATACATGTATATATCGACATAATGTATGCGTAAATAAGAAGAAATGTATTTCCACAAACGGTTAGATAAACATGTTGGAAAGCATGCTTCGTCCGAACTATCTACAATTACGCATTGTCTTTTCAAAAGTGCAAAATGTGAATCATACAAACAAAACATGTAAGGGTACCATCAGAAGTGCGTCTTCATGAATTCTAAATAAGTACATCCGATTTGTCTTAGCACGCATACAATGCGATGTAAATATATTTTCCCTTGATATATGTCGCTATAAGTACGTCATTACATGGATTATTTGTCATGAAAACGCGACTATGTGTTTCGAGTAACGTACCATGTTGCACATCTCTTCAAAGGACTGGGCATGAAGAAGAATTACTTCATAATCGTAGCAACAATGTAACAGAAGCCGAACGAGCATACAATCTCGCATTTAAAAAAGTAGTAATTTGCGATGAAACTTACTCGTAAAGCTAATTGCAAAACAGTCCAAAGGTCTTGTCAATCATCATAAAAAAAACAGTTGGAAAAACACTAAATACCAAAATTGTGTTCTAAAACATCGCCAATCTGAACAAATATAATTTCTCACTGAATAATCGACTTATCTTAAGGATTTACCCAAAGCAAGGCCAATCAAATGATATTGCAATTCTACACAAATCTGTTATGTATATGTTTGTTCATATATACCATAGAGACCGATCTGGGCTTTTTATGCAAACAATATCTTACATCATATGATAGTCATATACAATATATCTACCGGTCGATTACGGAAGAGACTTACATCTTCCCGGAGGATTCACCAAATAATCCAATTTACATCAAGGCCAGGTTAAATGGTTATTATCTGGCTTTTCAATAGGATTCAGGGTGATTGGATGCCTTAATCATAAGCTATCAATTTCCACAGATCTGTACAGGCATCAAAAGGCAACGCTGTCAAGATTAATAAGGTTTCTAATAAATACGATATGACTTATGAAACTCCATACACATTATCAGGAGAGAAAATCTCGTCCGAAAGTCTTTACTTTAAGACCAACGACCAATTACACTATAAAATAAAGACATTACATATAGCGTGCAATTTAACATATCATAATGGTTAAATCTGGTGTCACCACCTAGGAACTCTCAATGCATAGCATTTGGATAAACACTAAATTAAAGGAAACCCAAAACCATCACTCTCATCCCGTCTATAATCACTTAACATATACACGTAAATTACATAATTTACAACATAGAAGCATTGATCAAACACAGATATTCTAACACCTCAAACGTTACGGTTCGTTTAAAACTTAAAGTAGCAAGATCATCTTTAAGATTTTAGTGCTGTTTACAAGCTGTTTCTGTATTACGAAACCTGAATTGTATGAAACAATCATTACATTTATATTTATTACACATTATGTAGCCTTTTCATATTCAGGTAAACGTTTATACTAAGATAAAGGTTAATGACTTAAAAGATGTATCATTGGCGTCTAACATGATAGTTATTATTACAGAAGATCGAATCGTTCGATAGCTTTTTAAAGATAATGACATATATAAGTTCTGCAAATGAACATCTTCATCCATTGTGCGAGAGAGAATTTGTTTCGCAATTCAATTATTGAGAGTCCTTAATTTCAACGTCGCAGTCATTTTAACATGTTATTGAACTATTCCTTAAAACATTTAAAAGACTTGCTAACAGTTTGGCAAAATTACGAGTTTCAAGTTCATAACTGTAAAATCTGTATGTATTATATTCATAATATTATTGTTATTCAGACAAGCAAAATAAAACTCCTGACGAAAACAATTTATAAAAATATCGGTTCCTGTATTGATTATCAATTGAAATCGGTAAAATAATAAAGCGCTTTGTAACGATTTGATCAATAATTTGGTAAATACGTGTATTTCTAACATGAAGTTTAAAATACCCTGTAATACCATACGCCTTAGTGATGGAGTGGTAGCGTTTCAACTTTAACTCTATGACCTTTCTTACACAAGTACAGTACACTTAAATGTAAAACGATGCAAAACACAGAAGAACATGTTAAACGATTCTTACTTTATGTGCATAAAACCCATCTCTTACCATACTTTGGTGCTGTGTCAAGATTCCCTTAAATATCGGATATACTAACAACAAGATTAACTTCCTTCCAACATTGTATTAAGTGTTCAAGACCGCTTGACCTGATGTGAACTAGCTGCCCTAATTGCTGGTCATTAAAATCGCCTCAATAATTACTGTGGGAAAGTCTAGAGTCAACTTACATTTATTGCGGTTTTGGTCTATATCCTCTACGTTGTTATGGCCATTTTATAAGCTTTGGCAAATACAACTAAACGGTTAAATATACAACAACCATCTTTACTTTTTTTCAGCCAGCAATAGGTAGTGACACGATATCACTGTCCAGCGATAAAGACAACTCGTCTGCATCCTGTCCAGCCGCCTATTTACGTTCAGAAGGTATGAACCATTGGGTTGTTTTCACCATGTCAGAATTATTTGTTATATTTTCACGACAAACAAAGCTCAACAAGTGCATACACGGGATATAATGAGACCTTAACACGAGCACAATCAGGTGTAGATAGTGTGCATCTTGTAATAAACTTGAACTATTAACCACTTGCGCGACACAAAACGCTATTGTATGTTTTACTTGGCCCGATGAATACGTCATTGAATTGATTCTCTGTCATGAAAACGCGACTATTTGCGTCATGCGAGTGTGTCTCATCACTTCAAAGGATTTGACTGGTAAAATAATTACATTATATTTTGTGGCACAAATGCAACAGAAGCCTAGCGAACATACAATGTCGTATGCAACAAAATGAATACATTAAAAGTAAAACAATATTCCCAGTTTCTGTGTAACCGTCAAGGACAGAGGACTAACCACTTTATAGCGACATTTTGTTCTGCGACAAAGACAATCTGTATAATAAGCAATTCTCAGGGAAAACACTTTTATCGAATAATTTCAAGGACTTGCCAGAGGTAAGGTAAGACAACTAATCATGTAACGCTATACAAAAAATTCATTTTTTTTAATGTTTATAATAGAAATCTATTTGACCTGTTCAGTCAAATAACCTTTACAACGACTTACTTTACATCTTAGGCGAATGGATTGAATTTTAGGTATCAGAAAAAGTCTAGGATCAAGAACGTTGCAGTGTACAATTCAAAGGACCAGGTGGGATGGGGGCACTCAAGGACGTCTCAGTTTCTTTAACAAATTCCGTTATAAGTCGTACACTTCTAGAAGCAGTTTTGAAACACAGTGCGTGTTAACCATGGACATGAATATTTTCGGCCATGTTCAGAACTTAAGAACTATTTGTATTGAAATCCAGATAAGAAGCATTGAAAACAATAACATGGTCTGAGGGAGCGTCCATATATGTTCTAATATTTTCTTTCAATGTGCAATATGTATATATAACCTGACATTACCATGAAGTGCATATCTTTTCCGCCGACGAGCTTGGTTTCCGGTTCCGGAGTCTGTGTCCTTGACACCACACCGTGGTAGGCGCATGGTTGATCTTGTCTCTTCGTCCATATTTCCTGCAAACATAGAACGATACAAACGTTAATAAACGTCGTAAAAGATAAATGCCATTATGCAGCGGTCCTGTTACCCTTTTTTTATATATAAATGTCACTTTGAAATACTGCAGCATGCGTCATGTATGCCATTATGCAGCGTATTGGGAAATTCGAAATATTACCGCATTGGTTTGTTCCGTGCAGAATAACATTATTAGTGCAACGTATAATAGTACTTTACCAGTCACACTATTATGATAAATGACGCATGCTGCATTATTTCAAAGCGGCATTTATATCACAATTTATAAAGTATAATGAGTCATTCGTACCATACACATTGGCAATAAGTAATGTTTGCACTAATAAGTAGTTGTTAAAAATAATCACTCGTCAATAGAAGTTCATGTATGAAGCTTCTTGTACACAAGTGCCAGGAAGAAGCAATCGCTATGGTCGGTTTCAAATTCTGCTGAATCAATAGTATTTAATTGAAACCTAATTTCCCGTGCCTCTGCCGCCACAAACTTGTCAATAAGCGTACATCTGTAAAGCTTCTTGACCAGAAGTGCCAGGAAGAGGCAATCGGTTTCAAATTCTGCTGAATACTTCGAATTTAATAAAAACCTAATTGTCCGTGCCTCTGCTGCCACACACTTGAGGCTGATACAGACCACAGGAAATGACGCTACAGTGATTAAAGCATTCAATCATTGGGGAAGCAGCAGCTGATACTCATGAAAGAATCCAATTGACAAGCCAGATAATTAACATGAACAACTTGGCCTGGATTCAGAACATCGAAGCTGATGTAGATTGGGTTATTTTGTAAATCTTCCCGGAGGATTTAAGTCAGTTTCGTTATCAACTTGATTGTGTCTAGGTGCCTCATATAATGTTAAAGTATACGTATGTCATGTATTCTTTCGTATTTCTTTCTTTTGTGTTTGTCAGAAAATGTCCGCTTATGTTTAACTAGGTTACTGATAACGTAATAAGTAGAACTAGAAATGAGGCCGACGCGTATCCCCACGCCGAATGTTTGACCTAGGTGTGCCCCAGGGTTGGTAATAGGGCCATGCATAGTTGAGATTGACCGTATTGTCATAAGAGAAGTTCAGTCTGAATAAGAAGTGTATTGGTGTAGAAATGAAGAAGTTATAGTAAAAGGCAATTTTGGGTGGGTGTGACCTATGTGGGCAGTGCGCCCCAGGGTTGGTAATGGGGCCATGCATAGTTGAGATTGACCGTATTGTCATAAGAGCAGTTCAGTATCAATTTGAAGTGAATCGGTGTAGAAATGAAGAAATTATAGTAAAAGGCAATTTTGNTTAATAGAAACCTAATTTCCCGTGCCTTTGCCGCCATAAACTTGTCAATAAGCGTACATCTGTAAAGCTTTTTGACCAGAAGTGCCAGGAAGAAGCAATCGGTTTCAAATTCTGCTGAATACTTCGTATTTAATAAAAACCTAATTGTCCGTGCCTCTGCTGCCACACACTTGAGGCTGATACAGACCACAGGAAATTGCGCTACAGTGATTAAAGCATCCAATCATTGGGGAAGCAGCAGCTGATACTCATGAAAGAATCCAATTGACAAGCCAGATAATTACCATGAACAACTTGGCCTGGATTCAGAACATCGAAGGTGATGTAGATTGGGTTATTTTGTACATCTTCCCGGAGGATTTAGGTCAGTTATGTTATCAACTGGATTATGTCTAGGTGGCTAATATAATGTAAAAGTGTACGTGTGTCATGTATTCTGTCGTTTTGTGTTTGTCAGAAAATGTCTGCTTGTGTTTAACTAGGTTATTGATAACGTAATAAGTAGAACTAGAAATGGCGCGGCAGAGGCCGACGCGTATCCCCACGCCGAATGGTTGACCTAGGTGTGCCCCAGGGTTGGTAATGGGGCCATGCATAGTTGAGATTGACCGTATTGTCATAAGAGAGGTTCAGTATCAATTTGAAGTGAATCGGTGTAGAAATGAAGAAATTATAGTAAAAATCAATTTTGGTGGGTGTGGTTTATGTGGGCGGGGCGCCCCAGGGTTGGTAATGGGGCCATGAATAGTTGAGATTTACCGTATTGTCAAAAGAGAAGTTCAGTATCAATTTGAAGTGAATCCGTGTAGAAATGAAGAAATTATATTAAAAGGTAACTTTGGGTTGGTGTGGCCTATGTGGGCGGGGCGCCCCAGGGTTGGGAATTGGGCCATGCATGGTTGAGATTGACCGTTTTGTCATAAGAGAGGTCCAGTATCAATTTGAAGTGAATCGGTGTAGAAATGAAGAAGTTAATGTAAAATAACCTAAACAATGAGTGAAAATCTCTGACCCGGCCCCACCCCAACCCCCATTTCTTTTGACCCAGGGGTCAGATCAAAATTCCAAATAGTGCAGGGTCGCACATATGCTCATAGTTACCATGTGTGTAAGTTTCAAGGTTCTAGTGCTAATAATGAAGGAGGAGATAGTGGCAAGGACGGACGGCGGAGATAACCACAATATCCCCGCGCTTTTCAAAAAGCGTGTGGATAACAATGACGCAAGCTGCTACGTTGATTTCGTACAGAAAAAGACACAATGGCAATCAATAAATATCATATGATATTTCCATTATATAAAAAGAATATATCATTACATATGCATAACAGTGTAACACTTAGTGTATGTTAGCACGATGAACTTATCATGTATGATTAAATAATGCAATTATGTACACCCAATTACAACTACATAACACTGATACTCAAAGTCATAGTCTATACGTTACTAAATCAAAGTGAATGATAGATATAACCATATTGAGAAAACTGAAATTGCATTTGCGTTAAGTGTAGTCCCAGATTAGCCTGTGCAGAGCGCACACGCTTATTAGGGGAGACACTCTCCCCCTAAGTTGGGATTTTAGTTTAGAAGAGACTACCTTTAAACGACAAATGCCTTTAAAGCGGAAAGTGTCTTCTTTGATAAGCCTGTGTGGGCTGAACAGGCTTATCTGGGACGCCTTTTTACGCGCATGCACTAACCGTTTTTTTTTTAAGAGCGTGGCTCGAAATATGAAGCATACCCGTTATTGGAAGACCAGCTGTTCTTTGGAACTTCGCTACCGCCTCCTTGTAGTAGTCCTCGGAGAGAAGGTTGCCTGTCCGTGCGTCCGAGGGCTCCAGATATCCATACTTGCGAAGATATTCCTGGAAAAGACACATGATCGTCTGCGTTACATGAATTGCTTGTGTAAAAAGCATGACTTCTTTTTTTGGCATCACTCACAATTTTCTTGTGCAACACTTCAAATACTTTTGTCGAAACATCAAATTCGCTTCTGCTCATGACTTGATATACTTTTGGGAATCACGTGATTCACTTTTTCAAATAACATTATTTACTTTTGGCATACTAGTTATTCGATTGCATTTTTTATCAGTATCATCGTATTGTCCGCTTTTCGCGTCTGATGACCTGCACTTATTAATAACGTTGAAAAACATGGGGAACTAATTTGTGTGTCAACATCAAAATACAATTTGAACATTTTCAAGGTGAGCAATCTATGATAAAGTCAGTCTCAAATAAATCCATACAAAAAAATGGCTAAACACGCAATCAAGTGCACAAGAGCGCATACACTTGTTTATTTTCTACAATGCTTGAAATGAAAGAAATGCATGAAATTGGTTAAAAAACATAAACAACTTTTTTTATATGGACAACTACAGACAGTACGAGATCATACTCTACAAGAAGTGTACTAAGAATCTGTTTGTATTTGTCTAAATTCTGCTCGTAATCTACGCACCACGCCTACATTGAAATTTGACTGATTTAAATACGTAAATGTGTCTTTAAAATGATTTCATTGCTGACAATAATTGTGGAACTAGAGATATTGACACGTAGTGTTTTAAATTGCTTTACTATACACAAAAGACTGAACATTATGTTCCCATAATACGAATGAGCTGATTGTGGTAACATGTACGATGGCTCATAAAACTAATTGAAGAGTAAACTACGTCTAAGATGAAGCGGTACATATCATATTAAGTATAGTAACCTAATATGTGAATACATTAAGTGATGCATGAATTGTAAATAAATGTTTGATCTTCACATATTATAATATATTTCCGATTAAATAACCATATACATACTGCGTAAATTTTATATAAGCTTTAATAGTATTGATTGTATGTCAAATTGTATTTTAATCTTGGATTTGAGTCTTTTGTTTGGCGAGTAAAGTTGTTAGCCATTTGCTTGGCCTAGGTTGGACATTTATGATCAATTGGACTTAACGAAAACAATATGGATCCTACGATATATGTGTTAATTCTATTCGAATTCTAAGCACCACGCAAGCTTCTATTTTTGAACCTAGAGTGATGAATTATGCAACATGATTTGTTGACAGGTATTGGACGAATTGATCACCCACAATCGGGTTTCAAAACATTCTACCATATATCCATTACACGAATAGCCTGATTGTGTCTGCAAATATGATACTTGATTTGATCAATCTATTCATAGATGTATTTTAGGCTTAAAATCATTTTGTCACATATCGGTCTTAAAAGGCCAATATGCGTTGTTTTCGCAATAGAATTTTAAGAAATATTGTATTATATATATTATGTTATAATGTGAACATTTACTATAAATGACTTTATTTGTTCTTCGGTAGCGGTTAACATTCTATATTTAATGTATTGAAACCGTTTTGCCTGTCTGAACTAGCCTGTGCAAAATAAAGGAAGATGATAAGGTTACATGTGACAGTTACTGATGAGTAAACAATTCTCTAGCATGGAATCTTAGGAGATCGTATATACATCTCAATTTTGCACGGACTCTATGCACAAAACTGACATTTGATATTGATTTTTTGGATGGTATATACACCTTGTCTAATAACGTCAATATAATGAAAATACATAAAAGGTTACTAAAGTAATATTTTACAGTGGTCAAACAATATTATTGAAGTAACTACACTCTTACAGAAAAACAACAACTAACAACAACGTGTTTTCATCAGTTGTTTGCTCGAATTTGCATTAAAGGACGATGAGTTACACAAGCCAGTACCAGACTAAAATTCAAGTAACATATTATATTTCTGATATTATAGTGATTCAAATTATGTAAGTAACAAATGCATCACGAATAAGTTGCACGGATCAATTTTGTAAATCGATCGGGGCAGCATATGCAATGGTGATTAATCATGATTTCCTGGCGAAGAATATAAAACAAGTATCCAACGGATGTAATTCGCGACTATGATGTGACGGCAGCTGAAAACAGTCCTTCTGAATAAGACACGTGTTTCTACAGACGTTTTTCACTGTGAACCACTTCTGTATGGAAATCAATATAAAGTACTTCCTATGGGAGTTTACTAGCTATTTGATAGCAGAAATATATCAATACAGGCGTCGATAAAGTGTCATTCAAAGCCTTTATTTGGATCCTTGGGTCAACTTATTTTGGGTATATTTAGTTCATGATACAGAATTGTTTGGTCACAACACATGCCAATCTTAACGCACGGTACTGGATTTTAGCTTTAATATTACATAAAAGTTTGAAGATTTGATTGTAGCTTCAACAAACACAAGAAACAGCAACAATTCATCAATAGCAATTATTACCCGATGCCTTATATAAATGATAATTAATAACATTTTGCTATTTCCTCGTCGAAAAAGTAATGTTGCAATGTTTTAAACTGTTACCGGTGAATATTTCGAACTGTTGCCCGCTGGAATAATGACTTCATTTCGTCAAAAAATGACGTCATTTCACATTAAAACAGTGAACAATTTCGATATCTTTTACTGTTATTTTTCACTGTTTGAAACAGAGCAATATCAGTTTTATTTCACTAATATTTATCTATAAACCACCGGAAAGCATAAAATAAAATTTGCTCTTTTTTCTATGTTGGAAATTTTATTCGGTAATAGAACAGTTATTTTATGGATGCTTGGTGAACAGTCAAAACTGTTATCCCTCGGTATCAGGGCTGACATTTGGAACAGTTCCAAAGTCATCCCTGATACCTTGGGACAACAGTTTTGACTGTTCTCCGCGCATCCATGAAATAACTGTATACTATTGAATAACTGCATTCCCAGACTCTATATATGAAATGTACGTAAATTCAAAACACAAATTGTTCTTTGTGGAAAATAGTCGAGCAGGGATCCATAGTATAAAATATTCACGAAATACCAAGCTGCTCATTGTATGCAACATTAGGATGTTCATTCAGTTTATTTTATGTTTATGGCGGAAGTAATTAATATTCTTGTGTAATATTGTACCAGACTTAGTATTTTCTATTAATCCATACATGAATTTAATGCGTTATATCCCTGTATTATATAAGCATACGCTTCGAGCAACACATACACATTCATCTAACGCCATTGACCTTACGAGAGTTCACGTTCGGCATAACGAAATGTAATCTTGCCGAGAGTCTTATGCTATTGAAGCAACGTTTAGATGGATGTTTTTTTATTATAGATTGGAAATCAACAAATACATTTTACGCATTTTTCTACCAAAAACCTTCGTCATCATTTACAGCATATAGCAATTTCTATTAACAAATGTGAAGCGTTCATTTAGACAATCGTTGTGGAAAATTATACGGAAATAAATTCAAATATACAACACACATATTAGGTTTGCTTTTTTCAAGTCTATCATCGGGAAAGATCGAATGAAGATGAATTCATACATGTACCAAACATATACGTGAATCGTTCATCTGTTCAATCAGCATTGCCGACTTCATGGAAAATATCTCATGCACGTACTTGAGTAATACAACACTATTTATGTATGCAGTTTAATGTATAGCCACATGATTCGTCAATATTGACCGGTTGTTCTATTTTGTTGTTTTCCCCTTGGTTTTTGACTATTGTGTTCAAAGTGAAAAACGCATCCATATAAGGCTTTGTTACGTATGGTTGTTATGTAATTTGATTTTTTTTTTTCCAATAATTACATACTCCATACTGTGTATCCACTGTAAAGCTATACAATTAATTTTCATTGCAAATTTAGGTATTTATCAGTACCAAAATGAACTCATTTTAGTCATGCAATAGATGTTGGGTTCTATTTTTTTAAATCGACATGATGAGCACCAGAAGCCGATACAGAGTAAATAGTGAATAATAATATATATATATAACGTATATATATTGTATGCGCAAGACAAACATTATTTTTCCAATAAACATGTTACTGACGTAATACAAAACTATTCTATGTCGATAACTGAACACTGCAATAATTGGACTCCAAAGATTGATTTCACAATTCTCTTAAAAAAAACAATATACAATAATACCTTCGGGATATTGACTGAACATAGTGGACAATAAATGCAATATCGATGAGAGATTCCAAATCTTGTTTAGATCATGCGTGCAATCGGGTCATGAAACATATTTAGTACCATTAATTGACGGAAATCAATGGTGTTGTAAAATTGTCATTTTGTGTCGTGTCCTCGATTACAACATAAGCTTTCGGTAAAGAATATTTAATAGTACGTTCATTTGACCCACAATTTTCTTTATTTTTTTGTTTTACATACACTGTCTATGAAGTTCAACTATTATTACAATCAAAACTTGAACACACATCCACAAACCAAACACATCAATGTGTGTCTCAGAACGATATTGCATAATTTGAGAGCCGTCAGATATCAAATATAAAAGACATGTATGTTTAAGAGTGAAAGTTGAGACACATGCATATATAAATATTTTTTTTAATAAATATAAAACTTGTTGACATATGAATGACACTAGTGTATTTTAATTTGTTATGTCGTGTTATTGAAAAATCTTGAATCTAAGTTGACCTACACAGACAAGTTTGTATTAATGGCGTTGTTTTACCGTTATTGTAAAAACTTGAATGTAGGAGGGAAGGAATACATTTGCATTTGTTTTGTACTATATCAACGTTTTAAAATAATTTTCTATCTATTTTGATTCAACAACGACCCTTGATGAATACCATTATATATTTTATGATTTGACAGAGCTTAAGGCATGGAATTCCCATTGTTGCATATATAAGCGTGTAACTCGCGCCGTTGAACCAACACTATATTCATCTGACAAGCAAGATTTGATAACAAGAGTACAAAAGCATATGATAGGCAGCAGTTTATTAGTTGCTTTGACGCTGACGCAATATTTACCTGGTGAAAAAAATTATTCAGCAAAATGTGAGCAGATAGTTTTGTTAGTTTATTAAGTTAAAAACAAATATTGGAAGTGTCTAACCGGATGGTGCTTATTAGAAACGAGTAAGTACAACAGCGCAGTTCGGGCCAATGTTTTTAAACTAAATCTTTGGAATTGTATTATGCACATGTAATGATAGAATAACTACCAATAATGTTTCACAGTGAATAATGAACATGTATTTAATACTGTCGGGGGGGGGGGAGTAAACTAACTAAACATTGTCTATGTTAAATTAAACCGACGTGTTGATGAACATATATATTTATGAATAACTGTTAAAGCAACAACTTAATTAAAATCGCAATCGACATTGACATGATTTGGATAGACACAAATTATATAAAGACACATCATTTCTTCTCTGTTTCTAGTAGAACATGTTTTTTGTTTAATTCAGACACGACTTTTCAATAAAAGTATATATATACTTAGCCAAACATACATCTGCGAGCACATTCAATTTAGAGGTACAAAGCACATTAACTGAAAGACGGTATTTATGAACAGTTAAACAATTGCAATCTTACCATATTGTCGAGATCAGCCAATATCCATGGAAATGTCCATGAAAGAACGAACACACATTCGACATATTTGATCACCTCGTCTATATCCATTTTATGAGCACCGTTTCGAACTATCACATAAACCTGCTATGAACCGTCATACTAGATCGTAGACATTAACAACGTTGTAACTTCCTGTACAAGAGGATTTATTTGTGAGACTAGCTTGCTATCACTAAAATGACTAGTTCATTTGGCACTCCATGTCACTTCCTTTTCTATTTTGTTGCAAAATTATAGTTTGCTAATGGAAAATTATAATAAAATGTAAAAAGTTTAGTCATTATTTCGTATATTTTAAATTCAGATATTTTGTACCTTGAATAGCATACTAAATAGTACAAGTAAATTCAAGTTCATAATTCAACGATAATTGTTTTAATGTTACTGGTTATATTCATAATTTATACTTTTTCCAAGATCAATGAATTAAAAAAAATAATTAACATTAACGAGTATTTATGAATAAGTTCCCAACAGTACAATCATTCGAAAACATATCAAATACTTTAGAAAAATAAACAATGCCAATATTAGGTCCATATTAAAGATGACTGTTGTCGATCCATGACGTTAATTCCAAGAAAACTTTTTATCCGTATGTTCCTTTTTTGCCAATGTTACTCAAAGTGTGTTTATGTATCCAAGCAAATTGGTACGTGACACATTTTGTGAAGCTATTGAATCACTGGGCTGTTGTAAGCACAGCCATAAACATTCAAAATGGATGACATACAGTCACAGCCAAGCTCTTGGAAATTCAATTGGAAGTTCTTTGCGCTGGCCTTTGCTAAGCAATCGATATGATTTCACACACTTCTGTTTGCCTGTATCTAATAGCCATTTTGCAAGAGAAATGTCTGGTTTTTGGGACGACTATTTTATGTCTGTTTAAATTGTAAAATAACAACATCCTTATGCACAGGGTATGTTTGTACCTTTTTTCTAAATATATGTATCACACGTTAATGTTATGCTTGTGTAGTATGATATAGTTCTATACAAGATGGACTTCGTTAGAGTTGTTTATCATTACTACTTGCGACATGTTTACAGTGCTTAAACACATAGAAATAGACGTACAAAATTGAGCGAAAACTTGTTTTGTTATATGGGACGACACTTTACGCACATGCATTAAAAACCCTTTTCATAGAGCGAGGCTTATTTGTATGTGATTCCATACCGTTGCAATAGCGTTAGCCGGCTTAAGTTCTAGTTATGAAGACAGCACACCAAAACGGAGAAGGCCTGTGGATAAGATTGTTAATATCATACGTGTTTAACATGTCTGTTAGCGCTACCGAGATAAAAGTCTGCTATCGTAGTAGATTGTTAAGTTTCTATGCAATATTAAATTTAAGAAAATAATATATAAAAAAATATTGAAACAGTCACTAATGTACATGTAATCAGTATTTTCAATTATTCCCAGATAACAGCACTATTCCGAATAATAATGGGATTTTTCTCTACTGAATAATCCTCGTGCGCATGCCCGTAGTTTCATTCTCAATGTTTTATTGTAAATCAATAGTTACATCAGGACCAAAGAACATATAAGTCGCCCTAGCTAAATTGAAACCAGCTATCAACTTTGATTTTTAATAGCTCGATAATGTTAGCCATTCAATTGTGTTCATGACTCTGTTGCGCTTTATATGGTCCTTTATTCAATAGAAAAATAAAATGAAATGATCTTTAATTCATATGACCGAAAGTTCGTTACAGATTCAATCAATTTACGCAAATACAGTTCCAAACGCATGCTCTCATGCTGCAAATAAACTTGTACAACATGATCTGAAACATCAATTGAATCACCGGTTGATACGCCGCAAATACCACCGGTAAAGAGAAACCAATGCAACATAACAACTCGTGAAATCTGATTAGCAAAACCATCATAACTCGATGCATCTGATTCAAATACTACAAAATTCGCATATACTGCTGCCTGCTATATTGTTGTTATATATCACGTAAACAGGAAGTTGTTATATCAGTCATTGTTTTGAGAGAGATAACATTACTTACATTCAACTATAAAGTCACCATTTTTTAGAAAATAGAATAAGCCTCGCCGTTCTTCTTATTCTTAGCCTAAACTGATACATTGTATATTACACAACGATATGACAGTAACCTATTATTCTCTATGTATCACGCATTTGCATATCCTTGTACCGTAAAATCCAATTAATCTCTCTGACGGATACATATTTGATAACAAGATTACAAACATTAGTTAGGCTTCCGTTCATCAGTTACCTTAGTTCGGACATTATTTTCCTGGCGAAATGAATTGTGCAGCAATATGTGAGCACTTCCAGACACTCTCGTTGGTTACACTGCATGTTTCACGTGTGTAAGTGAATTCGAACTAAATTCCTCGAATTTTTTATTTGATCGATTAGATTCAAAATGGGTTAGTGAGATAACAAAGTCATGGTCACGTTGGATTTCTTTAGTTATGAACTACCTTAAAATTTAAGAACGGTCTTTCGATGTTCGGAGAGACAATTAAATGTTTGCACTTACGATCTGATTTAAAGCAGTAGATCAAAAAGATGTAGTATTAAGCAATATTGGAATGACAACGAATAAAAATAAATATAGCATGAAGCACATGTTGGATATTGTATAATAAAGTGAACGGAAAGTATATTGTATACTACTGAATGTAGTAAGATTTTGAAATGCAATTATACCTGTTTTACCTCATTGTGGTTGTGTTTGTATTTATTTTCAAGCGTAGACGGTAATGAAACAAAATACTCTGAGCGCATGCGTGTGTCGTAATCACAGGAGCCTCTTTCTAAATGTAAATAAATTATGACCGATACCAGGAGACGCTCGGTATGAGGGATTCGTAAGATATACATGTTTAAATGTTGTTTTGTACGGCTTCATGCAAGTATACATAACACAATATTGGTGTGTACAAAAGAAACTGCATACGTTATTTGTCCATGTGAATTAAAAGATCATTTATTATGTCGTTAGTGTTCTTAGACTGTACATTACTGTATTTAAAACTATTTGTAAATAGCATTTGCTGTACACACTATTGTCGTACAATTTAATATTTCTTCTCTGTTCATGTGAAATATCGACTCGTTTATGTCTGTTTAATGTATCTGGTAGGTTTTTATATTAAACGATATTAAATGATCTGATACAGAGCAAGGCACGAGATTACCATTTGATGCGATGCGGATACAAAAGTGCGTAACCCACCGTTGAACCCACATTTAATGTGTCTGACAAGCCAGATGTGATAACAGAAGAACAAACATACGTTAGGTTACTTATGTCTTTGACGCTCAAGTAATATTTACCTGCTGAAAACCTAGTCAGCAAAATGTGAGCGATTTCTGAGAGACTTGTTAAGTGAGAACAGATAGTAAATATAACACATGTGTGAGTGCTTATAAAACTAGAAATACTTAATTTTATAGCGTTATTGGAAACGAGTTAGTGCAACAACGAAGTTTACATTTTTTTATAAATCAAATACGTTGATTTTTAAACACATTAATTAAAATTTAATTAAGAAAAAAAAACGGCCTATTTAATGTAAATATGTTTAAAAGTGTATGTTACATTTAACATGTATTTAACCCCGTTAAGGTAAAACGAAGTAAAAATGACATCTCAGTTCCTTTGCTCGATATACAAAATGCTAATTCAATATAAAAAACATCGCAATTTTTGTATGAATCTTTCACCACATATACATGTTCTAGTATTTGGGCAAAATGTTTATAATATTTAAGAAATTATGTATTAACAATAGACCGTTGGTATTCTTACCATGTTATCGAGATCAGCAAATGTGTATGGAAAAGCGCATGACACGAGGAACACCAATTCAAACCATTTTAGCACCACGTCTATATCCATAACTAAGCACCAATTTGATTTATCAGACACATACTTTGAACTGTCATACTGAAATGTCTGTAGACATTTATAACGTTCGCAACTTCCTTTTTCCAGAGAAATAATGTTCGAGACTCACATGCTCCCACTCCTCTAATTGTGGGTTTGTTTTGCACTTCATGTCTCTAGTTTGTCAATTCTGTGACAAAACCAGTAACGTTTGTGGTTTGCGCAGGTTAGGTCAGAGTTTACAAACTGTACTGGAATGTAAAAAGTTTAGTATTTATTTTATTTTGACTGTCATATACTGTTTGTCATGTTTTGCGAAATGAGTGTTGCAGCTTACACGTGACAACCGATAGAACAATCAACAATAAGTTTGTTGTTTATGTTGACAAGTATTAAGTTTATTATATCATTGTAAATTACTCCAAATAAATTTACTTTAAAGCATTATTGCGTACGAGTATAGTGATTCCAAAATATAAAAATACATTCGGCGTTTATTTGCCTGTTGAAATACTATAAGTTTAAGGTAAAACATGATTGTTTTAGATCGAGTACGTTAATTCTTTAAACTAAGTGTCCATTGTTTTACTTTTTTTGTAATAGCACACCATGTTTGTTTACAATATCCAAGCACATCGTTACATGACACATTTTTGAATGCTATTGAGGCACTATGTTTTTGCTAGCACCGGTAAAACACAATACGTATGGATGGAATACAATTACAGCCAAGCTGTTGGAAATATAATTGGACATTCTTTTTGTTTGCCTTTGCTTAGCAATCAATAGGTTTACACACTTCTGTTTTCCTTTACGGAAACAAATGTTTTGAAAAAGAAATTACGGTTCTGTAAGACGTATGTTTTATGTGTAATTAAATATGAAATTTAAACCACGCATACGTACATGATGTTTTAACTTCGTTGACTCAAAGCAATTTGTGATAACATATTATAGTTTAACAAAATTTAATATAACGAACATATTAGCATGGTCACCCATGTAATCCTAGGTTTTATTTAGTTCAAGATTACTGCACATCATGACAAACGAACATATTGGTCGCTGAAATGAAACCAGCAATCAACGGTTGCAGTTATATAGCAGCTACTTCATCACATTGTTTTATGAACACCTCGATATAGTTAGCAATTTAATTGTTATGTTTTCTATACTGTTAATTGTCTCTCATACGAGAGACCTAATGGATTCGTTTATAATTTAATGGTAATGTTTTCTATACTGTTATTTAAATGGTCTCAAATTCGAGAGATCTCTTGGATTCCTTTTAAATTGATATAACAGAAAAGACGTTCCAAGGGCTTTCACATTTAACATATAAAGTATCTCACACACGCTCTCTCTATGCAAATTAACTTATATCACAGGAACTAAAATAGTTGCATGATATGTTTTTAGAGAGATACTTAGAAACAATGTATATGTACTTATAACTCGTTCCGCCACAAAACACCTCGAGTCTGAATGGTCATAAGTAAGCATTTTACCAAACCGTCTATCACACTTTACGTCATTGTTTTTTTTTTCTAAATCTAAATCCAACATCAGGAGAGTCGAATTCTAGGTATTAATTTACGTCCTAATTCTCATAGAGATTCTTCCCTAAATGGTGTAACCTCAAAGAACTAAAAATAATATTCTGTAAGTATGTGTGGTATACTTTGTCAAGCGTAAGAGCATCAATATAAAATACTAGTAAATCGAATGCATCCAACATAATTTGAACGTTATAATGATAATTATAAGGTAACCACTAACAGTCGTTCACCGGAATTTAAAAAGAGTGAGTATACAAAACCATAGTTCGCATATAATCTGACATATGTTTGTTCAAACATTTAATAAACAGCTCAAAAAAAACTGTCAATGTTATTATATACAACAAGTACAATATCTAATCACGGACACATATAACGATGCTTAAAGCGAAAAAGCTGAAACAAATCGCTTGTGCACAAAACAAAATTTCAATTGCATTTGCAAGACAAACAAAATGATATATATCAATGTCTAAAATAAACCGTCATATATTATGTTAAACAAAAACATCCGGCTACCGATACAACAATTTTATTAATCCGCAATGCGTATTAGTTGTTGGCACATAATTGTATTGAAGGATGATGAGCACACAAGCCCATACCAGACTAAAATGAAAATCATATATTGTATTTCTGATATAATAGTGATTCAAATTATGTAAATAACAAATGCACCACGAATTGGTTGCACGGATGCATTTTGTCAAACCATCGGGGAAGCATACGTAATGTAGACTAATTTGTATTTCCTGACGAAGAATATTAAACACGTATCCAACTGATGTTATATGCGACTATGCTGTGACTGCAGCTGAAAACTGTTCTACTTAATTAGACTCGTGTTTCTGTAGACCCATACCACCGTGAGCCACCTCTCTATGGAAATCAATATTAAATGCTTCCAATGGGACTTTTCTATTTGATGGCAGAATAAATACCAATACAGGCACCAATAATGACCTATTTAAAGCCTTTATAGGTTTATTTTTTTAGGTCGATTGATATTGTTTCCATTTAGTTCATGATACAGAAATTGAACTGATTATAATACGTACTCATATTTTATCAGTGACACTTCTTGCTTACAGTCAACGCCCCTGTGCTTACAAAATGTACATTAAAAATAAACTATCTAAAACCTATTTGGTCACATCACATGCCCATATTAAAGTTCGTGACTAGATTTTAACTACATTATTTAAACGTTTGAGGATTTGCTAGTAGCTTCTACAAACACACCAAACCGCAACAATAAAAGCTATCAAAGCATTGCACTCTCAGGCTTTTAAAGACTTATGTACGTAAATACAAAACACAGTTTTATTTGAGGAGAATAGTCGGTCAGGAATCGACGTAGGAAAGATTAACGAAAACCATGCTAAGGCTGTAAATTGCAGACAACATGAGGATGTCATTCAGTTTTGTAAAAGATTATAATTCTTGAAATAATTAATTTTCTTGTGTAGTGTTGCACCTGACTCTTTTTTTTCTATTGTTCCATAAATGTATGTAATGAGTTATATATCTGTAGTCTATAATCATACGAATAGAGCAACCGCATTACATTGACCGTAAGCGAGTTCAGGTTCAATATAATCAAACAAGTCATCTTGCCGAGAGTCATATACTATTACTATCGCGTTGTCGCATTGTCGCCATCGTACTATCGCATTTTCGCCATCTACTATCGTGTTGTCGCATTGTCGCCATCGTACTATCGCATTGTCGCAATCGTAATAATGCATTGTCGCCATCGTACTATCGCATTGTCGCCATCGTACTATCGCACTATCGCATTGTCGCCCTCTGAATTTTAATGTGTAACCACGATGGCACTAACGATATTCCGTAGTTTGTATTCAACAATCTATCGATGCTCGATGCAAAAGATTACCATGGTACTGCCATACGTATATGTGTGCGTCTCTTCAATGCGTTAAACCTCAACTTAACCCACGTGACAGATAAATGAACTATTTCATCAAGAATACAAACATACATTTGGCTGCAGTGCTTTAGATGCTTTGACGTTGAAAACAGTATTTTTCTGGCAAAATAACATTTATTAAGCAATATGCCAGCATTTCTCGAGAATTTATAGATAAAAAAGTTCACGTGCTTTAGTGAATTAAAATAAACACTTAAACTTATTAACTTTCAATTGGGTCAGTTTCAAAAAGACGTCTGGGGTCATCATGGTTGTGTATTCTTTTATATTTGCAAAACAGATTCAAAATACACATAACCCGAAGCAATTGAGTGGAAACAAAGTTGGACGTTTATTAAACAATGATCTTAAGATAGTGTACTTGAACCATAGATGTTAAACCTCTCACTATTAGCGCTGTTATATCACGTATTGATACAATGTAACTGTAAATGTTACAGTTGTATTAAGTAATTCAAATTTCTTCACTACCCCCTCCCTTCCGTTACTGCCTACCATCTGAAAGAAAAGAAAACGAACTATATTTGCATCAATATTTCAATCGACAACAAAGACTTATTAAAAGTCGTCTATTGGGGTCATTATTCTCAAACAAGATCACGAAACAAATGAAAGAATCTTCAAACGACATAATCTATGAATGACGTAATGCAAGACTAGGTAATGACGATTGATGAACACTGTTCGCAATAATTGGACTCGTGGTTCTATAGATTGATTTCACACTTCTCTTTGGCAATCAATATACAGGAATACCTACGGGATATTTGACTTAAAAAGTTGACAATAAATGCACTAGTGGGGACTGATTACGACTCTTGTTTTGATCAAACAGATATAGTAACATAATCTGACGGAAATAAATGGTTTTGTACAATCGTCATGTTATGTCATGCCTTCGACTACACCATAAGCTTTCGGTAAAGAATACTAAATATTATGTTAATAAAACCTAAAATAGTGTAACTTTAATTTTTCGACAAAATGTCTATGGAGTTCGACTATTCTTATTATCAAAACTTGAACACACACGCACATACCAAAAGGCATCAATGCGTGTCGCGGAACGACATTGAGTAAGTTGAGAGCCGTCATATATCAAATATAAAAGACATGTATGTTTAAGAGTGAAAGCTGAGCCACATGCAAATCATATTGTATTTTTGTATATTAATATACAACGCGTTGACCTTTTAATGACATAAGTACATTTCAATTGGTTTTGTCGTGTTATTGAAAAATCTTGAATGTAAGTTTACTTACACATTTATAAGATAAGTTTGTATTGATGGCCTTTTTTCCCCGTTTTGGTACATACTTGAATGTAGGTAGAAAAGAAGATATCTATATTTGTTTTTATTATATCAACTTTTTAGAATATGCCTCTATCTTTTTTAATATAACAAAGACTCTGACCAACAATAAACAAAAATTGTTAACGAAAAAATGAAAAAATAAGAACAAAATTGATGTTAAAAATTGATGTATCACAACTAAAAAAGAATATGTTGTTACTTATATATTCTGTATTTTGGGTCGGTGGCCTTTATTTAGAAATACACTTTTGTCGTGTCTTGTCTTGTCTTAATGTTATCGATTAAGTTTGATAAATATGTTTTTATATTCATTTATTTAACTGTTAGTATAATAATTATACAACACACTCGTTTTCACAATGTAAGGAACGACTAATTGTCACTATTAAATTAAATGTAACGTTGGCCCGTATAACATTTATTAAACTAATTGACATTTTAAATTTATATAAATCAATGTGTTCCTTTTTATGGCTTTATGCAATTGTTCACAACATTAAGTTGGTGTGAGCATTATAAACTGTCTACATTATGCCTCCATTTTTAACTTAACGATCATTTTCTTAATTGAAAGCAAAGGAATATATTTACAAAAAAGCGACTTGGTGTTTACACTGTAATCTTAATTAATTTAAAACTACATCTGAGAGAACGTGTGAATCACATTATATATTTAATCTGACAGAGCTAAAGGCTCGAAATCCGTATTGATTGATATAAAAGTGTGTAATTCACGCCGTTGAACCAACACTCTTTACTTATGAAAAGCTAGATTTGATAACAGGGGTACAAGCTAATAGCTTTGGCAGCAGTGCAATAGTTGCTATGACGCTGACGCAATATTTACTTGGTGAAATAATAGTGTTCAGCAAAATGGAAGCAATCCTGATAGTTGTGTTTGTTTAGTAAGTTTAAAACAAATATTCGAAATGCCTTACCGGAAAGTGCTTATTGAAAACGGGTTAGTACAACAACGCAGTAAGGGTCAAATTGTATTTTCTTACATTTTTTTTTTTAACCGACGTAGTGATGATCCGATGAACATATATATTAACGAACAACTGTTAAATCCACAATTTAATTCAAAACGCAATAGACATTGACATGATATGGACCGATACAAAAAGCCATCAACACACATCAGTTCTTCTGCTCCTAGTACAACATTTCACTTTATTATCAGACAAGACTTCTCAATAATTTTATAAATATACTTCTTTACAAATACGTGTGCTAGTACAACATATTTTGAAGGACAAAGCACAAAAACTAAAATACGTTATTTATGAACAATTGAACCATTACAGTCTTACCATGTTGTCGAGATCAGCCAATATCCATGGATACGTCCACGAAAGAACGAAAACACATTCGACATATTTGAGCACCACGTCTATATCCATTGTTTGAGCACCGTTTCGTATTATCACATAAACCTGCTATGAACCGTCATACTGTAACGTATGTAGACATTTTCAACGTGGTAACTTCCTGTGCCATACGAGTTATTTGTTAGACTAGCTTGCTCTCACTAAACTTACATGTTCATTTGGCACTTTATGTTCCCTTTCACTTTTTCTATGTTGTATAAAAATCAGTCAGTCTTGAGGTTTGCTTACATATGGCAAATCATAAAAAAATGTAAACCGTTTCGTCCTTATTTTATAAATTTTAATATCATATATTGTGTTCCATGAAAATCAAACTAAATGTCACAAGTTAACTCACTTATATAATTCAAACGATAATGTTTTATAATACTGATTGCATTAATAATTTATAGCGTTTTCCAAGATAAATAAATTCAGTAAAATAATTTACATACACGAGTAATTATGTATGCTAGCAGTACAATCATTAAAAAAAACATATCAAATACTTTCGGAAAATGAGCAATGCCTGTAGAAGGTCCACATTAAACAGATGACTGGTTTCTATCCATGACGTAAATTCCAGAAACTTTGTATCCATAGGTTTCCTTTTTGCCAATGTTACTCCATGTATGTTTATGTATCAAATCAAATTGGTACGTGACACATTTCGTAATGTTATTGAATCACTAGGATGTTGTAAGCACAGCCATAAACATTAAAAATGGATGACATTCAGTCACAGCCAAGCTCTTGGAAATTCAATTGGAAATTCTTTTCGCTGGCCTTTGCTAAGCAATCGATAGGATTTTACACACTTCTGTTTTTCTGTATCAAATAGCCATTTTGAAAGAGAAAAGTCTGGTCCTTGGGACGTCCATTTAATGTATGTTTTAATTGTAAAATAATATCATGCATATACAGATGATACATTTGTATCTTTTAATATATAGAGGATATTTGTTGGATTAGGTGGATTATCGATTTTAATTCACGAATGATCATAGTAAATAATATTTTCACGAGTGGTGAAGCCACGAGTGAAAAAAAAAATTTTTTTCTATGATCACGAGTGAAATAAAATCGATATTCCACCGAATCCAACAAATTTTCTTTTTATTTCATGCTTTTTTCGGAGTGTATATACATTGTTAAAGAGTTTAACTAAAGAATGTCGTTGGGATAATGACGTCATTTCGTCAAAATAATGACGTCATTTCACAGTAAACAGTGAAAATTATCGATAATTTTCACTGATAATTTTCATTGTTTGAAACAGTGAAATTATCAGTTTTAATTCACTGATATTACTCTATAAACCATCGGAAAGCATTAAATAAATATATTTATTACACGTAAATGCTATGCTTGTGCAGTATGATAAAGTACTATATACAAGACGAACTTCGTTAAAATTGTTTTTAATTACTACTTGCCTGTCTTTAACAGTGCTTAAATACAGAGAAATATAAGTACAAAATGTAGTGAAACTTGTCATGTTATAACAGCTGTTTATCAAGTATCAAATGCAAAGATTTGTGTTAATTAAATGACCAAACTGAAGTATATGTGAGACGCGCTCTGTGAACAAGGGGATTTAATGCATGCGCGTAAAATGTTGTCCCAGATTAGCCAGTGCAGTCCGCACAGGATAAATATTGACGACCCTTTCCGCCTAAACTGGATTTTCGTCAAGAACTGTCTTTCTTTCAACGAAAATTACCAAACAAGCGTAAAGTGTCGTCCCTGATTAGCCTGTGCGGAATGCAAATGCTAATCTGGGACGATACTTTACGCACATGCATTTAACCCCCTTTTCACAGAGCGAGGCTCATTTGCATGTGATTCCATACCGTTGCAACGGCGTTAGCCAGCTTAATTACTAGTAATAAAAACAGCACAACAACACGAAGAAACCATTTGGATAAGATTATTAATAGCATACATGTTTACAATCTCTGTTTGCGGTACCGTTAAAAAAGTATGCTTTCGTAGTAAATTGTTATTGTAAAGTTTCTTTCCATTATAACATTTACAAAATCATATATAAAAACATACAAGCAGTCACATGTACATGTAATCCGTATGTTCAACGATTCCCAGATAACAGCACTATTCCGAATAATAATGCGATCTTTCTCTAACGGAATTATCCTCGTACGCATGCACGCAGCTCGTTGCTTTATTATCATTGTTTTATTGTTAATCAATAGTTTTATCAGGACCAACGAACATATTGGTCGCCCAAGCTGAAATGAAACCACCTTTCAACGTGTTTTAAATATCTCAATAATGTTAGCGATTCAATTGTTATCATCACTAGGTTGCACTTTAAATGGTCCTTTATTCAAGTAGTTTCTTGAAATATTTTTTATTGATATGACCGAAGCCTATGAAGTTATAGATTCAATTAAATGAAACATAAAAAGTACAATACGCATGTTTTGCCGGTGCAAATAAACTTATACAATGAAGTCAACATTTTTTGGTAAAATAGAATAATCATCGCTGTTTGTGTTATTCCAAGCCCAACCTGATATATTACAAAGATAGGGCAGTAACCTAGTATTCTCTATATATCACACAATCGCATATCCTTGTATCGTCGAATATCTAATAAATCTCTCTGGCAGATAAGTATTTGATATCAAGATTACAAACATGTGTAAGGCTGTCGTCCATTTTTTGGTTTGGCGCGGGCATTATTTACCAGGCGTAACGAATTGTGCAATCACGCGATGTGCTATGATTAATACGATTAAACAATCAAATTATATTCCCTAAAATATGTTTGAACCTGAAAATGAAAATAATAAGTGTCGTTATCGGCCGAATAAAATAAATGCAATCATACCGTCATACTAAACAAAAATACCTTCAAGTTGTTAATAAAATTACGGTTAATACTAACAACGAATTTGTTCTTAGTATGTTCTCCTTAAAAAACAAAACATGTTTTAAGTTAAACATTGAATTTGCTTTTAACTTACACTATGCGACATTTACCATTTTCGCTAAGCTCCAACAAAATACATAATCGTGTAGTTTTTTTTAACTTCAGGATCTGTATGTGTTTTATATTATGAAAAGATCTAACAAAGCTTACTGCAAGTTATTCATTGGATGCCAATATGTAAAACTCATTACAGCGTAGACTTTCCAATTAATCCGTCTGACAAAAAGAAAAGTTTGATAATAAAAGTAAAAACAAACGTCAGGGTGCAGGTTTTTTTTTCGTTTGCGCTGACGCAATATTTACCTGATAAAATAAGATTATTCAGCGATGTTTGTATCTTGTTAATTTAGAAAATTCAGATTATATATATTGCATGGTAGTAACAAAATAAATCTTCGACCATGCTTCGCACGAAATTAAATTTGGGTCACATTGAAATTTTTCGACGATCAACGCCGTTTGTTGAAATAAACATTCATAAAGACAATCGATGTATAATGAAGTTTTTTTTAAAAGTAAGTTAATATTTCATAATGAGGAAATAATACATATTAATAAATAACGACTATTTACTTTCATATTGTCGCTTATATGACAATATCCATTATTTACGTGATCATACGTAATGTTCATATTACATTCAAATAAATATAAAGTTGATTTTGTTTTAACAAAAGCCAAGTGTCTATTTATCAGAGTTTTTCAGCTAATTGATATTTTGACTGTTTATAAATAAAGGTGTTGTTTAGTACGGCTTCATGCAAGTGTTCATTACAATATTTTTGTGAGTACATACGAAACTGCAGGCTTTTTCGGTCCATTTGAATTAAAATAACATTTATTATGTTGTTAGTGTTCTTAGACTGTAATACTTTTCTTTTTTTTTTNTTGTGTATGTACAATTTAATGTTTCTTCTCTGTTTGTATGAGATATCGACTCGTTTACGTCTGTTTAATGTTTGTGGTATGTTTTTATATTACACGATATTAAATAATCTGATACAGAGCAAGGCATGGGCTTCCCATTTGATGCGTATACAAAAGTGCGTAACCCACCGTTGAACCCACGTTGGGTTTAATTTGTCTGACAAGCCAGATGTGATAACAGAAGAACAAACATACGTAAGGTTGCAGCGCACTTATGTCTTTGACGCTCAAGTAATATTTACCTGCTGAAAACCAAAGTCAGCAAAATGTGAGCGATTCCTGAGAAACTTGTTAATTGAGAACAGATAGTAAATATAACACACGTATGAGTGTTAAAAAATACTGGAAATGCCTAACTTGATAGTTTAAATTGAAATAGGTTAGTGCAACAACGAAGTTTACATTTTCTTATAAATAAACTACGGTTACTTTTAAACAAATTTATTAGAATACAATTAAGCAAATATAAAGACCGATAATAATATTATCTGTTTTAATTGTACGTTACATTAAACTGGTATTAAATACGTTTAAAGAAAAATGAGCTTAAAATCAAATCTAAGTTCCTGTGCACGATATATAAAAAGTTAAATTCATATCAAACAAAACATCGCAATAAATTTTGATATAAACCTCATCACATATAACTTTTAGGCAAAAAATATTTTATAAATTATGTATGAACAATCTATCATTGGGATTATTACCATTTTATCGAGATCAGCAAATGTGCATTGAAAAGCACATGTCACGAGGTACACCAATTCAGACCATTTAAACACCACGTATATATCCATTGTTAAGCACCAATTCAAATCATCACACTCATACTAAGTACTGTATTTCTGTATCGTCTGTTGACATTCATAACTTCCTGTGCCAGAATAATTTTCGAGCCTAACATGCTCTCACTTCACTAAAAATGAGTTTGCAAACTGTATTGGAATGAAAACAGTTTAGTCTTAATTTTATTTTGACTTCCAGATAATGTTTACCATGTATTACAAATACATATTGCAGCTTACAAGTAAAAGCAAAAAGATTAATCATAATAATATAATATATTATTATATAATTATAATTGAATCAAAAACATATTTTTTTATAAAGCCTCATGTATGTAAATTCAATGCATCTAAAACATATAATATACCTTCATCGTTAATTTTAGAGAAAGAACACTGCGTGTTTAAATACTACTAGTCTCAGGTTAGATATACTTGTTTTAGATCGAGTGCGTTAATTCCAGAAACCCAGTCTCCATTGTTTCACTTTTGGTAATGGTACACAATGTTTGTTTTCAATAACAAAACAAACTGTTACGTGACACATTGTGTAATGCTATTGAGACAATAGGTTGCTGTAAGCACTGGTAGTACACATTAAAAATGTATGGCATACAGTCCATCCAAGCTATGGAAACTCTATTGAAAATTCATTTCGCTGGTCTTTGCTTAGCAATCAATAGGATTTTCACAATTTTCTGTTTTCCTGTATCGAATAGCCGTTTTGCAAGAGAAATGACTGCTGTTTAATACGTCCGTTTTATGTGTATTTAAATATGAAATTTAAACCATGCACACGCAAATGAGGTGGTTACTATTTATTTATTTTAAATGCATTCTATGCTAGCACATATAAAACGCACCTAATGATAATCGACGTTTAATAGTATGTGCATGTCGTTTATCCGTGTTTTTTATGAAAAAGCATTAGAAGAAAATAATTAAGGACAAACTATTTTACTTATAATAATTGTTAAATAATAAAATGCACAACATAATAAGATATGTTATCAAACGCAATGCTGACTGGTAAAATGTACAGTTTCATGTTCATTGAACGACATAACATGACAAATATATTATATGCGTTTCCATTAATGTTTCAATCCTTTAGCCAGGTTAATGAATAGTTATTAAGACAATTAGAAAACACGAAACACAAATTTTGATAAATCTTTATATAGTGTCAATATGTTTATACTCTCTATTTTTAGTACGTTGATACATAGAAATATGTGCTTTTATATTATAAGTAAACACGATTTTATATAACAAACTTATTAGCACAGATATTCATATAATCATACTCGTATGATAGACCCATTTAAAACATTATTGAGTATCTAGGTATAAGTTGATGTGAGCACCTTTCACAAACATTAAAACTAGATGGCATTTAATTACAGGAAATATATTTAAATTCAGTTATTTTTCCCGGAAGGTGCTTATAAACCAATTGTGTTTTCACACACGGCTATTAGCTATATCGAAATTAATAAAAAAGCGCCTGGTGTTTAAGATGTCAGTGTGTTATATCGATTTCTATTGAAAAAATATTATAATATGGTTACCAGACACATGTAGAGGATATTATTTACATTTAAATATTTAATAAACGTAAAAAGCACCTCAAAGCTAATAATCCTATTATCAAAAATACAACTCAACGACGCAAAACAAATGCAGTTATTATATGTGATTCCATGTTATCGACAAGCTTACACATTTAGAAAAGGGAAACTGTTTACAACCTTTGTGTATGGTATCTTAAATCAAAGTAATGTTTAGGTTTAACTGTCATATGGTATGAATTGAATATAACAGATATCATAAACGTAATAGCACCAAGCAATTTTTATTGTTCATTTGTTCTTCATAATCGTATAAACCCTAAGACAATCCGTGCATTTTATTCCTAAATAACGGCATACATCCGAAAACGAATTGTATCTGTTTGCAATACATGTTACGAGCTCCTATTTTGTATACACTGTGTAATTATGGTAAATCGATAGTTACATCAGGACAAGCGAACACGTTGATCGCCTTCACTGAAATGAAACCAACAATCAACGTCTGCAATTTATAACAGCTGTTTTATTTGAATGTTAAATAACTCTTTATATGTGCTTTAAATGGTCCCTAAATTTAACATCTTTCTTCTCAAAGAAAACCAATTTCAGATGATTTAATATGACACATATAGTGCCTATGGAAAACGTTATATCGGTGCAAAATTAATACTGCACGTTCTGGTTAGGCTAAATCGGCACTTATGAATATCTTATTAACAATTTATAGGAACATTTGTGTACGCAGTATTTTCGGTACGCAGTATTCACATAGGATCGCTAAAAACGAATACAAGTTACCAACTGGAACAAACAAAATGGTTTCCGGAACTGTCAAAATGTACTATTATATGTTAAACGTAAGCACTTTCAAGCAAACTATAAATGACAAACAACTTGTCAAATTAACTTACACACCAATGCAATATAACTTTAACTAATATAATTGTTAACCTTCTCCTTGTATGACACTCTCTCCAAATGTATACGATGCTAACAGTTTATCGATCATAACGACTAACGGCATTCAGCAGTAGATTCATTTCATTTAAAAAAGCATACATGAACGATTTACTAATTTACCTTTACAAATTAGCTAACGCTTGCATCTATGTGTACAGAACATACTAAAACGGTACTCTGCAACATGCCAGTAACAGGGGGGCATGCGTATACGGGAGCTTACCGGTTTGAAGGGTGGTTAGTTGGAACTAAACTTCCAAGATGAAGTCGTTTTCGTGTTTTTCGTGAAGGAGTAGCGGATATTTTCACCCGGTAAGCCAGTTTATATTTATATTTCTTTTAAATGCATAAGCCCTTTCGGTTCTACTGTGTTTGTGCTCCCCTCGTTTTTTTTTGTTTCAATACCCTAGACGTCGGAATAAAATAGTTATTGAAACAAAACCGTCGACAAATTTGTTGTTAAATTTCTTAACCTTCGAGATGTTGGATGTTCGAATATCATTTACTCTCATAATAAACAGTATGTGTGCATGTAAACAGTAAACTATTAAATAAATCACGATTATGTTATTATCTCGACGCTTTTTATGTCTATTAATTCATTTAATGCCGAATTATAACGGGTTAACCCCCCCCCCCCTTTTTGGAACTAAATTCCTTTTTAAGCAGATGTTGGGACCTGACTTCCAAAAGATAAACATGTCTTTGCTATGTTAGAAGGTTTTTATCGAAATAACTGTCGTGAATGAATTCCGCATTGGTGCGAATGTTTTTGAAAACATTTTTACTTGGGGAAATACATTTTATTATTAAATGTTTTCTCACATACTTAACGCTAACATTAAGTGTGTGTAATATAAGACATTCGACGGTATTATTAACACATTTTTATTCTCACCTGTGTATTTTAACACATATGTGACAAACTAGCGCTACAAGTTTTCAGAAACCCATTATTTATCTTTTACTTAACGCTGTTCTTATTTATGGTAAATATCTGCTACAGTTTTAAATAATCGATTTAAAAAAAACCGATGCATGCGATTCCCAATTGGTACAGATATAAATGCACAACTCGCAGAGGCGAATCTCCAATTGCTTATTTAGTTCCGTTTACATGACGTTTCGTGCATTCATAAACTCGGTCATTTTCGTTTGATCTTAAATTCATGGAATTTTTTAAAATGTTTAATACATGACCAATGACTTAAACGTTTAATGGAAATGTTATTTCTTGGTTGAGGGGACCTATGGGAAATAAGTTTCTACGAATAATATTGGTTTCACAGTAATCCGACTGACAAGCAACATTTGATAACAATTGAGCGCTGGAACCGGATTTTGAAGGCCTTTGCAAACAGTTTGGATCCAGATGAGACGCCACAGAACGTGGCGTCTCATCAGGATCCAAACTGTTTGTTTTCTGATAGTATTCTTTGAAAAAAATCGAAGAAAATGCTAATTTTAGAAATTTAGCAGACAACATTTTAGCAGACGACAAATTTCCCAGCATGCAAAGAGTTAACAGTTCATTTGGCAGAAGTGGTTCAGTTTCTATAACGCTGACGCCATATTTAAATTGGAACATAACAGTATTAAGCGATATGTGAGCGATTCTAGAGAATCTCGCCTGTTAATACGATAAAGTAAATATTTACCTGCAAGAATGAATTAAAGTAAATACTGGAAAGACTTAATATGATAGTGTGAATAAGAAATGGGTTAATGCAAAGCAAGTTTGGTCAACCTTTTTCTTCAAAGAGAATCACCTCATCTGAACTTTGACGAAGCAAAAGAGTTTGCATTTAACAAAATCATGGTGAAACATCATAAATCTAGCATATAATATAGGAATGATAAAACTCCAGACACATTATCTAGACATAAATTGTTGTTACCTAATCTGTTAAACGAGTATAAGGAAAAAGCGCAATTGCTTATAAAATAGTAAAACATACGTAAAACACACCGCTCAATATTTACAATATAGAAACGATGGCACTATATATCTAGCATTAAAAACATTACTTTTGTTACGCAGTATTGGTCAAATTGTATGTTCTTATGGATACTTTTTTAAACAAAATCTTTGGAACAATGAACATGTGTTAAATACTATCGGGTTTAAACGAATAAAACATGGTCTATGTTAAATTTATGTTCTTCTGTTCCTAGTACAACATGACAATTTAATATAAGACAATACTTTTCAATCATTTTTTAAATATACTTCGCCTCAAATACATGTGCTAGTAAATAAAATGTTGAAGTACGAAGCACACAAACTGAAAGACGGTATTTATGAACAATTAAACCATTACTGTCTAAACATGTTGTCGAGATCAAACAATATAAATGGAATGGTCCATGAAAGAACGAACACACATTCGACATATTTGAGCACTACGTTTATATTCATTTTGAGCACCGTTCTGAATTATCACATAAACCTGCTATGAACCGTCATACTGTAACGTCTGTAGACTTTCACAACGTTGTAACTTCCTGTGCCAGTGGATGTACTAGCTTGCTCTCACGTGACTGACTTGTTCATTTGGCAATTCATGTCCCTTCCCCTTTTTCTATTTTGTTGCAAAATCGGTCAGTCTTGAGGTTTGTTTACATTTGGCAAATTGTAATAACATCTAAAATGTTTGGTCCTTTTGTATATATTTTAAATTCAGATATTTTGTACCATGAATAGCAAACTAAATCGATCCATGACGGTAATTCTAGAAATTGTGTATCCATAGGTTCCCTTTTTGCCAATTTTTCTCCATGTTTGTTTAAATAGCCAATCAAATTGGTACGTGACACATTGTTTACTGTTATTGAGTCACTGGGCTGTTGTAAGCACAGCCATACATATTAAAATAAATGACATACAGACACAGCCAAGCCATTTTTTTGCACGTAATTGCTGCACTAGTGTATGATACAGTATTATACAAGACGGACTTCGTTTAAATTGTTTATCATTACTAATTGCCTGTCATTAACAGTGCTTAAAAACGAGAAATAGAAGTACAATATGTAGTGAAAACTTGTTTTGTTATACAAGATATTTATTAATTATCAAATGCAAAGATTTTCCGCAGAAACTTGATTTTCGTCAAGAACAGTCTTCATTTCACCGAGAAATACAATACAAACGAAAAGTGTCGACCATAATTAGCCTGTGCGGACTGCACAGGCTAATCTGGGATGACACTTTACGCACTTGTATTAAATCCCATTTTCACAGAACGCGGTTTATTTGATTCCATAACATTGCAAAATCGTTCGCCAGCTTAATTAATAGTCATGAAGAGAGCCCAACAAAGAAGGCATATGGATAAGATTGTTAATATCATACATGTTTACAATCTATGTTTACGTAAGCGTGATTAAAGTCTGCTACTGTAGCTAATTGTTAAGTTGCTATGCAATATTGAATTGAACAAAAAAATATATAAGAACATACACGTAGTCACGTATGTACATTTAATCCTTATTTTCAATTATTCCCAGATAACTGCACTATTCCGAATACTAATGGGATCTTTATCTAACGGAATTATCCTCATGCACATGGCTCGTAGTTTTATTCTAAGTGTTTTATTGAAAATCAATAGTTACATCAGGACCAACGTACATATTGGTTGCCCTAGCTAAATTGAAACCAGTTATCAACTTTTTTTTATGTTAAATATCTCGATAACGTTAGCGGTTCAATTTGTTTTCATTACTATTTTGCACGATAAATGGTCCTTAATTCAAGAAGTCTCTTGACATGATTTTTAATTCATATGACCGAAAAGAAATTACTGCTTTAATGAATTTAAACATATAAAGCACCTAAAGTATGTTCTCCCGGTGCAAGTGATGATCTGAAATAGTAGTGGTACCACTTTATGGTACGCCGCACACAAGAGTGGTCAATAGAACAAATACAAGGAAACAACTCGTGAAATCTTATCAGCATAATACATCATAACTTGTTGCGCCTGATTCAAATACTACATAATTCGCATATAATGGTGTCTGATTTTTTTTAATTATATCACGTCAACGGGAAGTCGTCATATCAGTCATTGTTTTGAGATAGATACTTGAATTCAACTATAACGTCACCTTTGTTTGGAAAATAGAATAAGCCTCGCCGTTCTTTGTATTATAAGCCTAACCTGATATATTACACAACGATAGGCCAGTAGCTTATTGTTCTCTATATATCACAAATTCGCATATTCGTGTACCGTCGAGTATCCAAAAAATCTCTCTGAAAGATACATATGTGATATAAAGATTTCAAACATAAGTTTGGCTGTCGTTCGTTAGTTATCTTAGCGGGGGAATTATTTACTTGGTGAAGTGAATTATACAGCGATATGTGAGCAGTTCCATAAAATCTCGATAGTTACACTGCATTGTGCAGGTGTGTAAGTAAATTAAAACTAAATTCATCGAAGTTCTTAATTTGGTTGTTTGGATTAGAAGTAGGTTAGTAAGACAACAAAGTAAAGATCACGTTGAATTTCTTTAGTTAGTAACTATTTTATAGTTTTATTAAGATCATCAGGGTTTGGAGCAAAACTTTGATAATTGGCATTCGAGATCTGTGTTAAAGCAGTAGATTATAATGCCATAGCATTAAAGGGTACACGCTTATGAGTAAATCGGTCCAGTATCTGGTAACCAAGAATCACATATGTCTAATAAGAGGCATGTTTTCAACAAGCTTGATATTGACGATATAACCAGAATATGAGACTCAATCTGTGAAAAGGGGGTTAAATGCATGTGCGTCAAGTGTCGTTCCAGATGAGTCTATACAGTCCGCACAGACTAATCAGGGACGACACTATCCGTCTAAACTTGATTTTTGCTAAGAAATTGCTTTCTTTTAACGAAAATTATCATAACAATGGAAAGTGTAGTCCCCGATTAGCCTGTGCGGACTGCACAGGCCTATCTGATACGACACTTTACGCACATGCATTAACCATCCCCTTTCACAGAGCGATACTAATAAATTGTACACGTAAAATAAAAGTTGTCTCATTCATCGGACTATTTCAATCAATTCACATCAAGTCTGAATGCTCATCAGTATACATTTTTAACAAACCGTCACAGTGGCGTGTTCTGAGAAAACTGGGCAAAATGCTTGTGCGTAAAGTGTCATCCCAGATTAGCCTGTGAAGACAGGCTAATTCGGGACGACACTTTCCGCCTAAACTAGAATTTCGCTTAGAAGACACATCATTTAAACCAAAAAATCCATAAAAGCGGAAATTGTCGTCCCTGATTAGCCTACGCGCACTGCACAGGCTAATCTGGGATGACAATTTACGCACAAGCATTTTGCCAAATTTTGTCAGAACACGCCACATTTGACTTTAATTAATTATAATTTCTTTTCATTAATACATACACCATCAGCAATAAATAGTGTCACAAATTAAATTGAAATTGTTGACGGATCATAAGCATGATAAAAATAATCCAATTTTAATTGATTGGTCCATGTTTGAAAAAAGAATAAAGCATTATGTTTAGATTTATACGATTTAAAAATCAATTGTATTCCCTAAAATGTGTATGAACCTGAAAGTGTTATTCAGAAATGTCTTTATCGGCCGCAGCAAATACATGCAATCATAACATGCCATACTTAACATACATACGTTGTTAATACAATTCCTGTAAATACTAACAACGAATTAGTTCTTAGCATGTTCTCCTGTTTGAAAATAGTTTTTAAGTAAAACATCGCATTTGCTGTAAACTTTCGCTAAGTTCCAACAAAATACACACTCGTTTCGTTTTCTTAATCTTTGGGATCTGTATGTGTTTTATAGTATGAAATGATCTAACAAATCTCACTGAATGTGATAAGGAATCCAATGCAGCGAGCTTTGTTAGATCATCGCCTACTATAAGGAGGGTACCAATATGTAAAACTCATTATAGCGTAGAATTTCCAATTGATCCTTCTAACAGCAAGCAAGATTTGATAGTAAAAGTACAAACACAAGCCTGGCTGCAAGTGTCTTTTTTTTTCACGCTGACGCAATATTTACCTGGCAAAATAAGATTAGTCAGCGATATTTGTTTCTTGTTTATTTAGAAGCTACAGTCAATATATATTGCATGGTATTAACAAAATAAATAAAGAACAAACTAAACGTGATGGTTTGAAACAGAAATGCATTCGCACAAAATTAAATCTTGGTCACATTGAATTTTCTCAAAGATCAACACCGTTTAAAAAAAAAAACAATCAATGCATAATGAAGTTATTTCTAAAAGTAAGTTTTTTTTACAATTAGGAAATAATACATAATCATAGATAGCGACTATTTACTTTTATACTGTCGCTTATATGACAATATCCATTATTTACTTGATCATACGTAGTGTTCATATTACATTCAAATAAATACACAGTTGATTTTTTTTAATCAAAATTTTAGTGTTAATTTATCAGAGTGTGTCTTCTAATTGACATTTTGAGTTCATATAAAAAAAGATGTTTTTTACAACGGCTTCATGTAAGTATTCATAACATTATATTGGAGTGTACATTATAATGTCATAAGAAACTGCAGACTTTATTTCTCCATTTGAATTTAAATATCAATTATTATGTCATTAGTGTTCTTAGACTGTAATACATGTCAGTTTTTTAAACCATATGTAAATAGCATTTTATGTACAAATTATGTCTCTACAATTCAATGGTTCTTCGTTTACGTCTGTTTCATATACCTGATATGTTTTATANAGTTCTTAGCATGTTCTCCTGTTTGAAAAATAAGTTTTAAGTAAAACATCGCATTTGCTGTGAACTTTCGCGAAGTTCCAACAAAATACACACTCGTTTCGTTTTCTTAATCTTTTGGGATCTGTATGTGTTTTATAGTATGAAATGATCTAACAAAGCTCACTGCATGTGATAAGGAATGATAAGGAATCACATGCAACGAGCTTTGTTAGATCATTGCCTACTATAAGGAGGGTACCAATATGTAAAACTCATTATAGCGTAGAATTTCAAATTGATCCTTCTGACAGCAAGCAAGATTTGATAGTAAAAGTACAAACACAAGCCTGGCTGCAGGTGTTTTTTTTTTTCACGCTGACGCAATATTTACCTGGCAAAATAAGATTATTCAGCGATATTTGTTTCTTGTTTATTTAGAAGCTACAGTTAATATATATTGCATGGTAGTAACAAAATAAATAAAGAACAAACTAAACTTGATGGTTTGAAACAGAAATGCATTCTCACGAAATTAAATCTTGGTCAGATTGAATTTTCTCAAAGATCAACACCGTTTAAAAAAACACAATCAATGCATAATGAAGTTATTTCTTAAAGTAAGTTTTTTTTACAATTAGGAAATAATACATAATCATAGATAGCGACTATTTACTTTCATACTGTCGCTTATATGACAATATCCATTATTTACTTGATCATACGTAGTGTTCATATTACATTCAAATAAATACACAGTTGATTTTTTTTTAATCAAAATTTAAGTGTTAATTTATCAGAGTGTGTCTCCTTATTGACATTTTGAGTTTAGATTAAAAAAAGGTGTTTTTTACAACGGCTTCATGTAAGTATTCATAACATTATATTGGAGTGTACATTATAATGTCATAAGAAACTGCAGACTTTATTTCTCCATTTGAATTTAAATATTAATTATTATGTCATTAGTGTTCTTAGACTGTAATACATGTCTGTTTTTAAACCATATGTTAAAAGCATTTTATGTACAAATTATGTCTCTACAATTCAATGGTTCTTCGTTTACGTCTGTTTAATATACCTGATTTGTTTTATGTTAAACGATGTTAAATGATCTGATAGAAAGCATGGCATGAGCTTCCCATGTGATGCGGGTACAAACATGCGTAACCCACCGATGAACTCATATTTAATTCGTCTAACAGGCCAGATAAGATAACAGGAGAACAAACATACGTTAGGTTGCCGCGCACTTATGTCTTTGGCGCTCAAGTAATATTTACCTACTGAAATAACCTTGGTCAGCAAAATGTTAGCGAGATAGTCTTGTTAATTTAGAACAGATAATAAATATAACACATGTGTGAGTTCTTAAACAACTACAAATACTTAAAGCCCCTATAACGCTCAAAATCAACGAATATTTTTAAAAATATTTCGTAAAATAAAGTTAACACATTAACAAAGAGTGGTCTTTATAGCAATATCCAAAATTGTAACGCTAAATGTGGTCTTTTAACATAGATTTAAAAAAGACATAAAATGCTTTTTTGTGGCACAATATATTCCATTTTAAATTCCCGCTATCTTTTATACGACACACGAACACTAAAGTGGTACATGAACCGCAAAGATATCTATTCATACAACACACGAACACTTAATTGGTACATGTACATGTGTTGAATATATTGTACCACAAAACAAAAGCATTTTGTATCTTGTAAGATCTATGTAACCAGAGCACATGTAGCGTTGAAATTTTGTCTATTGCTTTAAGGAACACTGATTGTTTTTTTTGTTAACTTTATTTTACGAAATATTTAACGAAATATTCGTTGATTTTGAGCGTAATAGGGGCTTTAATTTGATAGTATTATTGGAAATGGGTAAGTGCAACAACGAACTTTACATTTTCTATAAATTAACTATGTTGACTTTTACACACATTCATTAGAATTTAATTAAGAAAATATAACGGCTGATTATACTTAAATATGTTTAAAATTGTCTGTTACCTTTAACATGTATTTAATACAGTTAAGGCAAACCGAAGTTATTTTGCTCGATATGTGAATTAAATATACAAAACACACCGCAATAATGTTACGTATCCTTCACCACATATACACGTGCCAGTATTTGGGCAAAACGTTCATACTATTTGAGAAAATAGTTATGAATATTAGATCTTTGGAATTCTTACCATGTTATCGAGATCACCCAACGAGCATAGAAAAGCGCATGCGACGAGGAACACCCATTCAAACCATTTTAGCACCACGTCTATTTCTATTATTAGGCACCAATTAAAATTATCACACACATACTAAGTACTGTCATACTATACCGTTGACATTCATAACTCCCTGTGCCAGAGAAGTAATTGTCTGGCCTAATATGCTCTCACCCCACTAATAATGTGTTTGTTTTGCATTTCATAACCCTTGTTTGTCTTTTCTGGAGCCTAACCAGTCAAATGTGTGGTTTGTGTACGTTGGTTCAGAGTTTGCAAACTGTACTGGAATGTAAAAATTGTTTTTTTTTCTTTACTTTTGATAAAAAATGCTCGTTTTTCGTTGTTTTTTTTTGTGGCACAATATATTCCATTTTTATTTCCCGCAACGATATCTTTTCATACGATACACGAACACTAACATGGGCCATGAACATGTGATGAATATATAATCCCCCCCCCCCAAAAAAAAAACGAGCATTTTGTATCTTATAAAGTCTGTTACCAGACCACATCTAGCGTTGAAATTTTGGCTATTGCTATAAGGAACACTGATTTTTTATGGGTAAACTTTATTCTACGAAATATTTTACGAAATATTCGTTGATTTGAGTGTTAAAGGGGCTTTAAATTTCACGCAACCTCTTCATATTTACGCTGTCTTAAATTTAACTGTTCAAACCATATAAATATTGCTGAATTTAAAAACATTGTATTCATTTGTATTAATATAAAATTAAATATCTTATAGAAAATGTGATTGGAAAGTTTCCTTGAAAAACGAATTAACTTAAGAGTTCCCAGAGGATCTATGTGAATACCGGCCAAAACATTCAAATGTACACACGAAGTCGTCTTTAATTGAAAACATATTAACTTAAAATATAGTGTTAACAAAAGTGCACAAAGTTTCATGAAATCGTTTCCAAATTTAATTATTAAAATTGTATTTCAGATCAGTCGCCAAAAAAATAACAAACTAGAAAATACTTCGTGTCTTTTATTTTTTGGTGGCTATTTTGGTTTAAATTGTGTAATTACTGAGCGTAAAATTAAGAAAGAGCATCCTTAAATAGATGTTATGTTCTTTCTATGTTGTGAAATGACATCATCTGCAACAAAAACCGATAAGGAGAAACTAGTAAATAATAATTGTATAAATCTTGCATGCGCAATTCTCAATTAACAGGTTACTGACGTAATACAAGACTATTTATGACGATTGCTGAACACTATTTGCAATAATTGGACTGGTGTTTCCAAAGATTGATTTCACACTTTTCTTTTGAAATCAATATACAAGAATACCTACGAGATATTTGACTGAAAACAGTCGACAATAAATGCAATATCAAGGACTGATATTAACTCTTGTTTAGATCATGTGTGCACTTGTTTCATGAAACAGATACAATAACATAAACTTACTGTGAATTTCATGGTTTTGTAAATTCGGCAGTTTGGGTCGTGTCCTCGATTACAGCATTTTCTTACTAAATTGTTAGCGAAGGTATATTTTAAGAAAAATGTGTGTTTAGACTGTAATATGTTTTTTTTTATATACAAATATATCTGAAGTTACATGTAAATTGCAATATACATTTAATGATCTGACAGAGCTTAAGACATTAAATCGTGCCTAATAATGGACGACACTTTCCGCCTAAACACGATTTCTGCTTAGAAGAGACTTTCTTTAAACGTAAACTATAATAAAAGCGGAAAGTGTGGTTTCTGATTACGCACATGCATTTAACCCCGTTTTCTCAGAGCGTGACTCATTTATAAGTGTGTTACGCACACCGTTGAACCAGCACTCGATCCATCTGACAAGCTAGATTTGCTAACAGAAGTAAAAACATATAGGTTTGGCAGCAGTGGACTAGTTGCTTTGACGCTGACTTAATATTTATCTGGTGATATAACATTGTTCAGGAAAATGTCAGCAATCCTTATAGACGTGTTCGATTAGTTGTAGTAAATATAACACATGCGTGACTGTTTAAAAAGTAAAATACTGTAAATGCTTAACCAGATACTGCTAAGGCCAAAAAAAATAGGTCCGTTTCCGGTCTCCTTGGAAAAAAACAGGGTCGGTAGGTAGGGATTTTTTTTTTTTTGTCTTTCGGGTACTAAAATGGAGAAATGAACCGAAGTCAACAAAAATTAACACATTTTTTATAATTTGTCGGGCGACCGGAAACGGACCTATTTTTTTATTTGGCCTAATTGGAATTGGGTAAGGGCAACAACGCAGTACGATTCTTTTTGCATTTTCTTCAAAATTACCCTTTTTTAAACAAAATCTTCTGAATTTATGTTTTCACATATAAGAACAGAATAATAATTATGTATGTTTCACAGGGTACAATGAACATGTTTTTAATACTGTCGGGGTTAAACGAACTAAACATGGTCTATGTTTAATTTAACCGACGTGTTGATGGCCATACATATGTACAAAATGACTGTTAAATCCACAATTTAATTCAAAACGCAATCGACATTGACGTGATTTGGACTGACACAAAATACATGTTTGTATATCAAGACACATCAGTTCTTTTGTTCCTAGTACAACATGTTAATATTTTATCAGACATTACTTCTCAATAATTTTATAAATATACTTCACCACAAATACATGTGCGAGCATTTTGAAATACAAAGCACACACACTGAAAGACGGTATTTATTAACAATTAAACCATTACAGTCTTACCATGTTGTCGAGATCAGCCAATATCCATGAAAATGTCCATGAAAAGATGAACACACATTCGACATATTTGAGCACCACGTCTTTATCCATGTTTTGAGCACCGTTCCGGATTATCACATAAACATGCTATGAACCGTCATACTGTAACGTCTGTAGACATTTACAAAGTTGTAACTTCCTGTGCCAGAGGATTTATTTGTGAGACGTGCTTGCTCTCACTGCACTAAATTGTTCATTTGGCACTTCATGTCCCTTCCCTGTTTCTATTCTAATCAGTCAGTCTTATGGTTTGCTTACATTTGGCAACTTAAAAAAAAATAGAAAGTTTTGACCTTATTTTATATATATTTTTTTTAATTCAGATATTTTGTAACATGAATAGCAAACTAAATGTTACAAGTTAAATCAAGGATATAATTCAACTATAATTTTTAATGTTACTAGTTATATCCATAATTCATATTTTTTCCAAGATCAATAAATTCAGTCAAATAACTAACATTAATGAGTAATTATGGATACGTTCCCACCCAGTACAATCATGCAAACACATATCAAATACTTTTGGAAAATGAACAATGCCTATATTAGGTCCACATCAAAAATGAATGTTTTCGATCTATGTTAATTCCAGAAACATTGTATTCATAGGTTCCCCTTTTGCCAATGTTACTCCATATTTGTGTGTGTATCCAATCAAATTGGTACGTGACACATTTTTTAAATGCTATTGAGTTCACTAGGCTGTTGTAAGCACAGCCTTAAACATTACAAATTGATGACATACAGTTACAGCCAAGCTCATGGAAATTCAATTGGAAGTTCTTTTTGCTGGCCTTTGCTTAGCAATCGATAGGATTTCACACACTTCTGTTTGCCTGTATCAAAAAGCCTTTTTGAAAGAGAAATGTCTGATCTTTAGGACGTCCAGTTTATGTCTGTTTAAATCGTAAAATAACAACATGCATATGCAAATGAAATTGTAAAATAACGAAATGCATATGCAATGATACATTTGTATCCTTTTATATATTTATATACATTAATTACACGTAAATACTATGCTAGTGTAGTATTATATAGTACTATAGAATACGGACTTTGTTAAAATGGTTTGCCTGTCGTTAAATGTGCTTAAATACAGACAAATAGAAGTACAAAATGTAGTGAAAACTTGTTTTGTTACAACAGTTGTTTTATCAATTATCAAATGCAAATATTTACGTTAATTAAATGACAAAAATGAATTATATTTGAGCCTCGCTCTGTGAAAAGGGGGTTTAACGCATGTGCGAAAAGTGTTGTCCCAGATTAGGGACGATACTTTGCGTTGTTTATGATATTTTTCGTTAAAAGCAGGTCTCTTCTTAGCAAAAATCCAGTTAAGGCGGAAAGTGTCGTCCCTGATTAGCCTGTCCGGATTGCAAAGGCTAATATGGGACGGCACTTAACGCACATGCATTTAACCCCATTTTCATAGAGTGAGGCTCATTTGTATGTGATTCCACACCGTTGCAACAGTGTTAGCCAGCATAACTACCAGTAATGAAGACACCACACCAACACGAAGAAGGGTTTTGGATCTGCTTTCGTTGTTATTGTTAAGTTTATATGCAATATTTAATCTAAAAAAATCATATTTAAAAACATACAAGCAGTCACTAGTGTAGATAAATTCCGTTTTTGCAATAATTCCCAGATAACTGCACTATTCCGAATAATTCTGGGATCTTTCTCTAACGTAATTATCCTTGTACGCATGCAGCTGGCTCGTAGTTTTATCCTCAGTATGTTATTGTAAATCAATAGTTACATCAGGACCAACGAACATATTGGTCGCCCTAGCTGCATTGAAACCAACTATCAACTTGGTTTTGGAAAAGCTTGATAATGTTAGCGATTCAATTGTTTTCATGACTATTTTCCAATATAAATGGTCCTTAATTCAAGAAGTTTCTTGAAATGATTTTTGGGGCGATTGCCTTCTGCAATTCGCCCCATAGGTAACATAATATACGTATACCGAAGAATAAAGTCCGTTACTGCAATTAACCACTTTGCATCCAGATTCTGCATTCGCAAACAAAATAGCTCCGATCACTTGGTTTTAGTATTAATGCGCACAAACAGCTTACAGCGCACGTTCCATCCATGGCAACGTCTTTTCACTGTGGCATTAGCACCCGAGTTACACGAAGTCCTCATGGAAGGTGTATACAGCGACGAAATATCGGTTCAATACTGAACTATCTACACTTAACCGATACAGCGCATTTATGTTCTTTCGTTTTTAGAAATCAACTGCGTTCGCGATATGGGCGACAAAATTTAATTACCACGCGCTACATATTTTACTGTCAAAGTAAACATCTCAATGTTCTCTGCGCTGCAAAATTTTTATATGACAATTCGCCTGTGCTTTTCATGCCATCATTTCATAGTTACACATGTGAACCGTTCATATAGGCAATCGTCATGAAAGATGATATGGAAAATAATTCAAACGTGCTACACACATGTAATGGTATGCGTTTCAAGACAATCAACGCAACGCAGAAGATTGTATGGAAATGACTTCATAAATGTATCAAACATTTACGCGAATCGTTCATTTGTACGATCAGCATGACCAACTGCATGGGCAATGTATCATACACTTACTTACGTAATAAAATACAATTAATATAGTTTAATAATCGCATAGTATGTTCAAAGTAAAATATGTGTGCATATAACGCTTTGTCACGTATGGTTGTTATGCAATTTGATATAATTTTAAATGTGTACAAGCATAGCAAAGTCCATACAGTGTTAAGACATACGACATAAGCTACGTCCCTCTTTCTTTTCACAAGTTACTCCGTTCAACAAAACGTATTTGTATGTATTTTATTTAAATATCGATCTATCGATGATTGATGCAAAAATGTTGATGCTGTCATACGTATATGTATGAGTCTCTTCTATGCGGAAAACCTCAAATTAATCCACGTTACAGATACAGGAATAATTTGATATCAGTACGAGAAACATTCATTTTGCTTCAGTGCTTGCGATGCTTTGACGTTGAACACAATATTAATTTGGCAAAACAACATTTATCAAGCGATATGCGAGCATTTCTAGAAAAATTGTAGATACAATATTTCACGCGCTAGAGTTAATTAAAATATACCCTTAAACTAATAAACTTTGATCTGAGTCAGTTGCAAAAAGAAGTATTGGGGTCATCATGGTTTTGTTTTCTTTAATATTTGACAAACAAATGAAAAATATATAAATCCTGAAGCAATTGAGTGGGAAAGAAAGTTGGACGTTTATTAAACAAAGATCTTAAGTACGTGTACTTTTACCATACATGTCTTACTATCAGTGCTGTTACACGCATTAATACATTATAACTGTTAATTTAACAGTTTTAAAAAGTGAACTTAAATTTCGGCACTATCCCCTCTCCCCTTCGCTACTGCATACCAACTGTTAAAACAAACGGCAACTAATTATGGCATAACATCTGTTTACCGACATTAATTCAATTTGTTCACCTACATTACCTTTTTTTGCCTAAGAAACACCTACATATTTCAGGTTTGTTTTGTTACTGGCAGAATTTGAAACACGGTCTTCATTATTTTGAAACATGTTTATAGAAGACTTCGCAAAAAGTCAAGTCTGTCTAACAATCAACACACACACATGCGCGTATTTTTAATGAAACATTATTGCAACAATATTTCAATTGACAACGAAGACTGATTGAAAGTCGTTTATTGAGGTCATGACTCTAAAATAAGATCATGCAGCAAAATCTAAAGAACGTTCAAACCACAATTACAACGAATTCTTGCTTTATACGATAACTGTTAAAAAAAACAAAGATATTAGTAAAACTGATGGATGCTCCCCAATGATGCTTTGTCGATATATGGGTTAATTGTGTGAAAAGAAAAATGTGAGAAAATCTATTATTAGCCTCGGTGACATTGACCTTGACCCCAGTTCGGTAAAATAAAAAAGTGTGACTGAAGGAAGGAAGGAAGGAAGTACGGAAGTACAAACTGGCGACTATATGCTTCCCATATATATATATATATATATATATAT
>VMBQ01000640.1:189903-203380 GCA_007657795.1 Dreissena rostriformis
TAGGCCCTACCCATATAACCTAAATTCCGCTATACATGTTTTAGAATACTATTCGAAAGTCTCTTTTATTGTGTAGGTTATATGCAGGGACTATAACGTTGTATATTTACTTATAACATGTTTATTATTATATGTATGATATATTTAATTATATATATATATGTGTATATGTATGTATATGTATATGTTTGTGAATGTATGTGTATATCTATATATAATAAACATTTCCGCTCTACTAAATGCAAATGTTGCACAATCTTTAAGCATGTTATTGTAAGAATCGTTTACCACTCGATTATATGCTTACATGTTATGCCAACCAATTGTGCACACACCATTGTTGTGCATGGATTGTAATATATATGTGTCAGGGGCCGGAGGCCTATATCACAAATAAACGAACTTGAAACTTGATATTGGAATGAATACGAATTAAAATAAATTATTATGAAGCAACTTTCGAAGCAATATTTACCTGATGAAATACGTTTATTCAGCGATATGTGTATCTTGTTAATTAAGAAGATACAGTAAAAACATATTTAATGGTGGTAACAAAATGCATATTCGAATATGCTTAACTTGATGGTTTGAAATAGAAATGCGTTCGCGCAAACTTAAATCTAGTTCATATTAGATTTTCTTAAATAGATAAACATTGTTTGTTTTTAAATATTCTGAAATTATTTAAGAAAAGAGAGCCTATGCATTATGAACATATTTTTTTAAAGTGAGTTGTTATTTTTAATGTTTTAATAATAAATATTAATTAATAACGACTGTTTATTTATATACTGTAAATGGTATGCTCTATAAGAATCTCGATTTATTGTGATATAGACTTTATTTCTTTCCATTTTATATTTGTATATTGCAGATTACAAAGTTTATATTTGATCATCCAGATTACCACGTTATATAGGACCGGAATGTTTTCCTGTTAAAAAATTACGGTGACAAATAATTCGCCTATATGACATTAATCATAATTAAATTGATTATAAGTAATGCTCACATTACATTCATATAGATACAAAGTTGAACATTTGATGACCAAACGTCAAGTGTTTATTTATCAGAGTATGTCTTCTAATTGATATTTTGAGTGTTTATAAACAAAGATGGTGTTTTGTATGGCTTAGACTGTAATACATTGCTGTATATTTTTCAGCTATATGTAAACAGTATTTGCTGTACACATTTATTCTATACATTGGTTTTGTTCTCTATTCATGTGAGATGCCGAATCGTTTTATTTCATTCGCATCTTTTTAACATATCTTGTATGTTTTCATATTAAACGATCTGCCAGAGTGCAATGCATGTGGTTCCAGTTTGATGCTGATAAAAGCGTGCAACACACCCTTAAACCCACATTTAATTCGTCTAACAAGCCAGGAGATAACTGGAGAACAAACATGCGTTTGGATGCAGCGCACTCATTTCTTTGACTCTCGGTTTATATTTACCGGATGAAATAAAACACTATAGCAAAATGTGCGCGATTCCCGAGTCTTTTTTAGTTAGAACAGAGAGTAAATATATAACAAGGTGAGTGTTAACAAATACTGGAACTACTTAACTTGATAGTCTAATTTAAAATTGGTAAGTGCAGCAACGAAGTTTACGTTTTCTTATAAATTAACGACATCTACGTTTAACTCATTCAATCGAATTTAATTAAGCAAATATGACGACCGATGATATAGAGGATATTTGTCCATGTCAGTGTAATATCGTTTGTTATTTCACGATTGATAATAGAAAATATATTTTGACGAGTGGCGCAGCCACAATTGCAAAAAAATTATTTTTCTATGATCACGAGTGAAATAACAAACGATCTTACACTGACATGAACAAATTTTCTGTTTCTTTTATGCCCCTTATTCAAGAAAATAAATACCAGCTGTTCTCCTTTCGCTAAAAAGTTACCCTTTCTCCCGTGGCGTGCCTAAATACATTGAAATGACGTCATTTTGTTGACGACATGACGTCATTTGTTGACAAAATGACGTCATTATTCCAGCGAAAGTCTTCAGTTAAACTCTTTTACAATGTAAATAAACGGTTAAAAAGCATAAAATAAAAAGAAAAGTTGTTAAATTCGGTGAAATATCATCGATCATAAAAAATATAAACAAGGGAAGTACATCTTGATATGATAATCTAAAAAAAGAAAAAGGAGTTCCGAATTTTTTTTTATTTTCACCGGTGAAAATAACAATTTGTTTATTTTCACTGCTGTTATTTCACTGCAGAAATGTCATATTTTATCATTAGGTATAAAAGAAACTATTTTATGTTTTAATTGTATGTTGCAGTTAACTGGTATTTAAGTTAAAAAGGACTACAATGACATCTCAGTTCAAGTACTCGATAAATAAACGGTAAATTTAATACCAAACAAAACATCGCAGTAATTTTGATATATACTTCATCACATATACATTTTCTAGCATTTAGGCAACTAGACTTTAAGAAACTATTTATGAACAATTGACCATTGAGATTCTTACCATGTTATCGAGATCAGCAAATGTGCATGGAAAAGCGCAAGACACGAGGAACGCCAATTTAAACCATTTTAGCACTACATCTATTTCCATAGTTAAGCACCAATTCAAATTATCACACACATACTAAGTACTGTCATACTGTAACGTTATTTGACATTCATAACTTCCTTTACCAGAGAGGTAATTGTCGAGCCTAACATGCTTTCACTCCAATAATAATGGGTCAGTTTTGCACTTCATGTCCCTTGATAGTCTATGCTGGAGCATAACCAGCCTCATATTTGTGGTTTGTGTACGTTGGGTTATAGTTTACAAACTGTACTGGAATGTAAAAAGTTAAGTGTTAATTTTATTTTGACTTTCAGATAATGATTCACATGTATTGAAAATACATGTTGCAGCTTCCAAGTGACAGCAAATAGAAACATCAACAATACAATTATTTTTTATGTTAAAAATCATAATGTATATTATATCATTGTAATTGAATCCAATCAAATTTATATACTTAAAGCCTCATTAATTTGACTACAATAATTCCAAAACATACAATACAAAACACATCATTAAATACCGCCGGCGTTAATTTTAGCGGAATAAAAATGCGTTATTAAATACTAGTTTTAGGTTAAAGATGATTTTTAAGATCGAGCACGTTAATTCCATACACTCATTGTCCATTGTTCCCTTTTTGCCAATGTTACTCCATGTTTGTTTATGTATCCAATCAAATCGGTACGTGACACATTTCTTAATGTTATTTAGTCACTAGGTTGTTGAAAGCACATCCTTAAACATTTCAAATGGATGGCATACAGTCACAGCCAAGCTCTTGGAAATTATATTGGAAAATATTTGTGCAGGTCTTAGCTTTGCGATCGATGTGATATTCACACACTTCTGTTTTCCTGAATCGGTTTGCGGTTTTGCATGTTTAAATGACTGTTATTTAATACGTCCGTTGTATGTGTATTTAAATATGGAAATTGAAACCATGAATACGCAAATAATGTGATTATGTTGTCTTTATTTTAAATGCATTATATGCTAACACATATAACACGGGCCTAATTAAATTCGACGTTTAATAGTATGTGCAAGTCGTTTATCAGTGTTTTGTGAAATAGCAAAAGAAGAAAATAATTTAGGACAAACTATTTTACTTATAATAATTGTTAAATAATAACATTCACAACATAATGAGATATGTTATCCGACCCAATGCCGAATGGTAAAATGTACAGTTCCATCTTCATTGAACGATTAAAAATGAAATATATATTTTATGTTTTTATTCATTATCCAATCCTTAGCCAGGTTAATTTCTAGTAATAAAGGCCAAATAAAAGTAGAAAAAAATATTGACAAAGATTGTCAATATTTTCAATATATTCAATCTCTGTTTTTACTTGGTTGATACAAAGAAATGTATGATAACAAAGTATAGCTTAACACACTTATAATATTACTAACTTATTATCACAGTAATTCATGTAATCCGTGTATTTATTTTGTCAAAGATTACTGCACACATCCAATAATTATATGACCTTTTTCGTATCATAGAATCATAGTCGTATGCATGTACCGACCTTGTATGTTTCCTGCTCTGTGTTATTAGTGAAAATCGATATTTACATCAGGACAAAGAGAACATGTTTGTTTCTCTGAAATGAAACCAGCAATCAACGTGTGCAGTAATATAACAGCTGCTTCAGTATAATTTTATTGTAAACAGCTTCATATAGTTAGCAATTTAGTTGTTATGTTTTCTAAACAGTACTTTTAATCGTCTCTTATTCGAGAGATATAATGGATTCATCTTAAACTTATATAACGGAAAAGAAGTTCCAAGTGCTTTCACATTTAACATATAAAGTGTCTCACACACGTTCTCTCTGTGCAATTAATCGAGTATAACATGAACTAAAATAGTTGCATGGGATATGTTTCGTGGGTGGGAGATTTAACGTGTATGGGATGATTTTTTGTTTTATTAATTAATGCTAACCTTTATAGAATGATTGATATATTTATAAATAGGACAATGTACTATGGGTCCCCTTGGATTTTTCTTTAGTATCAGTTTTGTTTATATTTTAAATAAAATGTTCTGAATTAAAAAAAAAAAAAAAACAGGCGAGAGACGCTAGATTGGAGACCGACTCATAATTTATTACGTTTTTATAATTGTAGTTTATACTGAAATTGTATGTCAGTATGAAAGGGTAACAAGTTAAAAAAATAACACGGGAATTATTCATTTACACTTCTAACCATGCTTGGATGCATTCATAATCACTGATTGCAAAATGTATTTCAACAAGCAATTGCATTTGTCACTTGATTCGTTATAATTATCTAACATCTCTGGGGTTTTTTATGCTTGGTATAAACAATGTTAATTGTTAATATAAAATAAGAAACCATCATAATAATAACATTAACATTGCTCCATGAAAACTAATAAGTATATAGATTTCTAAGTATAATTAAAATAAAGTATGTAATCTACATGTATTTTTGTAATATAAAAATAAAAACAACTATAAAAATATAATGTGAAAAAAATGCCAGGCAAGCTTACCATGTTATCGAGATCATATATAAATATATATATATATATATATATTTCGTAATTTAAAATAAAAATCAGGTTTTGAAAGTGGAAGCTTTTTTTAATGTTGAAATTACATTAAATCTAACGTCTATCTGGAAATCTATCGTTTCCAATGTATCATTTATCTTTTACTTAACTTTGTTCTTATCTAATTTACATATCTATATTCGTTTTATATAAATTGATTTAAGAGAACCCAATGCATGCAATTACGATTGGTGCAGATATAAATGAACAGCTCACAGAGGCGAATCTCCAATTACTCATTAAGTTTCGTTTAGAAAAAAAATCGTGAATTAATAAAATCCGACATTTTCGTTTGATCTTAAATTCGTTGCATCGGTTTTACTGTTTGATATATGACTTCGGATTTGAACGCTTGTTTGGCATTTAATTTTGTGGTTGCGGGGACCCATGGGAAATCCAGGAAAATAAGTTTTTTACGAATAATATTGGTTTCACATTAATCCGTCTGACAATTTATAACAAGGCTACTAACAATACATTGGTCAGAAGTGCATCAGTTTCTTTGACGCTGACGCAATATTTACCTTTGCAAAAACATATTTCAGCGATATGTGAGAGATTCTGGAGAATCTCGAATGTTAAGAAGGTAAGGTAAAAATTTACCTGAAAGAATGATTTAAAATAAATAAAATTAATAATGGAAATGTTTAACTTTAAGTGTGAATAAGAAATGGGTTAGTGCAAAGCAAGGTTGGTTTACCTTGGTTTTTTGAGAGATTTACTGCGTTATTTCTATTCAACTATTCTGAAGTTTGACGAAGCAAAAACAACAAATGAATAGTTCTATTATTATTTTTTGTGTATAGATGAGTTTGCATTTACACAAATTTATGGTGAAACAGCATAAAGAAACCCGCAACAAAATCTAGCATATAACAAGGGCTTGAAAAACTCCACACACATTATCTGAACGACAAATTGTTGCTACTATTAGCAACTCTGTTATTTAAAGAAAATGGCAAATTGCCTATAACATTCTGACACATACACAAAACACACCACTCAACATTAACACAGTGGCCACGATGGCACTATATCGCTAACATCAGAAAAAATGCTTTTGTTACAGATCGAATTCAAACCATGAATCCATGAATCCGAAACAATGAACCCATGACTGAAATATACTTTAGTAAGATTTCATAAAACGTAAGATGTACTTTTATCTTGGTTGTTAGTTAGGATTTAGTTTTTGAACCAAATTCAACCAGATTCGAATTTGTCGAAATGTTTGTCATGAATAACATTCTGACCAAGTGGTTTCTAAAGTGAAAACAATATTTGACTTAGTTTGGTACCTCACCTTACTCTGATACGAACTTGGTTTAGTTATTGTAAAAAATAACATTCTGACTAAGATTTAAATAGATTGAGCAAAAAAAAACATGACTAATAGAGTGTAACGAGCTAAACGTTTTTTCTTAGATTTTACCTGGTCACCTTGTTTTTTGGATACCCTTGATCATCTAGAGTACCACGCTATATACGCCAGAAATGTTTCCCTGCTAAATTTACTGTGGCATATTATTCCCCTGTTCATATTGCATTATACAAAGAAAAAGTTGAAGATTGTGTCACCAAAAGTCAAGTGTTTATTTATCAGAGTGTGTATTCGTTAATTAGGCGTGTGCATAACAAAATTGCAGACTTTACGTGTTTATTTGAATTAAAATATCAATTATTACAAGCTTAATGATCGCTCTATTAAACTTTAATACATATCTGTTTTTTAAATTATATGAAACAGCATTTGATTATCACATTATTTCTGCACACTTGTTTTTGTCTTGAGAGATGCCGAATCGTTTCATGTCATTCGCATTTGTTTAAAGTATCTTGAATTTTTTATTTAATGATCTAACAGAGCGTGATTCGCATTTGTTTGATGAAGGTACAAGTGATTCTCGCTCTGTGAAAAGGGGGACTAATGCATGTGCATAAAGTATCGTCCCAGATTAGCCTGTGCAGTTCGCACTAATCAGGTACGACACTTTCCATTTTAATGATATGTTTCGTTTAAAAAAAAGTCTCTGCTTAGCGAAAAATCTAGTTTATGTGGAAAGTATCGTCCCTGATAAGCCTATGCGGACTACACAGGCTAATCATGGACGACACTTTACGCATATGCATTAAACCCCCTTTTCACAGAGCGAGGAGCAAGTGTTTAACTCACCGCTGAACCCACATTTTATTTGTCTGACAAGCCAGATTTGATAAAGGGAGAGCTAACATAAATATGGCTGCAGCGCACTGATTTCTTTGACGCTCAAGTAATATTTACCTGCTGAAATAACATGATTTAGCAAATTGTGAGCGAGAGAGTCTTGTTAAAGTGAGATTGCACGATTTTGTCAAATATTTATGAATTTATATAAAATGTGTAAAAAAAATATTATACATAAAATTATATTTCAATATAAATTAAAATAAAAGTTAAGAAGGACATGTATCAAAAAATGCGCAATAAGCCAGATATTTCATTCTTAAATTGAAAATGTCTGTACAGTCAAATTCGCCAGCATGTATATCATGCGTGTACGATGTAAATGTAAATTTAGTTTAAGTGCAGATTCGTTGAATACGACAAAAAAACACAATTTTGTTTCCTAACGATATCTATCCATACGACACGCGAACACTAACTCCGATCTTAATAAAAAGACGAATGCTTCCGTTATTGTAGGAAAATATGTACGAACAATCTTCGTCACAATCGGCTCGGGGCGCTAATTTGTCTTTGCTGCATTTTATAAAATTCGTCTTCAATGTGTAATTTTTCTTGCCTCGTTTGTGTTATTGTAACATATTTTTATCAATATATTACAATTAATCACATATAAACATCGTATAATTTCCCTTAAATGTAGAACAGAGAGTCAATTTAGCACATGCGTGAAAGTGTTAAAAAATACTGGAAATGCTTAACCTGATAGCCTAATTTAAAATGGGTTAATGCAACAACAAACTTAACATTTTCTTTAAAATTCACATTCATTAGAATTTAATTAAGCAATAATAACGACCGATGATAATATAATATATTTTAAATTGTATGTAACAGTAAAATGATATTTGATACGTTTAAGGTAAAAAGAACTACAAATGACATCTAAGTTCCTGTGCTCGATACATAAACTGTTTATTCACTATACAACAAAACATCGCAATAATTTCGAAATATACTTTATCACGTATGCCTGTGCTAGCATTTAGGCAAAAAGTATTTGAGAAATTATTTATGAACAATTGAACATTGGGAATCTTACCATGTTATCGAGATCAGCAAATGTGCATGGAAAAGCATATGACACGAGGAATACCATTTCAAACCATTTAAGCAGCACGTCTATATCCATTGTTAAGCACCAATTCAAATAATCACACTCATACTAAGTACTGTCACACTGTAACGTATGTTGAAATTCATAAATTCCTGTGCAAGTAATGTACGAGCCTAACATGCAATCACTCCACAAATAATGGGTTTGTTTTGCACTTCATATTGCTTCCTTGTATATTCTGGAGCATAGCAAGTCATATTTGGAGTTTGTGTACGTTGGTTATAGTTTACAAACCGTACTGGAATGTAACAAGTTTGGTCCTTATTTTATTTTGACTTTGAGGTCATGTTTACCATGTATTTCAAATACATTTTGCAGCTAACAAATAGAAAAATCAATAGAATTATTTTTTACTTTAAAACAAAGCATAATGTATATAATAGTATTGTTATTGAATCCAGACAAAATGATTTACTTTAAAGCCTCATTAATTTAAATACAGTGATTCCAAAACATATAAAATACCTTCGGCGTTAATTTTAGCGAGAGAACAATGCGTGTTGAAATAATACTAGATTTAGTTTACAGATGATTTTTTTTATGATCGAGCACGTTTATCCCAGAAACCCAGTCTCCATTGTTTCAATATTGGTAGTATTAAACCATGTTTTTTTTTACAATAAACAAATTGTTTCGTGGCATATTTTTGAATGCTTTTGAATCACTAGATTGTTTTATGCACCGGTTATAAACATTAAAAATGGATGGCATACAGTAACAGCCAAGCTGTTGGAAACTCAATTGAAAACTTTCTTCGCTTGGCTTTGCTTAGCAATCAATGGGATTTTCGCAAAATTCTGTGTTCCTGTATCGGATAGCCGTCTTGCAAACAAAAAAAAACTGTAGTTTAATACTTCCGTTTTATGTGTATTTAAACATGACATTTAAACCACGCACATGCACTTCATGTGATTACTTTTTATTTATTTTATCTTCATTCTATGTTAGCACATATAAAACGGACCTTATGATAATCGACGTTTAATATTATGTGCAAGGCGTTTATAAGTGTTATGAAATAGCATAAGATCAAAACAAATATTCGGACAACCTATTTTACTAACGATTATTGTTAAATTATATCATGCAAAACATAATGAGATATGTTATCCAACCCAATGCCGACTGGTAAAATGTACAGAATCATGTTCATTGAACGACGGGAAATAAAGTATATATGATATGTGTTTTCATTTCGTTTTCAATCCGTAAGTCAGGAGATTTATTACTAGTAATAAAGACAACTAAACAAAAGCACGAAAACTACATTAAAGAGTGTCAATATCGTACACATGTTTGTTCAAAATATCTGTGTTTTCTACGTTGATACATAGAAATATAATATAATATGTCCTAGTTAAGCAAAATATAATGTAACCAACATATTAACACAGTAAGTCATGTAATCCATGGTTTTATTCAATCCAAGATTACTGCACACATCCACTTATAATGTGATCTTTCACGTACAGAATCATAATCGTTTACCAAGAGGGCCACGATGGCATGTACCGACCTCTCTTTTGCCTACTGTGCGTTATTATTGTAAATCGATAGTAACATCATGACAAACGAACATATTGGTCGCTGAAATAAAACCAGCAATCAGCGTTTGCAGTTAGAAAACAGCTGCCTCATTACACTTTTATGTTTAACAGCTCGATTTAGTTAGCGACTTAGTGGTATTGTGTTCTATACTGCACTTTTAATGGTCTCTAATTCGAGAGATCTAACGGGATTCACTTTAAATGTATAAAAATAGACAAGAAGTTTCAAGTGCTTTTACATTTAACAGATAACGTATCTTATACACGCTCTCTGTGTGGAAATGAACTTATATCACTTGACCTAAAATAGTTGCATGGGATATTTTCCGTAGATGGGAGTTTTCACGTGCATTGGAGAAATACAATTTATACTAAACAATGTTAACATTAATAGAATAAATGATAATTTATAAGTACATGTATATACGTCTAATCAAGCAAATAAGAAACCGTCCTAACTATAACCTTAACATTGCCACATGTACATTTATAAGTATATAAGTATAATTACTATAAAGTATATAATCAATGTTTTAATAAAAAAAAAAAAAAAAAAAAAATTTNAAAAAAAAAGGACAAATATAATGTGAAAAATGCCATGACAAGCTTACCATGTTATCGAGATAAGCCAAGGTCCAAGGACATCCAAATGACACGATGAAAACTAGTTTAAACCATGTGAGCACTAAATCTTGATCCATTGTTAAGCACAGTTCAGACTTATAACATATACAGCTATTTACTGACATACGTGCCGTATGTAGACATCTACTACGTTCGAAACTGTTTGTATTACTTCAGTGGAGTACTTGTGTGGCCGTATTGCTGTGTACGTTTGCACTCCTTTCCTTTATGGGTCATAATCTTTAGCAGATTTATGTGTTGGTTCCGTATATCAGTGCCTATTAAATACTGTACTTGATGGTAAAGTAGTATTTTATTATATATTCAGTTAATATATTGCGTGCCATGTCTTGCAAACTAAATGTGGCAGCGGATCCCAAAACATACAATGTAAGCGTTAATAGGAGTGAATAAAAAATGTATAAGAAAGTACCATATAACTGACATCTACATAAATAACGACTATTTTCGATAAAGCACGTTAATTCCAGACATTTAGTATCCATATACTCATTTGACAATATAACACCATTTTTGTTTACAGTATCTAATCAAATAGTTACTAGACACGTTTGAAATACTATTAAGTTACTAGCAATTATGTCACATACATTAAAACAACAGTTCTGGAAACAAGAACAACAAAAATTGTCTTTCCCGGCATGTGCTTAGAAATAAAGAAGTATTTCCATACGTGGCTCTTTACTTTATGTAAATAGCAAGAGAGACGCCTATAGTTTTAGATGTAAGTGTTTTATTTCGCTTTATATTGGACAATATTATAAAATAGGCAACAATATAAAGAAGTGAAACTCCAGCTGCTGGAGCAGTATTGAAATCTTATTATAAACAATTAGTTGGTCCTTTATTTATGGCAAGTGACCGATTGCCGAAACAGTACAAAACAGCACAATACAGCACAATACAAAACAACATAAACACAAATAAGAATAAAGCTGGGGTCACCGCCTTGGAACGGTCAATGCAACGCATTGGGGGTTTAAACCTGGTTATAGAGCGCTCAACCTCACACTTGGCCCAGCAATATTCATAATACATTTAAGTGTAAATAAAAATTAACGTCATAGCATTGTAACTCAAATTAAACAATAATAAAAGGGAATTAAAACGCATTCAATTTAATTACTATTTAATTACTCAATTGCATTGAAGATACAAGAGTAACAGAGTTACAACTTTTTGACGAACGATCAAATAAAACTATTAACAATTGTCAACTACATTCCTTCTTTATAGAAAAAGATTTGAGAATATAGCGTCACGGAGTTAATATTTTAGATAATCATCGCGCAAATACAGGAAGAAGCAGCAATAATGGTTGTAAAAATTCCATATTACATTGCTTGGTTGTTTATGTGACTGCTAAAAAAAAATAATAATAATTAAATCAAACAAGCAACGCCTATCAGAGAGAAAATAAAAATAAAATGGAACGTTATAAACCCAATGACCTATGCAAGCACATTAAGGGGATTATATTTAAATATAACAATATGTGATAGATGTAATGAAAATAAAACCTCACAGCTTATAATCAAGTTAAAAAATAAACAACTATCAGGTATAACTAAACGACGCAACATTGAATTAGTTAGTATATGAGCTTCGTTGCCATTGACATGGTTAGTAATATTGAAAAGGGAAACCAACAACCAACCATTTGAGTTGGATTTGTAATATCAAACTGTTTACAACATTTCTGTTTGTTATTTTAAATCATAGTCAATGTTTATGTTTAAATGTGAAACAATATTAATTTAATATTACCAATATAACAAGCGCATTAGCACAAAACAATTATTATTGTGCATTCGTTCTTCATAAACCCCAAGATAATCCGTGCATTTTATCCATAAATAGCTGCATAAATCCGAAAAAGAATAATATATGTTTTCAATAAAGAAATATAAGCTATGCTTTTGGCTCGTATATTTTCTACACTCTGTCTCTGTATTTATTGTAAATCGATAGTTACACCAGGATCAACGAACACGTTGATCGCGTTAGCTTAAATGAAACCAACTTTCAACGTTTGCAATTTATACCAGCTGCTTCGTTTGATTTTTTTTTTAATAAATCGATATTTGAATTTTACGTGGCCCCTTACTTTAATATATCTCTTAAATGTAACATCTTTCATCTAAAAGAAAACCAGTTTCAGATGATCTTATGTTAAACAAATCGTGTCTATGGGCAAACGGTATCTCGGTGCAAATTATTTCCACTCGTTCTGGATAATCTGGATCGGCACAAATTATATGAAATTTAACGAACGCAGTATACACCTATGAGCGCTAGAAACAAATACATGTTATCAACTGGAACACACTGGTTTTCAGAACTCTAAAAAATTGCTTCTATGTTGAAAGTTTCTACTTGCATGTGAAAGTTACTTGCGCACTCAGACAAAATAACATTAAATAATATAATGATTTAACTTTTCCGTATAAGACATAATCTCCTGATTTAGACGTTGTTACTCATTCTATCGATCATAACGACTTAAAGTTCATAGCAGTACAATTATTTCAGTATAAAATGCATGCATCCACGATTAACAAAGATACGTTTAATAATTTGACAAACGCAGCCCTCCTACGTGTACAGAGCATGTAAATCGCGGACGCTAATCTATAACATGCCAGTATCTGAAGTGCACGCCCACGCAGCAACATACATTATTAAATTCATTATTTAAGTCTGTCAGCAGGTAAGTGGGAATATGCAGCAAGGTATCAAACAAATATGCTGTTTTAAATCAATTTGCATTATATATAT
>VMBQ01000640.1:209405-241363 GCA_007657795.1 Dreissena rostriformis
TTATTACGGGCCTTGCTCGTTGTCGATGTCCGCTTCCCACTTTATACACATAATAGATTAATGTACTGTACATTATTTTTCTGCTTCATCTTACACATTAATTAGATTAAAGAGAAATAATTCATGTAACCACAATCAGGTCGTAAGGATTATGGGCACATGACGTTCAGCCTATTTGAATGGTAAAACAATGTGAAACAATACCTGTAAATTAATCTACTTCCACAGTTGTGGTCAGCAAAGATTTTTTTTGACACATTCTCATATCTAGATCAGCTAAATGTCTCATAACAATAAGTAAACAGTGAATGTCAGGGCCGGTGTTGTGTACATTTCGCGCAGAATTGAGATTTCTTGAAGGTTATAAAGATCTCGATTTTTTCTAAACGAAAATCCAGGCTAGACAGAAAGTGTCGTCCCTGATTAGCCTTTGCAGATTGGAGTAAGCCTGGTTTTCTCAGAGACCGGTTCATATGTTTCATTGACAGTGATACTTTTGCTGTGTCCTTACTTCACAAGGCGTCTGTATGCATCCGATATTGTTCCGTCTGCGTTAAGCTTACCCTTGTCGATTTCGTCAAATACAGTGAACTTTTTAAAATAATGCGTGATTTCGTTTTATCTGTGCATGTGTTAGCTTCTTTGTTGTTGCCAAGGGAAATATAACATCTAATCATTTAAGTAGTTCCCATCTGAAAATTTGCAGTAAGCGAGTAATATTCTTAACCTCCTCAAAAGAGTGTGTTTACCAATGCCTTCTTTTTCAGTAACAGTAAATGACTGTGATGCTATTTCAGACTTCATTTAAAGGTAATTTTTTCTGGGCTGTTTTGTTTCGGTCTCCTTTTTTGTAGGTGTGTAAACACATGAAGATGAATCTTCGCTACTCGAATCAGGTATCTATGACTTGCCAAACATGTCCGCTATCCACACAATCCGGTGGGATACTTGTTTATTTGTCGCTTTCTTAAGTCTCTACCTGAGTGTTCTATGTATAGCGCTACTGTTTATTTGGGATTGTTAGAACCATGTGTCTTGTTCCTACTTATCTGGTAGGATACCTTTGTGTTTTGTTTTCACCTCATTAGTCGTTTTGTTTTTCCTTATTTTAAATTACGTTGTACCCACTTTGTTACTTGCTCAGAAACTGGCTCCTTTTGTTTAAGTCATTAACATTTAACACAATACATATAGTTTGAATACTTATTTATTTTAGACGATCCACAAATTCTACACTCCACGTTGGATGATATTTGGGGGATAAAAGCCACCAACCGGCTGACCGTCAGTGATTTCGCACCGAAACTATAAACGCAACTCAAATCGCTTTCATTTTCTGACCTCGGACAAGTTTACTCGGATGAACTGTTTACCGCATGGTATTTGACATTTCCTATGTGAACTTTTTCGCACAACAGATCATACGCTTAACGTAATGTCTGTGCATTATTCATGGTGGCATTGTGAAGATTATGTTCATGATTTTAAATTAGCTTCAACATCTCTGTTGAATACAGTACGCTGTACAAAAACATTTCCATGTGTCTATTTACGTGGCGTTTTATTCTGAATTGCTAAATCATTCTGATACATAATTTACAGGGTTTTTTTTGGTAAGTATACAATTATGAATAACGTTTTTAAGTTACCGTCCTTTTTTTTTAACCTTTTAACTTATTTCAATTCAATGTTTATGTTCTTTTGGTTGCCAACCTTTAGATATAGATTTTACCAAGTACGTATTCAACCAGCGTTTTTTTTTCCTTCTTTGAACGGGTCCGGTAAACGGCCCTGTTCCCAATCGGGACCGGACCTGGTCCCAAAATCGCCGACGGACCCTTCCCAATTTAGAAAACGGTCTTTTCCCAAATAGTTTATATAAAAACGGCCTCGTATCGATTCGAAAATCCCAAATAGACTATCTTTTTTGTCTCAAAACGACTTCAGAAGTTAGTAAACAAGTATGAAAAGGAAACGGTTGTTGTTGTAGTTGTTGTTGTTCATTTANTCGCTCTGTGAAAAGGGGGTTTAATGCATGTGCGTAAAGTGTCGTCCCAGATTAGCATGTGCAGTCCGCACAGTCTCATCAGGGACGACACTTTCCGCTTTCATGATATTTTTGTTTTTTAAGAAGTCTCCATTTAGCGAAAATCCAGTTTCGGCGGAAAGTGTCATCCCTGGTTAGCCTGTGCGGACTGCACAGGCTAATATGGGACGACAATTTACGCATATGCATTTAAGCCCCATTTTACAGAGCGAGACTCATTTGATGTTACAGGAAACGCCATGATCCGCAGTCACATTGGTTTCGAAAGAACATCCGGTCCTTTAGCTCAGCGGAATACGAGAAGTTGTTACTGAAGGCTGATAACTTTATTAAGAACCCTTGCCTTGTTTAAGTTGCCAACTTTCGAAACAATAATTGTATTCCAATGTTATGAGGTTTATTTATTTTGTAATTGCGAATATTATTATTATTATTATATAATGTGAAAAAAAACGAGGGGTGATTAAAAAGTTCCCGGAAATATTTGCCAATTTCTTTATTTTTATGTAGCAATTGTGAAATTTCTACCACATATATGTATACCAAATTTTATTCAGACATATTTAATTCTTTTCTTTATAAGTGATACAGTCATCGTGGAATCTTTCTTGCTGATTCATTAGGTAAGAGGGTACTCCATATCCACAGGGTAGGTACCAATTATGTTACCTTTAACAGTCATGTGCACGATGGAGTTGTTATTCACACACAGTTGTGACTGCACACCAGCACTGCGTCATCAGGCCCTACCAAGGCACTACGTGGTGTTTGTATGCTCTCATCCGTGACTGCTAAAGATGTGACCTTCGTAGTGTCGTACATGCGCTTACTTTCACCGACTCTGTAAGTCATCCCGGAAAGATTAAACTCGATAATGAGCTCATCATAATCATCATCATCATCACTATAACAATCATCATCGTCATAAACATCAAATATCAGTGATATCATTAAAGCTGAGGTCGGATCTTCACACGTACTGACGACAAGGTCTGAGGGCTTTGCTAAGCATATAGAATATACCTGGGATGATGTGTTTATTTCTCTGGTCATACTTATAACATTGTAAGGACTATCATAAAGCATACACACAGTCATGTAAGCCACTGTCACTGCGATATTATTTTCAGACACCCTCTCTCTTGAAGTTGAATGGTGGTCCTAGTATTTGTAGTCGCTCATCCAATACGATACATTTCTTGTTGCTGCTGTCCACGGCCAGAGTGATTGAGGTGACACATTTTCTGCGTTATGATCCGCTGAAAAAATGAGAAGTTAAATTTGAGTAACCTAATATGTAGAACATACCTAAAAGAAAATATTACCGTAACTTTACTATACAGCCACTGACGTGCACTCTACAAGCCCGGACGTTACGTACACAATGATTCTGAAATTTATGTAAAACATTCATCTCTGTAATTTTATTTTAAAAGTCTGGAACCATTTTTGAACTCGGCATAGGTACCATAAGAACACATCTGAGCAAGTCCCATGCTGATTTAACTAAAAATGTGACTTCTAGCGTGTTAAAATGATTTGAAGTTAGCAAATTGCTCTGTCCCCTGGTCACCAGATGATGTAAGCAGTGTTAAAACCTGTTGTAAATTACGTCATCGATGACATCATAAAACTATGATGACGTGTCGGGTATTATCGACTCTGACGAAAGACCGGTGGGTACACAATGTATAAGCAGTAGTAAAACAAATTGTAAATTACGTCATCAATGACATTATACAACTATGATGACGTGATTCACTACGAGTTGTTTACAACGAACAGCTAGCTTTTCGCATCGATATTTTGGCGTGATTATTTATCAGCGGGTTAAAGGGGGGCGTTCCACGTTTGATCTTTTTATGAAATACATGTTACGGGCTTAAGTGAAATGAATGAATTACCGCAAAATGATACTTTGTTCAGGTTTTCAACGATGCTCTAGACAAATCTGTAAGCTATTGAAACAAAAAACAAATGCGTAGAAAACCAGTTTTTATTAAAATGGCGGATGTTATTTGACAACAATAATACGAGATTTTAGCATTTTCGCAAATCAGAATGTGTTTGCGTCAAATTTTAGTATTTCCGCAAATGGCGAACGACAGCACGAGCCCTTCTTCGTGTTCAAGTTTGTCATAGGACTGAAACCCTTTTCGAACTTGGCCGAGATATGATGAGAACAAATGTTCTGACCACGTTTTATTAAGACTTTAATAAAATGTGTCTTCTACAGTGTTAACAAGCTTATTTGTTAATTTGATATAATGACATAAATGTTAACCTCTTTTGATCCAGTTTCCTGAAGACTGGTATTAAAATGTGACTTTGAGATTGTTAGAAAAGCTCCATTTAAGCCATGTTTATATAAGGAAACTGCTCCCTGGCGGCAATATATTTCTAAGGACCGGAACCATTTTCGAACTCGGCTGAGATATCAATAGAACAGATTTTTCTGATCGCGTTTTAGGAAGATTGTAATAAACGTGATTTCTACAGTGTAAGCAAGTTTGTATTTTTTAATTTGACCTGGTGACCTAGTTTTTAACCTCACGTAGCCCGATTTCAAACTCGGAGGAGATTTCAATTGGACAAATGTTCTCACCAAGTCTCATTAAGACTGGACTAAAAACGTGACTCCTAGAGTGTTAACAAGGTTTCACTTTAGCCTTATACGGAAAGCAACCCCGCCCCCTGGCTGCCATGTATTCAACAGACAAAAACACCGTTTTTGAGCTGAGTCTAAATATTATAAAAACACATGTTCTGACCACGTGTCATGAAGATTAGACTATACATGTGACTTCTACAGTGTTAACAAACATTTTATTTAATTTGACATAGTTTTTGACGTCACATGACCCAGTTTCGAGCTCAGCCAAGATAGTATGGGGAAAACTGTTCTGACCAAGTTTATTGAAGTTCGGCCAATAAATGTGGCCTTTGGAGTGTTCACGAGGTAACTGTTGACGACGCACGTTTTCACGACAAACAACTGAAAAAGGTGAACACAATTAAAGCTCACCTTGAGAACGTTGTGCTCAGGTTAGCTAATATATTAATAATAACTATAATTAAATTTGGTTCAATAGACAATAGATACGCATTTTCATAATTTTATTTAATATGTTTATCAAGCAACGGTGTTATATTCAAATCTTTTTGTAGAATGTCAAAAGATTTGTTAGCGATAAATGGTTCCAAATATGTCAATAGTATATATAATGTCAATAAAATCAATATATAACTAGTGAAACTAAATACATGTTTATTACATTTTTCTTAATAAACCTTATCGAACTTCGATTGGTGTTCACAATCATTTTAATTTTTTGTTTGAAATAGTTTAAATAAGAACAAAATCACAAACCTGTTTGCAAAATCGGTTGTTCCAAACTAAGTTTAAGAATAGTTTTCTCTTTTTCAAGAAGTGTTTTTATTTCCTTTGGAACATATAGAGACACTTTTGATTTAACTTGAACCTTTCTCTGTTCATCTATATGTGCGAGGATCTTTGCATGTTTTTCTTCATTCTTTTTTGAAAAGATGAACTTTTGCTGAGGAGTACCATGCTGTAGAACAGAAGAAATGATCGGAAGTATCTGATGTATTTCCTCCTTAAGTTTCGTAGCAGCTTCACGCCTTTCGTCAAATTTCTTTCCCAATTGTACCTGAAGTTGATTCGCCTCAGACAACATACTATGCTTTGCTTTATCAAATAGTTGTAAAAAACGTTCTCTCATTTCATCTACCTTTTTGGAAATATTTTCGATGGACTCATTCAATTCATGTTCTGACCTCTCACAATCAACAATAATAGAATCAGCTGCAGATTCTATTGTTATCAATGCGTGTTTCATAGCCTGAAACTCCGGTTCTTTTGTTCCACATATTTTTATTATTTCATCAATACTGTCACAATTCCGATGTTTAAATACACAAAAAGTACAACAGAGCTCGTTGTGGTGTTCACAGTAAAATTCTATATCTTTGCCGTGCTCCAAACACACGTCCATACTTTTTATTTTCACTACCAATGCGACGGAATCAATGTCCAGAATGCTGACCATGTCATGCCTACCAGTTCTGTATATCGAGTGTGGTTTTCGGCAAGCATTACAGAGAAGCTCTTTACAGTCCTTGCATAAAACTGTTGCTTTTGTTGTCGAGTCGTTCCTCATACACGGATCACATGATAGTGCGCCCACACTTTCATCGAGGATGTCGCTTGAATTGTTTTTGTTTGAAACATTCTGTCCACCACTTGCCATTTTGTAGATCTGCTTTCAATTTAGATATAAACAAAAATTCTACGTACGATTTTAAATATCAGTATGTTGTAAATATCCTTCAGTTACTCACTAACAGAAATGTGTAATAAAATAGTTTTTGTAATTAGAAACTTTCGTCGCATTCAAGTTAACACGATAATTCCAATTGTTATGCCTAACCGTCACTTAAAAAAATGAATCTTAATGATATCGATGACGTCATCGGTAAATCGTCATATTCATTACGTCATACTTTTCTGCGAAACAAATATTTGCATTTGTGCGTGAGATGTTTTTTACACATCCAGGGGTGAAAGTGAATCTGCTCTTACTGACATTTTTTCACACTATTTGTATGTTTTGTATCGCAACATCCATGTCCATAATTTATTAAAATAGCTACACACCAGGCAATGAAAAAAAAGCTTTTTTTTTCCAAAAGCTCTAAGTAACATAAAGTTTAATTTTAAGTGCGAAAAGGTACTATGTGCAGTGAAGTGCTACTTAGCTCTTTCGCATTCAGGTAGTTGATGTTAAGATTCTAAACGAAACTTTCATAAATTGAGGAATATATTACCAATAAATAATATATTTGTATTTGGAAAACCTCCAGACTTTGTAAGTTTTTATACTTAGAAATTAAAACACAACATTTCTCAATAAATATATAGTAACAGCATGGCAGTAATTAAGTTGTTATTGTGGTATTTACACACACCAATTGATCACTGAGGTGAGATGGGAATTAGTAATAATCCATAAATAACTCATCTGGAAAGATGTGAATTCGTAGGAAACTGTGCTCTGTTGCTATTATGTGACTTAGAAGATTACCAAGCTGGCGAATTGTGTTTTGGTTGGTTACATGTATACCATTCTAGTGATATGTAATTTTGTTGGTAACGGATCTGGTGAATATTCGATCAGTATGAGTAGGTTACCATTCCGGTGTGTTGTGAGTTGGTTCGTTAATGTGTTGGTGAAATGCGAATCAGTAGGTAACCCAGTCCGTCCCAAAAATATTTTGTATTGCCGGCCAGGAGGTCCTATAATCATGCAGCCATGGCCGGCCCGGACTGATCATTTCCGGCCCTATAAAGACAGATTTAGAAGAACGACAAAAATGAGATTATTTACAATATTTTAATATTAGTATAAAAGTTATAACACACATCCAATCTTCACATGTATATGTGCGTAACAGTAATCATGCATTGCATTCATTCATGCAGAATGTCCAAGATTTTTTTTTCATTTGTGTCTTCATCCTGGAAGTCCGAATCCACATCCTGTTCTGGAGACACATCCTCATCTTCTGTCTCGTTAATCAGAGGTGAGGCCTTTGGGTCATCCGTGATGACTGCTTCACTATCAGAAATGGCCTAAGGTGGGCGCTAATAAGGCTAGCATACCTTTAGGCTTATAAAAGTATACCAGTCTTAAAGTCAACCTCTGTTAAATACTTTTGAGTTAATATTGGGTGATATTTTGGAAATAAAGTGCGAAAACTGTTTTGGTCCTTTATGCAGTTGCAAGTTTGTTACGTATTCGTAATATCCTTATTTAATATTTAATTTACAATAAAACCATGGAATCTTACCAGCCATTTGTCCACAGCTGCTGTAGGGTCATAACATGTAAGATCGGTAGTGCTGAGTTTTATCATCATTAGAGAGTTGAGAGTTTCCTGAAACTGAAACTAAGATGGGAGAACGTTGATTCGCATGGGACGCTAGTTGGAGGTAGACTAAGCAGCACATCGAGCAATTAGTACAGATATTCAAACTCCCCTGTGTAGATATATGCCAGCGTCATACTCTCCAACTTTGTGTGTCTGAAGATCGATATACTGATAGTCATATTCATTGGGTTTAGCAATGCTTTAAATCGAGTCTTAATGAATATGCTGTGTTCATTTGAAACATTTAAAACAAGTTATAATATAAAATGAAAACGAAATCACCTGTTAAAGATCTTGATCCACTATTGTCCTGATAACTCTTGTACGTGTTGATGTTGACAGTTCGCGGGAAGGTCCTTTGTTTACGCCCTGCTTGCTTACGAATTAAGTGATAAAACGGGAACCAAAAACAAACGTGGTTGTACTTTGCGGAATGTACTCATTTATCGATGACGTAGTGTGTTATTCGCTATGACGATTTAGCAAAAATCTTCGGATACCGTATATACACTTACTACGTCATTTAAAAAAATTAAACCAATGACAAAACTTTTACATTATCGGAGTTATTAATAATTCGGTAAAATCTTACTTTTGCATTGATACTTTTCTGAAAATAGTTTATGGAATTCCAAATTTCTTCATAATTTTATTACCGGCCACGAGGTCCTGCAATATTGGAATCATTACCGGGTTTTCCAATTTATTATCGGCAAAAGCCGAGGACCGACGGTTTTGGGAAGGACTGAGGTAACCAATCTGGTGTGATGTTATTTGGTTGGTAGTTGATCTGGGGAATTGTGAATAAGTAGGTAACTATGCTGGTGTGATGTGATTTGGTTAAAACAATAATAAATACACAATACACATGCGTCAAAATAATAACAACACATTTTATGCATTGTGTACCAATATATTAATTTGTGTGCGAATGTATGATTTGTCATTTGACGTATAAAATCGAATCATATGATGACCCTGATCAAAATATAATGGAATTATGACAAGACTAATTCAAGTGATGTGCGCAAAGAATCATGTTCCAGGGAGCTACTAAAAAAAAGTAAATCAAGTGATGTGCAAAAATGAATGTTATGGTTTTAAAAATATTTTTATGTGCTGCTCATGCGCATTCTTTATGATGCACAAAAGGAATCATGCTATGCGCAAAAGCAATTCATGTGACGCAGACGATGGATACTTGGAGCCCTCGGACGGACAGGCAATCTTCTCTCCGATGACTACTTCAAAGAGGCGGTAGCGAAGTTCCAAAGAACAGCTGCTCTTCGTATTACTGGTACGCGTCTTCTAGCGAGCTCTGGGGAAACTGGGCTCAATGTGGGTGCGTAAAGTATCATAACAGATAATCACGTTCAGTTCACACAGGCTAATCAGGGACGACACTTTCAACTTTTATGGATTTTTTTGTTTAAATGAAGTCTCTTCTAAACGAAAATCCAGTTAAGGCGGAACGTGTCACTCCTGATTAGCCTGTGTGGACTGCACATGCTAATTTGGGACGACACTTTACGTATATGCCCACTTTTCCCAGAACGAGACTCTTTATCATTCAAAGTAATTGAATGACGTGTCAACTATGACTTTAAATATCACAAATTAGATTATTGTATTCAGGTTTAAATAATTTCAATATTTAATCATACATGATAAGTTCTAAGTGCTTACATGCACTCAGTGTTAAATTGCGATGCATGCCCTACATATTATGTAAATTTAATATTAATGCATTAATTGCAATTGTGTCGATTTTCTGTACTACACCAACGCAGATAGAATCATGTTTCTACTCATCACATTAACAGTAACCTAGTTATATAAACCCTTCTTTAATAAACATAAGCACACATTTTCTGACAAACACAAAGCCAGCAATAATGACAAACACACAAACTCTCTAACATTATATGGGACACATAGTCACAATCCAGTTGAAACGGGCTTAATATTCCCGGAAGATATACAAAATAACCCAATCTATATCAGCATCGCTGTTCTGAATCTAGGGCAGGTGTTCATGGTTATTATCTGGCTTGTCAATTGGATTCCTTCATGAGCATCAGCTGCTTTCTTGTCGATTGGTTGCTTTAATCATTGCATCGCAATTTCCTGTGGACTATAAAGTCATCAAGTGTGTGGCGGCAGAGGCACGGGCAATTAGGATTCTATGAAATACGACGGATTCAGCAGAATGTGTACGCTTATTGACAAGTGATTATTTTCAAACGCTATTTATTAGTGCAAACAGTACTTACATGTATTGTTAATGGTTATGGTAAGAGTGACTAGTTATATTTTTATATTATTATATCAATGCCGATTTGAAATAAAACACAATGCGTCACTTATCATAAAAATAGGACTGATGAATGATTGTGTTAATGTATATAGCATGTCAATAAACATGCCGAAACTTTGAGTCAATGATGCTTTTCTGCACGCAACAAAGCAATGCGGTAATATTAAGAGTATCCCAATACGCATAAACCAATGTCCCAAAACCGTTGCATTATGCCATTTATCTCTAACGACGTTAATAAACCTTTTATGTTTATATGTTGGCAGGGGTGATGGACGAAGAGACAAGAGCAACCATGCGCCTACCACGGTGTGGTGTCAAGGACACAGACGCCGGAACCGTAAACCAAGCTCGTCGCCGGAAAAGATATGCACTTCATGGTGACGAATCGTATGCCAGGTTATGTATGCAAAATGTACATTGTAGGAAAATATTAGAGAACATATCAGGACGCTGCCCCCTGCTTTACCTCTGGTTTTCAATACAAATAGTCAGCATTACCTTTTAATTTCTGAACATGTCACCAAATAATTCATGTCCATTGTAAACACGTACTATGTTTCAAAACCTTGTAAGCCTTATAAGGACATTTGTTTCAGAAACCGACCCGTACTTCAGTGTTCATCCTAATACTTTCAGTTATATACTGCAACGTTATTGATCCTAGATTGTTTTACTACATTTAAGTGTTCAATCCATGTAACTAAGAAGTAAAGTAAGTCATTTTTTTACGTTTATTTGACTAAATAGGACAAGGATTTCTTTTAGACACATATAAAAAAACAGTTGATGGCGTTACGTGATAAGTTGGGTGGCCTGCAATTAGGCTAGTCCTTCAGATTATTCGATTAGTGTATTCCCCGAGATTTGCAGATTGGACAGATTGTCTCTGTACTAGAACGAAATGAATGATGGTATTAAGTATTCATCATCTGTCCTTGACGGTTGTACTGAATCTTGGAAAATATTTGTGCATTTAAATGTATAACATTTGTTGCATGAGACTTTGTATGCTCGGTAGGCTTCTGTTAAGTTAGTTCCATGTTATTCTTCTGCCAGTCAAGTCCTTTGAAGCGATGAGACACCCCAAGCCCACACGTTACTCGTATGACGCAGATAGTCGCGTTTTAATGACTCAGTTCCATGACGTACTCATCGGGACAAGTAATGAACACGATAGCGTTTGTGTCGCGCAAGTGGTTAATATTTCAAGGTTCTTACAAGATGCACACTACTTTCATCGGATTGAATGCGTGATAAGGTCTCATTATACAAATTGTTTGTACTAAGGTGCAACAAAGGTCCAGATCTTCGAATTTCGAATTTATGAAGCCGCACTTTTGTTGTTGAACTGACGTGTTTAATTGTTTTAAATACCTTTTTGTACTACTTTTAAACAACGTCATTATTGGCCAATTAATAATGAAGATCGCTTGAATTGTTTAGTCCATGCTTTCAAACATGCGTTTTTCACTACATTTCGATATGTGGTTACAATACATGTGTTCTGCAACTGTCGTAGGTAATTAGTTGTTTTAAAAAACAAAACAACAATAATCAATTACAGTATTAGTTTAAACCTTGTTATTTTAGCTCGATTTTATTGACAGCCTTAGGCGTATAAAGACCCCATTGATTTCGTTTCCAAACTGGGAAGATAGTAACTAAGTCGAACTGGAAAGGGTTTGAGAACGTTCCCCGAGTGGCGATCAAACATGTGATCTACTGGGCGCATGGCGCACACCATTTCCATTACACCAATACGACCTCGTGTAGTATTCCATTATAATTATTTGAAACGGATCAATTGTATGGGAAAAAATCAACACTTATATAACATGTTACACATGCCACCGCGTTTGTAATAGACTGCCTATGCCATGATACTTTGCTGTGATGACTTGCTACATTCTCAAAATGTCAATGTGCATGTTTAGAAATTTACAATGCTGCGAACTCCCACATGATCAATGAAGCATTGCACACGATTGCCTCTGCACTTCGTCATACTAGCATAAAGGCTATTTGCGGCTTATTTATGATATTTTGAGTATATATTTAACGTAAAGCGGGTCATAAATGTTTTCATTGTGTCACGAATTGTTTGGTAACACGAAATTGCAATGGTACAGTAACTGTGTACGTGTTCAATTGCGTTCGACTTGTTATAATTCTGCTGTTGAAGATCATTTATCATCTTAACCCTGCGCCGTTGCAAAATTTGGTTTCGTATTTGACTGTATTTGAACATAATTTTATCATGAAGCGTAAACGTGTTTGCGTTTATGGGACCACTAATGAACAGCGGTTAACCTTCATGTCACATAGATCTATATTTGCAAATGAAAGTATGGGTTTTGCGGATGTAAAGTACAACACATGCATATATGGTGCCGCATTATTTCTTCAAGCGTCATACCGTAAGACAAATTAAGATTTTTTTAATGCAACTTGTGCGCAATCTCATAGGAGATGGAACGTGTTATGCCACTGACCAATATCACAAATTGACTGATGTTATATCGGTTTGTGTGAGTGAAACTGTTGTTTCTTACATAGAAATTAACATCGTGTACAATAGTTTCCTGCTAAACCCTTAAAATATGAATTTATATAGAATTTAAGATGGGGATTTCATGAGCAAGCTGCTTAAAGGGAATCATGAAGTATACCGAATCCAATGGCCCATATCTTCTAGACATTTCTTGTTAACGTTAATAGGCGGCTGGACATGATTCAGAATAGTTGTCCTTATCGATAGACATTAATATCTTGCAATACGTAATGCTGGCTGAAACAAGTAAAGTTAATTGTTGTCTATTTTACCGTTTACTTTCATTTGCCGAGGCTAATAAAATGATCATAACAACTGAGAGGATATAAAACGAAACAGCAACAAAACTAAGTTGACCGTAGACTTTCCCACAGTAATTATGGAGGCGATTTTAATGACAAGCAATTAGGACAACTAGTTCACATCAGGTCAAGCGATCTAGAGCACTTACTTAAAGTGGTGGAAGGAACTTGATCTTATTGTTATGAGTTCCGGTCTTTTAGAGGTACTTAACACAGCACCAAAGTATGTTAAGAGATTGGTTTTTGTGCAAATAAAAAAATAGTAGTTTAACATATTCTTGTTTGCTCGTTTGAACATAAGTCATACATTGTTTTTAGTTATTAACTTCAAACTCGCCTTTTTGCCAAACTGTCTTGAACGTTTATATGAATGGTTCAAGTACATGTTAAATCACTGAGACGTTGAAATAAAGGACTCCATTAATAGAATTGCGAAACAAATGCTCTCTCTCACAATGGCTGCAGATGTACATTTGTAGAGCTTAATTTTGTCAGTATCTTAAAAAAACCTATCGACTGATTCGATTGTCTGTACTAATAACTATCATGCTTGACATCAATGATACATTTTTTAAGTCATTAACCTATATCTTAGTATCAACGTATATCTGAATACAAAAAGGCATCATAACGTGAAATAAATATGAATGTAATAATAGTATCATATAATTCAGGTTTCGCAATATAGAATCTCATTGTCAAAATCAATAAGATGGTGTGCTATCCTGTTATTTTAGGTTTTAAGTGAACCGTAACGTTTGACGTGTTAAAATATCTGTGTTCGAATAATGTTTGTATGTTGTAAATTATGTACTTTACATGTATATATTAAGTGATTATAGAGGGGCTTAGAGTGATGGTTTTGGTTTTCGTTTAATCTAGTGTAAATCCATATGATTTGCATTGACAGCTCCAAGGTGGTGACACCAGCTTTAACCAGAATTTTATGTTAAATTGCACGTTATATGTATTGTTTTGTATTGTACAGGGTAATTGGTCGTTGTTTTTAAATTAAAGAATGGCGGGCGAGGTTTTCTCTGCTTATAATGTTTCTGGAGTTGCATAGGTCCTATCGTATTTATTAGAAACCTTATTAATCTTTACTGTATTGCATTTTGAGGCCTGTAGAGATCTGTGGAAATGGATAGCCAATAATATAGGCATCCAATCGCCCTGAATCCTATTGAAAAGCCAGATAATAACCATCAAAACCTGGCCTTTATGTAAATTGGATTATTTGTTGAATCCTCCGGGAAGATTTAAGCCTTTTCCGACCGGTAGATATATTGTATATGACTATCATATGATGTAAGAGCTTGTTTACATAAAAAGCTCGGATCTGTCTCTATTGTATACATACAAAAGACATATTAATAACAAATTTGTGTAGAATTACAATATCCTTTGGTTGGCATTGCCTTGGGAAAGTCCTACAGATTAGTCGAGTATTCTTTGAGAAATTATATTTGTTCCGATAAGCGATGTTTAAGAACACAATTTATGTATTAAGTGTTTTACCAACTGTTTTTGCCATTAACTTTACGAGTTTCATCGCAAACTTTTACTTTTCTACATGCGACATAGTATGCTCATTCGATTTCTGTTGCATGTCAAGTCAAGTCAAGTAATATTTATTTATAAAGTCGGGTATTTCAAAACATGATACTACAAGCTCTGAAGAGCTTTTAAAGCCGACTTACACATAACATTACATGATAACAACATGATATATAGCACATAAAATGAAAATATAGTTATAAACAAAACAAAACACAATCCTGTAGTTGAGAACAAAAGAGAATATGAGTATGAATAAAATATTGCTTTAACAGACTAGAGGTAACTTAATACATGTATTACTTTAAAAGACTAGCGTTTACATGTACTTAAAATATCAGACAAATTAAGTACTACAGAGCTTAGTTATGAACAAATCAATATTGTACAGAGCATGCAATCATGAAAGGACAAACATTAAAATGAAAAGCAGTACAAATAGGAAATGCGGCTCAAATAAACATTAAGAGTCTTTATAAAAATAGGGAACCTGATTAATTTACATTGCTTGCATGTAACAAATATGTAAAAAACATAAAAAGCAAAACATAAGGGTAGGCAAAGGGAAGCAAAACAGGAAGCATAAGCACTTAAGTTAACAAACTAAGGCAATGAGTAAAGATCATGCAGGGAACATATCTAATACAGGGACGTATTTGTTTTAAACCCTTCTAGTGTCACAGGCTACAATTTTTATTATTATTTTAAATATATTTAATTATTTATGCAAGACGGACAAGAGCAGACTGATGCATTCCAGTACCCAAGCATGGATTAAAAGGAGTTGAAGGATGAAATTTGTCTAATATGATTTGGTAAATTATTTCAGAGTTTATCAGCTGTGTATCTGAAAGAGTTTATACCATACCTGGTTGTTCTTGGCTTAGGCAGCCTAACTGTATTTGAATATCTAAAATTATAAGAATGTTCTTTAATTTCAACAAAATCATGTAAATAAGAGAGTCCATCCTTATTATACATTTTAAACAATTATTGGGAAATTATTCTTAAGCGCCTTATTTTAAGGGATGGAGGACCAGACCTTGTGAGAAGAGCATCATAATATATACATTGGTGCTACAATTATAATATAATTCTTCTACAAGACCAGTCCTTTGAGTAGATGACGACCACGGTACTTTACTCGAGCTGGACACATACTCAATACAATGACGTACTTATCGCGACATATGATACACACGATAGCGGTATGTGTCCCGCCAGTTTTAAATAGTTAATAGTTACGAGCCAAACAATCTGCAACGCACTGTATGCGTGCCAAGATCTCATCAAATCCGTTCTTTGCAATAGTCCATGTAAAGTTATTTAGAATTTATAAAGACGCACTAAAGTTAATAAACACTGGCCTTTTTTGTTTGTATGATAAACATTTTGATCTTTTGAAAAAAATGGGGAAGTGTTAGATAGTTCTGACGAAGCATGGTTTCTACATGTTTATCTAACCGTTTGTTGACGTAAAATTCTCCTTATTCACACATAAACTGTTCCGATATGTTTGCCAATCATCTATTGGTTTTACATTGACACTGTTCATATTAAAAACGCTTGGTCAAATATTAAATGATGAAAATTTTCCATAACACGAATTACGGAATCAGTACTGTAAATGACAAAGTTGAGATATCGTCCGTCGATATAGTTTATCGTATTACATGTGCGTAACGAAAATAACGATTTTATATTTATACCTAATGCAAATTGCTACATATTCGGCAATCATGCGAAAATATGAAAGTTTGTTCAAGATGAACACGTTGTTTGTGATTTGTTTGGATGTACGTTTATTGTGTGTGTAGATTTTAAAAAATATCTTGTTTTAAATACCCAGTTGCTTCGAAATTGCGTCTTTCCACTATATCAAGTACGGAACAGTATTCGTAGTCTATTCGTTCTGATACGAGTTGTGTAACTATATTTTATATTTTATGATGCATCGTCAGAAATTGGTTGAGAAAGCCTTTGGCGATGTAACTATAACAAAATTCATGGACGAGTTTAATAAAACAGTTTATAAAATAACAACTGGTATCAACTCAGATATTCAAACGGCATACAATCATAATGTTTTTTGTATTACTACGATATCGTTATTTTTCAAATTAGCTACTTCATTTTACGAAAACAATTGTCATGTGATTGGTCAGACAAAGAACATGTAGCCACATAAGTTCCAACAGTATTTTGTTTCTTATATGTGTTTAAGAAAAAGTAATATTTGTAACGGCTGTATTACATGAACAACAATGATCAGCATGTGATTAATGCTATTATGGCTTCAATAGATTACAGATGCTTAAATGACTTGCTGCATTCTCAAAATGTAGTTTAACATGCAGGTTAAGTAATTGGCTTCCTTTCAAACGCCTACTCAACCACATAGAATTTCACAAGATTGCGTCTACATCATACACGAGAATGGCTATTTGCGGCGTTCTCGGGATATTGAGTTCCTATAAGTCTTAATGCGGTCATAAGTGTATTGATGGATGTTATTATTTGTCTGGTAATATGAATTGTCACGGAACGGCAATACGTGTATGTAACGTAAAGTTATATAGAAGCTAAGATCCCCCCCCCCACCAACTGCATCTTAGCAATATAGGATATTGTATTTACGTATATACGTGTATTTTATTACAGTGTACTTTAGTGTACACAATTTATAGGGCTGTTAATGCTCAGTGGTTGTCGCGAATATCACATATACCTATATGTTTAATGAATGTAAGAGGTTTTTCCCGTGTATAAAGCTCGTAGCAGTATTCCCTAAACTATTATGTCGACACTCAGAGGTAGAACATGTATTAGTCTTGCTGCCCAAGTCAATAAGCAAATACTTTCCGATATATTAAATGTAAAAAATTATAAACAATGATATTCACACAGGCAAGTACTATATGACTTCTTTTTCCAAACATAAACATTTACCTCTGCAGTTGCAAGTTAATTTCTGTTTTTATTATGAATGCTGCAGTTCAACAAATATATTTCAATACATATAATAATTGCATGAAATGTTTGGAAATATATAAAGACCGAACATGTATATACGAATGTGCATTAATGGTGCGTGTATGTAATTATGAACATAAGTGCCGTAGATATTATTTGGATAATGTATTTACTTATTTGAAGGTGTATATCATCCCTTTCAATTCCGATTGAGCAAATGTGTTCTTTGCAGACATTAATTTTGTATTGTTAAAGGTTTGTGTACCATCACGTTCTGTGGAAAATGCAGTGGACGTGATCGTTTCTGCTGCTATTTTAATGCTGATAGCATGGATGTAAATCAAAAAACAAATGAAGGTTTTCACAATAATCATTGACACAATTTTAATGTCCAGTTTTTAGGACAAATAATTTACATCGTGTCAAGCGGTCTAGAACACATAGAAAATGGCGGATTGAAGTGACCATGAGTTTACGACTTCCGGTCTTTTAAGTGTCTTATAACATTAGCAAATTATATGTTATATGCATCTGGAGTCATGTTGTTTTTATAAACAGAAAGAATCGTTAAAGGCTATTGCATTTTCTGCATAATGCTCAAAGCGCATGCTTTAGGTATTTGTACGATTACAAAACGATAGTTTAGTTTGAATACTTTAAACAATCTTATTACAGCTCGATGTATTATCGCGTATTATCATAATTCAATCAAGGATATGCGATACCTGGTAGACCAGATATCAATTAAATTACCTTTTTTAAGCATGACCTTGACTGAATGGTTACCAAGTTTAAGATGTTAATAATACAAAAACGATGATATGTGCGGACTAGATACACAATCAATAACATCGCAATACAAATAAGCGTTAATTAAAATAAAANATTTCAACGCCAGATGTAGTCTGGTAACATAGATGTTTGTAGATATAACATGCAGGTTTTTATTTTTTTTGTGACACAATTAATTCCATTTTAATTTCATGCAAATATATCTATTCACACGACACAAGAACACTACAATGGTTCCATGTTAGTGTTCATGAATAGATATCTGTGTGGGACATAAACATTGAATTTATTGTGACACGTAAAGATAAAAACGTGCATTTTATATCGACAAACATCTATGTTAACAGACCACATCTGGTTTTGAAATTTTGGCTATTTTTATAAGGTACATTGATATGTTATTGGGTAACTTTATTTTATGAAATACTTTAAGAAATTTCCGTTGATTCTCTATGATTAATGGGTCTTTAATATTTGGAAAATACGTTTTTTGCTGTTTGCTTTGCTTTCTGTGGATTAAATGTTATACATCTTGGTATCAAATTGTTTGTTTTGAAGAATCTGATTCATTTTTACAATAAAATATTACTTATTTGTTAAGTCTAAGTAATAAGACACATCGACTGATATAAGAACTTCCTGTCGAACATAATATTAACAAGTATATCATGCAGGGTTATATCAGGCATATATCAATGTAGCGGTATGATACAACTTTCATATTGTATTATATGAAATCATTGGGATAAATGCATAAGGAGATAAACTTTTTTTCAGCAGTTTTCTTACTGTTCGGCTCCATATTCTCCTTAATGACTCTTTGTGAAACTACCCAAACGTTGCCATAGTCGTGTTTTTAAATGAAAATAAAAAAATAGACAACACTAATGACCCTGTATTTTTTGTAGTTTTATATTAGCTAAAGATGGCAATAGCACACCAGCAAAAACAATCAAATTCTATTTGAAACAAAAAATAAATGAAGATTTTTTTGTAATGTCACGACCGGAATATCTTGTTGTATTTTTACAACTGGAAGATCATGTTGAATGTGTACAATCGGAAGATCTTGTTGTATTTCCTCGATCGGAAGATATTATTTCGTACCACCGGAAGATCGTGTTGTGTTTGTACCACCGAAAGATCTTGTTGTATTTACACCACAGGAATATCTTGTTGTATTGGTTCGACCGGAAGATATTTTTTGTACAACCGGGAGATCGTGTTGTATTTGAACAACCGCAAGATTCATGGAAGAGGCGGCGTCCAAGAAGAGTGGAATATATTATTTTATGTTGTAATGTCTCCGACACGACCCATCGTTAAGTTATGAATGTTTTACTGTAGGATTCCATATCACAGTAAAACACGCAGCAATCATTTCAGTTTAAAACCAAGATGTTAATGCAAAAGGTATCCAAGCATTTTTCTAAAATGAGTTGTTGTAATTTTCTGGTGACCGAATAAAGAAACACACAGAAAAAGGTAACTGCGGCGAAAGGGAATTGATGAACAAACTGTATTTATTTTAAGGCAAACCACCATAAAGTAATATTACGCGTATGGATTGTTCCAACAACCATTTAAAGAATCAAAAACACAACCGACAGGTGTCTCTGAAGTAAACAGCAGCAAAGGAAAAGAACCACAAGTGAAGTCAAAGAAAGAAAACCATGGCACAATAGAGTAGTCGGATTATGATAACGGAATTTAAAAGGACGTAGTGCAACCCTGAAAAGCCTGACTATACTCGAATGAACATTGTTAAGTGATTTCTTTTTCAAGTTTGTTATGACTTTTGATTTTATTCTGTTTAAAAAAAAAGTAGGCCACCATATAACGACGAAAAAGGCTACTGCTATCTTCCAATCAAAATTGTCGAATTTGGTTACTTGTCGTTCGCATTCAAACTGGTTCACATGACGCCATTTTAGGTAAACGATGACGATACAACGGATTATTATCTTCTTTGAAACATTACAAAGTCATAAGACTTCTATTGAGATCGGCTGTTCGATGTGGAGAACAAAAGTATTTTAACAATTACTCTATCCATCCATTATAATAGCAATATCATTGTTTGTATGATGAATTGTTTGCTTCGTATTATGTAACATTGCTTACTTTCTTAGTGTTAAGCATTGTTTTACACGAGTGCAACATTGTCTTTATGCCCCCGAAGGTGGGTATATAGTGATCGCCCTATCCGTCTGTCTATTTGTCTGTCCGTCTTTCTGTCTGAAATTCCGTCACACTTTGCGTTTAGGTTTCGGAAATTGTGGAAAAACACTTTGCGTCGATTTGATATCACTTGACACCCAATTATAACGGTCATTATTTGATTTGCACTTACTAGAACGGACGTTTAATGAAGAGGTCGACAAAATCACAATGGCGTCTAAATTTCAGTCTTCTGTATTGATCGGATCGGATTCATTAACTGGTTTCTATTGTATGGCTTGTAAAACATCGGAGGCTCAGTTGTACTGTGATGAATGCTNACAAATACATATAAGGCTTTATCATCTGTAAGTAATGTGAACGCATTTATCCGTTTACAGCGCATGCCAAATTTAGCCCTTATAATGAATCCCGACCTTTCAAAGCTGTATCTAATTGGCCGACCTTTTGACCGGAAGAGACCACTGAGGGTCATCTGTAATGAACCTCGCCAGATAAAATAAACCGCGTTTTGGGAAAACGGGGCTTAATGAATGTGCGTTTATTGTCGTCACATATTATCCTGTGCTAATTATAGTGCATGTTGTTCTGAAAATTTAACGTTTCTAATTTCACGAACAGAGCCGGTAAATCACGCATAAGAAGTATATACTATGACATAAGTAATTTGTATGACTGAAGCAGTGTATTATGCCCTTCATTATTAACCCGATATTTAATTATTAACGATTGGCGCAAATGTTTAACATAAATGAGTCTTGCTCTCAGAAAACTGGGCATAATGCTTGTGCGTAAATTGTCATCCCAGATTAGCCTGTGCAGTCCGCACAGGCTAATCAGGGACGACAATTTCCGCTTTTATGGAATTTTTCGCTAAAATGATGTCTTTTCTGAGCAAAAATCCCGTTTAGGCGGATTGCACACTTTACGCACATGCTTTTTGTCAAGTTTTCTCAGAACGCGAAACAAATAAGGATATAATAACATAATGCGCTTATTTTCATCCAGAAATACATCGTACATGACTATAATCCGACCTAAACGCCGGGCAATCTCAAGTTCGTGTTTTAATAGAACGAACGCTTAGCAACCACTCAGTTGAGGTAAATATTAACTAGCATTTTCAAAGAGTAATTGTCCAAATTGGTTCGTTCAATAACACACACACCCAAAACAACAAAGTTTAAACTGGTGTGCAAATACAGGAATCAGCCATGCACGGATACCAGCGTACGTCTGTATGAACTTTGTATTCATGGAAAAAGTCTGTTACAGTAGGAGCACGTGTCACATATTCTCTCCATTAGCTGGGGATGGACCCGTTTATAGTGCATTCTAGCCTCTGAAGAGCTGTCGAATATTGTTCCCGGCTTGCAGATCATGCATTCAAAGACAGACCGGGAACTGGGTCTACGTCCATGATGTGCGATTGACCATGTTCGCCAGGCATAAAATCTTTTATATCGGCTGAAATCCGGCTTGCTTAAACGGCCGGACAAGTTTTCAAAGTCCGTTAGGCGCTCTGTCCAATGTCCATGAGCTCGCATTCTTTCCGTTGATCGAGGACCTTTATCAGAATATGGATTTCCCCCATGCTTCATAAAAGCTCGATCCTGTTTGTTCCCATGCAAAAGGTGATTCTGTTTTGTTACGCGCTCGTTCTTTGATGGACTTTTGTGGTATTTATCTTGTATTGTATTCCAACTACGCTCGTGTTTATAATTTATTGAGGTCAGATCAGAACGTTCATTCTCTTTGTCTTGACACTTACGTCGGGTTATGTGATCATCCACATGCGCTGCGTATGGGCTGGAAACGGTATCAGTATTCCCATCGCTGTCTTTGTGTTCACCTTTTGCTTTGTGATTGGATTCTACGTCGCCTTTCATTCTTGTTTTATCGCAGCGAATGGATCGTGAATCACGTGGGATTTCGTCTCTGTTCGTTGATGGGTTTTTTTCTGTGATATCTTCAGCTCGGTCATCGTCATTAAATATTTCAACCTCTACATCATCTTCACGTTTGCCCTTATCTGCTATATCTTCGCTACTCATACTTGAATCATCCATAAGCTCCGTATAACTCTTGACTATTGGAAATTCAGTTTCGTCATCATCATCATCCGCAGTACCAGAATATTCATCATATATCTCATCCTCAGAGGTTGAACTCGTTCAATGCCCAATGCTTGATCTAGTCTGGTCCGATTCCAGGGTAGTTTCGTCTATTTTATTAAACACCTCTTCCATGTCATGATCGTCCAGATGTTGGGTAAGATCTCTGTAAGAATGAGCTTCATAGTCGCAGAACACGCAAATTATAGAATTGCTTGTGGCTTTGTTTGGTTTAGGCCTTTCTTCATTTTTATATGATGTTTTACTGGCACGCACTTCGCTGTTTATTAGTTTTGTTTGCATATCGTCCTTTTCTTGTGTGTCAACTTTGTTTGCGCTGCTGTATTCATTATCGTAACCTGAAACTATTTTAACTTGCGGTGCATCCTTTACTTCGGGTTCCCTTGCATACATGCTGTGTTTTGTCAACTTCATCGGCGAATGTCCCTGTATTACCTTTAAATTAGTTTCATTTTCATTAGACAATGTTTCATTTGCTATGTGTGTGAGTATACTTTCACTTGCCTTCTTTGAACAATTTATGTTTATATAAGCTGTTTTTGATGACCGGTGTTTTTTCTTTGATTTACGTTTGGAAGAATGTTTGCACTTTCTTTTTGTGGGCACAGACGTTCTTCCACCTTGTACCTGCGTTTCAGTTTCACGTGGTCGACATACGTCACCTCTCAATTGAACGAATGCAGTTCGCATATCAGTAATTTCATCGTCTCCTTTCATGTGTTTACTAAATTCGGCTTCTTTTTCAGATTCCTTCTTTTGTTTGGAGACCGTTTCTTTCCTGACTTTTTCTTGCTTTTTGTTTTTGAAATTTTCCCACGCAACCTTCATTTCTTCAGTGTTCATGGTGCTTTCAGGACCGTGATGTTTTCTGAGATGCGTTTTATATCTTTCTTCGTCGAGGTAAGGTCGTCTGCAATGGCGACACTCCACCAAACATTCCGTATGTCTGCGTCGATGTCTGTGGATGTCACTGGCGTGATTGGTCGCGTAGTTACAGATGGAACACTTCAACGGTTTCGCAACTTTATTCTCATCATGCGCCGTTCGTATATGACCGTTCATATGACCCGCGGTGGCAAAGGGCATGTTGCAGTGTTGGCATGGAAACGAGGCGGTCACGTGACGCGCTTTGTGACGCCGGAAGTCGCATTTGTATCGCGTTGAAAACGGACACAGCTCACACTTCATGTCTATTTCGGAAAGCCAGTTTGGTTTTCTTCGCTTCGTTGATTTCAACTTATGTTCGCAACTATTCTTCTCATTTTCGTTCAAAATAACACGAGGGCTAGCCTTGACATTCTCCACGGTACATTCGTCTCCATGGTTACGCAGAATATCTTGACTCCCTGATGTCAAAATCGACTTGAACGGGTTTGAGTCTTCTTCATCGGACATGGTGATAGTTCTAAAAATAGATTAGTAACAAATATGAATGCTTATTAAGGTATTAAGTATCTAATAAATGAGAGAAATGGGATTTAAAATCAGTGCATGTATGATTTATTTAACTATTTTGTTATCGTGTATGTTCAACTACTCGATAACTGGTAAATGTACATTTATTCACGCACGGACAAAGAAGTATAACATTTAAATAAGAAAACCATTTCAGTAGAATAAAACCACCTTAAACGTTAAACTGATTTATATTTTATGTAATAACATTTCATGCCTAACACGAACCGGCATTTTAACAAAACACCCGCGTGATATTAGGATTGTTTTCAACTTGTATCATTTCTGTCTGTCTGATTCAATATAATAACCTGATGCCTAATATAAATGTTAATTACTTATTTTTTTATATTTCCTCGTCGAAAAAGTAATGTTGCAATGTGTTAAACTGTTACCCGTGAACATTTCGAACTGTTTACCGGTCAATAGTTTGAACTGTTGCCCGCTCGTGCAGACAACCCCTGTGTTTCAGGTAATAAAACAGTTATTTTATGGATGCATGGTGAGCAGTCAAAACTGTTGTCCCTCGGTATCAGGGCTGACATTTGAAACTGTTGCCCTCGGACTAACAGTTCCAAAGTCATCCCCGATACATTGGGACAACAGTTTTGACTGTTCACCAAGCATCCATGAAATAACTGTATACGATTGTTTTTACACCGGTACGCAACAGGCAAGATAGTGCCAAAAGAACGATTTTTTGTTGGAGGGGATGCACAAAAAACAAACCATTTCATTAAGCCTCGTGAAATTAATAACGATAACCTGAACCGAACAGAGCGGTCACGAACTCTTTCTTTTTAACAAAATATAGAAATGTGTGTTTCTTTCAATGTTATCCCGATTCCTATCATTTATTTTATCGCAAGTAGAAATGTATATTGCATATAACAGTATACATGTAAATACACAAACATATACAAGAGGGCCTATAGCATCAAAACCTTTACTCTACATGTATATCGTAATCAATGCAATCGGTAAACGTACTCGGCAATCGATATTAACGTATGAGCCGCGTCATGCGAAAATGGGTCATATTCCATATGCGACATCCGCAGTCTGGTCAGGAACTACCCTATCCGCTAATGAGACCACGAAACCCTTCGTGAATTTAGAGGGGACAGCGTAGCTCTTGACTAGTCTGCGCAATTAAATTTACATCTACATCGAACGTCGCTGCCGTCAAGTTTTACAATTATGCGACGGACCGCATAAGACCGATTTCCGCATTACGCGGCTCATATAAACAAAACTTCAAGATTATACACGAATGTTTAATGTCTCGCCGTTTGTCGGCCAATACACGATCAAGAGTTACAGTATGCTTGTGTTGAACCAGAACGACAAAGTGGTTTATTGACTTGCAACTTTAACCCAAAAATGACTACAGCAAGATGCGCAATTTTGCGCTCATGATCGGGATTTATTTTTGCGTTGCCTATTTAGTTGATGAACAGCGATTAGGATCATCAGCAAATTTCGTGAAAGAATTAACATGATTATATACAATTTGCATTTATAGCTACTATTAGTAACGAATTTCTACTACCGGTACTAAAAAGAAACGATCATGCCAATACCCATGATACTGTACTGAACAGATAATTTCGGGTTAACCTATAGAAAACCTACTTGTGGACTTTTTATTAACGATACAACCGTTATATGAGCTCTTCCGCATGTGGCCTGTGTCTACCGATAATTAACAATGTATGTTGACTGGGAAAATTCACGAACCTTTTTCTTGTACGAATATTGCAAAAACGTAAAATCTACGTCGATTGCTGTCTTTCCAAAATAACGTCACTTAGATTGACATAATGCATATGACGTCATTGTGCGTTACGTCAAATGCGAGCGTAAACGCGCAACTTCGCGCGCTTTAACAGCAATAAAAATACAAGCCGTAAAATGCTATTCACAAGAGAAACATTTAAAGACGCCCTATTGGTTAAATGAAATGAAGGAAGGAATATGTGCTAAGGTTCAATTGTGGTTGTTGTTAATGCAGAAGGGGTTTTGAAAGAAAAACATTATTAAAACTGAGTAAAGCAATAATGTTTTTTTAGACTGACATAAGGTCAGATATTGTGAAGCAACTACATGTATATAAATATTTTTTTTTGTGATCTGTCCATTCGGAAACTAAGCCAGATATAGTATGAAAATATTTGTATTATTTTATTTTCCTTTGAATTTTTTTCTGGTTTGAGAAATTAGAGGAGTTGTGAGTAGAGTTTATTTTTACATGCATTTATTATGTTTTATAGATTTTGTTATTCTTTGTATATAATGTAGCTCGCATTTATTAAATCTTAGAACGTAACATTACATTATTTGTTTTGAATTTTCATTTGATAAGACTTTTGTGTTCCATGATTTTTTTTTCAAGGATAATTGAGGTAATTTTTTTAAATAATTGTTTGTGTAGCCGTTTTAAGTTGAACAATTTTGGTACATAAGTTAAACAAGTCTAATTGAAGCCATTGACACAACATACTTTATTCCCGTAGTTAATTATATTTGATATATATGTGCATAAGTTAACTATAGTTTTAAATATGTTTTTATTTCCATATACTTTCATCAGACAATAAACATAATTATTTATGTTGTGTTATTCTGATTACAATATTCAGTTTTGTATATTTTCTTTTACATTTACACATATACATAAATATATATAATCATTCTTTGTTAAGTTGATACATTTTCATACGCACATTGTGGAAGTGAAACGTTTTAAACTGTGTAATGTGATTGTTAGTAGAAGGTAAATATATTTTGCCTGAATCGAGTTCATGAGGTAATCAAAACAAAACAGATGTTTCAAGTAACATAATAAATGCAAATACTTGTGACTGAGATATATTTGCTATGCTATGTGAATAATAACATGTGTTTATGTTATCATGGATTACGATAATAAATGTACAAACAGTCATCTCACAAATGACAATAAACAGCTATCCAAAATATGACAATCCAACAGTAATCGAAAATATCACTATGCAACTGTCATCTAAAATATGTCAATTAAAAAGTCATACACAATATGACAATCAATCAAAACCATTAAAACAACAAGGGGCAGATACAGTGGTTACTGTAAAATAAGAACCTAGCGAAACGAAATCTCCTACACACATATGATTAAAATAGAATAATATATACATATATATCATATTTAAGCATGTGAAACAATAAGCATTAATAACTACCAAACTGACATGCGGTTATCTCGAAATAACAAAAAAATGTTACCTTTCAAAGTGATGAAATTTGTATAATATATTATGTACACTGATGTATAATTAATTAATAGTACATACCATATTAAAAACATGTAATTATAGTAAAACGATTATAACAATAGACCATCGTTCTACCTCTCAAATGCTGTAGCTATCCATCTCTGTTTGTTTCTTTTTAGATGAAAACAAAATACATCAACTATTTAATTCACAATATTTGACAGAGAGTTTTCGAAATTTATAAACCTGGCAAAATCTTCGTTGTATCAGTATGAAAGGTAGCCAGTCACCATAACACATTTGTTCGCACGAGCGTTACATTTACATGTATGGTGAATACTACCACATTTTAAATAACTGATTGGTCACCTAACTGTGTACTGTTGATATCTTATACAACTGAAGTTTCCCGGCGCTTTTAGAGCTGTTGGACACTGCCAGTCTAGTGCCATCCTTAGACACACATATGCTGGACGGCCACTTCATATCCACAGGGTAGGTACCCAGTATATCGCCGTCAGTGGTCAGGTGCACGATGGAGTTGGTGTTCTTACTACACACCAGCACCGTGTCACCGGGCCCTACACAGGCACCACGGGGTTCCTGTATGTTCGTGTCAGTGACCTCTCTAGACGAGCCTTTCACGGTGTCGTACATGTATACGATGTGAGCGTGCCTGTCAGTCAGTACCAACGTGTTCTTTGACTGAACATACGTGCACATACTATCATTAGCTTTGTAGATCTTATTAGGAAACTTCAAGTCATCAAAGTCAGACTCCACACCGTCCACTGACATTATTCTGACAGGGCGGGGATCATCGATCGTACTCACAACCATGTTGGATGGAGACTGGCAGCATATAGAGGAGAACTGGGACGTTGTGTTTATCTCCCTTGTCAGCCTTGTGACATTGTCAGAACTCACGGATAGAATGGAGACAATCTTTCCACTCCGAGTAACAGCAAGTTCATTATGAGGAAGATATACCACGTGTTGTGGGGATGTCTTGAACCTATGCGGTGTTTCTACTCGCTGCAGCCGCTCATTCAGTATGATAATTTTCTTATGCCAGTAATCCACGGCTGCCAGCCTCCGATCAGGCAAGAAGGCCAGTCCGCTGAGGAGAGGTTCCTTCTCATCATCTTGAGTCTTTGGTAGATCCACGGACACAAGCAGCTCCAGGATGACTGGCATTGGTTGGGATGATAGGCAATCTGGAATAATAATAATAATAACAACAGCAACAACAACAACAATTATTATAATAATAAATAATCCTAATAATGATAATAATAATCATCATCATCAACAAAATCATCGTATTCATCATTGTCGTCATCATTATCATCATCATCATTCTCTTCAACATCAACAACAACATCGTCATCTTTTTTGTCAGTTTGTTTGATTGTTTACATGATATTTAATAACGGCTTTTTGATTGCAGCCAATTCATACATAGAGAATAATAGGTTAGTGTTGGTTGATTATAGATCAGGTTTATCATGCGAGTCTTAGAAAACAGAAAGCACGAGCCTTGGCGAGTGCTTTTTCGTTTTCGTGCCGAGCATGATAAACCTGATCTATAATCAACACTAACCTATTATTCTATTTATCTCACTTTTTATTCAGTTAACCTTTTTATTTAAACAAAATTAGTTTAACGGGATAATTTCGCTGGATTTATGACGTCATTTTTTGGGGGCATATATACTCATAATTGAGTGTTATATCTGTACAATAAATCTCTCTCTGACACTAAGGCAATTCTTTATAACCATAACATTTCGTTACTCTGTTTATAATATAAACACAATATCAAACTGCAAATTCCACCGGAAATATTCAAAACATTGATATCAAATATGTTTACAACAATCTACTTGCATCTCTCTCATATCTGAAGACATGAATTCCTATCAAAGCACTGAAACCGTAAAANCAAACAAGTTTCCGATTGCTTACAATCCGCTATTGTATTGTCAGCCTCGGACTGCAATTTTATCAAGGATTGTTGTAATGCTTGAAGCTCCGGTCGTTCTTGTCCGGATATGTTAGCTAGTTCATCCACTTGTTCACATTTCCGGTGAACGAGTACACATTTACTGCAGCAGAGCTTGCAATGATCCTGACAGAAACACTCTATTTCCTTGCCGTGCTCCGGACATATGTCCATTCCTTTCATATCTACTCCCACCGGCATCGATTGCCTGTCCTGGATATTGACAATGTCATGTCTCCCCGGTTTATACACGGTGTGCGGATTTTTGCAAGTATCGCACAAGTACTCATTACACTCTTTGCAGACAACCGTTGCAGTTTTTGAAACATTGGATTTCATGCATGGCTCACAAGATTGTGTTACATAGCAGTCTCCAATGAAATCTCCTGCATTGTCCCGGTTTGATTCACGTAATTTTTCTGTCGCCATAACGAAGTTAGTGCATTAAAACTCCTTCTTTCGATTTTAAAAGTCTACTTTCGATTTAAAAAATTAAGTTTCAAAAATATTTCAGATTTACAACACACACAGATTTAACAGAATGCTCCCTTAACAATGATGATATTGAACACTATCATTATGTCAAGGTTTTGAAATCAAGGGTATATCTTATAGATAAAAAATCACAAAATGTCCTCTTAATTTGTGTACGAAATTGATTCGGTTATTTCCTCACAATTGCCGTCTCGCTCGATAAACATCGACTTACTCCGGACTACCTCGAGCGATATTTAATAGTTCGGTGGTTTACGCGCTTATGTCAGACGATCACTCTTGCGTGCTGGATATGATTCATTTATACCCGAAATAGTCTTCATGAAATGCAGTTTGATGTTTAAAAGGCCCATTTGATTTATTCTATATGTAGTATTGCCATACGTGTGAGCTTTATCGACTTTTTAAACTATATTTGTGACTATGTATTATGATATCACAGTTAACCCTTAATTTTTATTGCTAAAACATGTTGTTATCCCCACGCTCCGAATTGGAGCGGGGGATTATGTGGTTATCTCCGCCGTTCGTCCGTCCGTCCGTCCTGGCAACTAGCTCCTCCTACACTATTAGCACTAGAACCTTGAAACTTTAACACATGTTAGCTTTGAGCATATGTGCGACAGTGCACTATTTGGAATTTCGATCTCACCCCTGGGTCAAAAGTTATGGGGGTTGAGATGGGGCCGGGTCAGAGATTTTCACTCATTTTTTTAGGTTATTTTGCATTAACTTCTTCATTTCTACACCGATTTACTTCAAATTGATACTGAACATCTCGCCATGGGGCGCCCCGCCCACACAGACCACGTCCACCTAAAATTTTTGTTCTAATAATATTTCAAATAGATTATTTCTTAAGATCGGACATGGAAACCGTGTATTATAGAGACAATGGCCGAGAAATATGATAGTTTAACAGTTAACTGTTCCCGAGCGAGGTTCCCGGCCTGCGCGCGCATTTCAATAAGCGAGCGGGGAAACATCGCACTCTGTTGCATTTTAAAATGGCGAGTGGCTTACCTTGTCAATAATTATAAACATAGTCGAACTATCTTTTTTTAAGAAGACATTTTGTCCGAAGATTTTTATTGATTTAGTATGTGTATGCATAATAATAAACAGGTTTATAAAAATCACGGCTGCAGCTGCATTAAAAAAAAAAGTCACAACGGATAGTCGAATGATTGAGTTATTGCCATCGAGCGCCTGTGAAGTAAATAGCCATTCATTTCTTATTAAGCGATTCTTACGAGCGAACGTTTTATGCAAATTCGCACGTACGTTTCATAATCAAGTTCGCACTCTTAAGAAATATTTGGAATCTTACGATAGTTAAATCTGCGATCTTCAATTGTTGGTTTGAAATAACGTTACACTTATATTAAAAAAGAAATCATTAAGACAGATGTTCTGCCCAAGTTTCAAGGAGATTGGCGTTTAGAATATTGACGACGGACAAAGGTGATCATCAAAAACAAGTTCACGGTCGGCACAAAACGCCTTATGTGCGCACTGATTTACTCTAGTGACATCTTCAGGAACTTCCAAAATGTCATTATTCCAATGCTTTCAATACGTTCTGTTCGTATTTTAATCCCAAAAATGTGAATTAAAACGGATTTCTGCAAATACCGGTAGTGTTTCTAGTAACATGATTGTGTGATTTAGATTTCATCGATGCTTAAATGGCATACATAGAAAATTCTTAAAACTTAAATTATAATTGTTATACCATGTACTACATGTAATGCTACTAAAATAATACTTGTGATACCATGTACTACATGTAATGTGATACCATGTACTACATGTAATGCTACTTAAATTATAATTGTGATACCATGCACTACATGTAATACTTAAATAATAATTGTGCTACCATGTACTACATGTAATACTTAAATAATAATTGTGATACCATGTACTACATGTA
>VMBQ01000641.1:4876-118487 GCA_007657795.1 Dreissena rostriformis
CTAACGCACGGACGGACGCACGCACGGACGGCAGACGGACGGTCTGATGTAACCCATTTTCAATAGGGTTCGAGTCCTCATGAATATAAAGCCACTGAACAAGTTTGAAAAGAATCGGATGAAAACTGTGGACTTTATCGCGTAAACAAGAAAAAGTCTAACGGACACACACACGGACGGACGGCAGACGGACGGTCTGATGTAACCCATTTTCAATAGGGACGGACGGACGACGGAAACCACACCATGACATAAGCTCTTCCGGCCTTCGGCCAGTAGAGCTAAAAATGGAGGTCAATAAGTTAGAACAATATTAATCTATTGATATTTGAAGTAAGTGTTAAATTAAGTTTAAGTTTTAGATTCCAAATAGGCTATTTCATAATACCAATAACAAACAGCCAATTGTAAAAATATATGTTACCATACCTTACTAATTGCGATGTATTTGTTAGCATTCTTTAGAAATGCAACTCTCTGGATGCAATCCTTGTGAGGGCTGAAGCAGAATGATTCCAATGTGAGTACAACTACAGCTTGTAACAACATAAAAGAAGAACACTACCACATCCCCTTCACCACTCCTGACATCTCATCTTGTAAAATGTAGCAAGTTGATAAAGATAAGAAAATTTTACACCTATGGCATGGCATTTTCCATGGCAGGGGCATGTTGTTATTGTTTATGAGGTCGCAGTGGCATAATGGATATGGTGTCCGCCTAGCGACCGGGAGGTCACAGGTTTGATCCCCACTGTGGGAGCGTTCTTTAGATTTCCCCCATAGACACCAAGTACTATTTCTAGTCCCAATTTCTAGTCCCAGGAAACGGACTCGAGAGCGTTTCAAATAAGTAGAAAGTACTTTAAAAGCAATCGAGCTAAAATAAATAGGTTTAAACTAAGTTATTGTTTAACTTTGAAGAGTGCCACTATACAATGTTACATACCAAAGAGTACACTGTGTCTCTAACAAAAATATTTTTTAAGTTATTTATATACATATATAAGTCTATATAAATGATCTGACCCTCGGAACATGACCTGATTTGACCCTTAGGGGCATGATTTGAACAAATTGACAAAATAGTCATTCTCTGGGCCTTGAGGTTTCAGTCAAAACCCTTTTTCAAGTTATTGTGCTATATAAGTCCATATAACCTTGAGACCCCATGGGCATGGTCAGTGTTTACCTTCTGGTTTCTGAGTTATTTTGCTAATAGTTCATACTAATTATCATAAAGTCATAGTAACTATGTTTAAGTCGAAAAAGTGGCATAACTTTTGCAATTTAAAAAAATTGCACATGCACAACTTTACATCATAAAGAACAATTCCTGAACAGATGTCCATTGTGATTCCAGTATACCCATCTTTATCAGCAGATATATAATAAGTAATTCCATAATCCGGAAACCTTAGGAAGTAAAAGTGACAATCATAAGTGAATAACTAATAATATACCATGGTTTTAGTACAGATATAATGGCATGTATAATACCAAATGAAATGGTGCACATTATAAGGATAAATCCTAATTACTATGTCTGTAGCTGATATACTGATAAATATGCCGACCAGTAATTGATCATTATCATAATTATAACCATGAGTATTTTAAACTACAAGGCTGGCAATATTTAAATACAAATAAACATAGGAATTTTTACGGAACAACGAAAGGTCAAAATTCCACCCTGCTCAATTTTGGTACCAACCCCCATCTCTGCAAAAATGTGTTTGTAAATGTTTCCCCACAAACTGCCACTAATGCGCTTAACACCCCCCNTAAAGAAATCCAGCTTTTCAAGTATTTTGAAGTTTATTTACGGGTCCATCAGCCTCTTTTCCCTCTACTTTTGCCATTTTGTGCATAAACGGCGCGTAAAAATGGCCTTTTTTAATTTACTTTGCCATGCCCCTGTGCCCTCCTGGGAAAAAAACTAACAGCGTTGTTCGTACTGAGGGATCAGCATTGTTTACAAGTACTGAGAGATCAGAGTTGTTTGTACTGAGGGATAAGTGTTGTTTTTACTGAGGGATCAGTGTTGTTTTTACTGAGGGATCAGTGTTGTTTTACTGAGGGATCAGAGTTGTTTGTACTGAGGGATCAATGTTGTTTTACTGAGGGATCAGTGTTGTTTTTACTGAGGGATCAGTGTTGTTTTACTGAGGGATCAGTGTTGTTTGTACTGAGGGATCAGTGTTGTTTGTACTGAGGGATCAGTGTTGATTTTACTGAGGGATCAGTGTTGTTTTTACTGAGGGATCAGTGTTGTTTGTACTGAGGCATCGGCATTGTTTGTACTGAAGGATCAGCATTGTTTGTACTTAGGGATCAGCATGGTTTGTACTGAGGGATCAGTGTTGTTGGTACTGAGGGATAGGTAGGTTTCTCCAAAGTCTAAGGTAATCCAGGACAAGTATGACTGTCTACAGAAGGGATCTTTCCTTATTTGCACACCTGTTTAGATGTTTAAGATCTTTCCACTGCGGGACCTGGGTGGACTTCACGCGGTCATCTTTCTCGTAGAACTCAAGCAGCATGTGTGAGGCAAACTTGTCCCAGTCCACCGTGCCTTCACGGGTAACGTCGATCTTGTCAAACAACTCTAGGTACTGAAAGGGAAATGTTTTTAAGGTGAGATGCTTGAAATACTGTTTAATAAATTTCATAACCACTTTGATAGAATTTATGTATTCTTGCAATCTATTGTGTTTATTTATATTTGTTTTCTTAAATGACCAGTTTATGTTATGTAATGTTATGTTGTTATACCTATTCAGGTGACAGAAAGTAGACTATGTACTTGTGTACAAGTCTGAATAAACTGTCACGACTTGAATTTAGGTCTTACAGCTATACTATACTGTGATTGGGCAATACTATGACTAATAGCTACACTATACTGTGATTGGGCAATACAATGACTAATAGCTACACTATACTGTGATTGGGCAATACTATGACTAATAGCTACACTATACTGTGATTGGGCAATACTATGACTAATAAACAGGATATGTTAATAAATGAGATTGACCTCAAATGTAAACAAAGATGTTACATACAATGTAATCTTAATAAATCAATTAATCCAGGTCCTACAAAAAACATGGTGATTTTATGCAGCAGTGTGTTATCTTTATGTTGGAATGAATTGGAATGCAGTGTTTTAGAAATTGATAAACACTTTTTGTTCAATGGACTACTCTTGCATAGGAAATATTCCAGAAATTTAAGTGACTGCAGTTATAGTATGAAAACATTAACATCAAAATTACCTTTATGCGTGAATAAATGAAAGTACCACTATGGTGAAAACATTGGTTTTTAAAAACATGAGCACGAAACAAACTAAGTATAAACACAGGTCATAAAGAACAAGCGTGTAATTTATGCTTATAGAGATAACAAATATGACAGGTCAATGTTCAAGGCTAAATATGAAGGAAATACTATTCAATACAGGGCAAAGTCAAATCAATTACAAAAAAAGCAACAAACAGATGAGCTGACCTCTAGGAAAAAGTGTCATCTCAGAAGGGCCAGTGAAGTCCTGCACACAGGCTTATCAGGGACGACACTTTCCTCTTTTATGGATTTTTTTGTTTACAGGAAGTCTTTTTCTGAACCAAAATCCTGGCTAGGCGTACAGTGTCCTCCCTGATTAGCCTGTGCAGACTGCACAGGCTGATCGGGGACAACGCTTTGCACACATTCATTAAGCCCTGTTTTGCCAGAGCATGGCTCAAATCTAAATGCCCTACTCACCTCTTCCTTGGAGCCCTTGTTCAGGAGAATGGTAAGGGCCTCACAGAACTGCTCACGATTCAGGCTCAGTTTGTTGTCATAGCCGTCACCTTCATTCTATGGAAACAAAAACCTCTTATATGATACAGATCGAGTACCTTGCAGTGTATTGCAGGTATGTAGTCTGAAAAGATTGCTTTTTTAAAATAAAATGTTACTAAATTAAAAACTGAAAAACTGACTGTAATAACATGTTACCTTTAGTTTTGCTTAAAATTCTAAATAGAAGCAATACCAACTAATGGCATCATTTAGTAGAATAAGGACAATTTTCAGCAATTTTTTTCCTTCTGTATAAAGTACCGGTAAATGGCACTTTCCCAATTACGAAAAAAACTACAAAATTCCCAATTAAAGGTAAAAAAAAAAACAACAAAAAAACATTTAGTTAGTTTCCCTATGCAGCTCTATGGCTTGAACTTAGGTAAATATAATATTGACAGCTTGAAAACACTTAGTTATCAATTTTAAAGTATATGGGAGCGAAAAATCAAGTACACTAATTTCCCAATTTGAGGTTTTCACGACTCGATTTTTCCCAATTTTGAGGTTTTCACGACTCGATTTTTCCCAATTTTCAGCTTTTCACAACTCAATTTTTCCCAATGGACCGGTACAGGTACTTTTCCCAATTGGACAAAAAAAATTGCTGATTTTGTATACACAAACAAAATTATAAACTATGAGTTACAAACAAATTTGTCATATCAGAATTAAATCATGGATTAAATGGTATTTTGTAACTCATAAAAAGGCTCATGTTATTTTAAAAATGGGAAATACCAAATTTCTAACAGATAAACATTTATGTTGCAACCAATATTTAGCTCTCATGTAATACTTGCACACAAATTATATTATCAAAAACATTAAAAATGTATCGTAACAGTGAGACCAATTTGTGTTTATCAAATAAAGGGAATTTTGAGAGGGAATTCTGACTCAGAAGAAAACTAGAAAATGGTAATTAATTAGTATAGCAGTAGGTTCCATTTTAGTTTGTCTAATTACTAAATTTGTTAAATGAAAATTATGTTAGTAACACATTATATAGCATGATATATAGCTCCTGTAATTCAATCAACATACAAGTGTCCAGGCCCAGTTAGATTCATTTACTATATTCACAAATAATCAGAAAAAGGGAAAATTCTACTTAAGTACTTATATATAAGTAAGGTAAGACTACTTAAGAAAAACCTAAGAATCGTCAATGAAAGACAATAAATTGGTCTTCAAACCATGAAATATTACATGAAGGCCATAAGCAAACAGAAAATAAATATCTTAATGTATTAATGAGAGTATATACTTTGCCTTATGAATTTAATTAATACTTCTATCATTATAATAAAAGATGCCTAAATAAAAGATTACAAAAAATAGGATTAGTGACTATGTACAAGTTTTGATCTTTCCTTTGTAATTAATTAAATGTGGACATGATTACCTCACTTGCAATAAAACATGGCTGCTAACTTTTATATTCAATACCGATAACTTAAAAATAGAAAAAGCATATTAATATATCTTTTCACAGAAGGTACCGAATTTTGTTACATTTAATGCCCACTAATTAACCACTACAATCCAATATTTCTATGAAGAACAATGACACAATTGTAAAAAAATATTAAATACTAGTAATTAATTGTTTTACAAACCTGAGCACCTAGACAAAGGAAATATATTATACAGGAAAGATTTTAGAATAGAAGGATTGTATCTTCTGCACCAGACATCTTACCCAATACACTAATTCATGTTTCAAATCAGGTGTTTTTGTCTAAAAATATAACAGATTCCGATTTTAAAACATGTTAACAACAAAGTGTTACTTAAAGCTTGCATTACATGTAGCAAAAAGCAACAAGTAATGGAATAAATATGGCAAAATACAATTAACATCACTAATAACAAATAGATAATGCTGATTATCGAGAACAAACATGATGCATATGGGCAGCGCTCTGTGAAAAAGGGGGATTTAATGCATGTGCGTAAAGTGTCGTCCCAGATTAGCCTGTGCAGTCTGCACAGGCTAATCTGGGATGACACTTTAAACTCATGCATTTTACCCTTTTCACAGAGCGCAGCCCATATATTTCCATAAATGCTGCAGATGCCCCCACTGGATGCCTGGACAGTAATGATTCATTGGCTCATTTGAATAAGCCTTGAATAAGTCCAAAATGAAGTCAGTGTCACTATGAGGTCAGGAGATGTGAGTGTTCTCAGTGTTAAATGGAAGTACCAAAGCTTTTAAATTACATTGTAGTAGCATTGACGGTCAATTTGGGTTAACCAAGAAATTTGACCTTCAAAATTAGAACAAAAGTAGGTCAATATCAAGGTCAAAATGAGGTCAAGTGATGAGTGTGTTGAGAGTATCATAAGTTAACATCCATTTAAGTACCATAGCTTTGTTGCAAGCAATATTGATGTAAGACATAACACATCATTTTGAGTTAACCAAGAAATTGTGTATCTTCTGAAATACTTTTAAGTCCAAAAGTATATAAAAGTAAATGTCAAGGTCAAAAGGAGGTCAAGTGATGAGGGTGTTTTGAGAGTATCATATGTTAACATCCATTTAAGTATCAGAGCTTTTTTTGAAGCGATATTGATGTTAGATATAACATATCATTTTGGTTAACCAAGAATGTGTACCTTCTGATATATTTTAAGTCTAAAAGTATATGTAGGTAAATGTCAAGGTCAAAATGAGGTAAGGGTGATGATCATGAACTATAAATATTTCATACAACTATACATAATTGTTAACATGCATATATAATGTCAAAATGAGCTTTTTATTGAAACATTTTGTTAATACCATCTAACGGGACATTAATATAAGCTATCACAGTCTACAGTATTTGTCTTCAGCACAAATTAGTCTATCATGCAAAATGACTGTATAATGTACCCTTTTATTTTTTATCTGTGAAAAAAGTGCATGCACATATAAATTAAATTTAGCATAAACAGAACACAAAATGCTTTAAGCTGCAGGGCAATAATACATATAAACATCAATAAATTCATAAAATAAAAAAAAAAATAAAAAAAATAAAANTAATAATAATAGTTATAATAATAATAATAATAATGATAATAATAATGATAATAATAATAATAATATAATACAATTTTTAACATAATTGTCTCAAATTAAAGGACACTGCATTTGTCAACATAAAGAAATATGCTATATTAAGCACTTCCTATAAATGCAATGTGGAAAGTAATGACATTTACCACACCATTTTTAGTATTTTACTGCTCTGCAGCCTCATGTGTCAACATCAATTGATCAATGTCAACAAAAGCAGCACTCATAATAAGTGATTTCATGTATGGACAGTAATTGTAAATCACCTTTACCAGAAATAACTTCCTGTCTATTTGTTCATGCATGATAACATTTGATGACTTAGTACAAAGCAAACCAATAAAGCTGCATGTAGAAATGTATAATTGCAACATGATGATGAGAGCAATTTAAACCAAGCAGTTGATATTGCTGCCTGGATCTGGGAAAACGGGGTTAAATGCATGTGCATAACGTGTCCTCCCAGATAAGCATGTGCAGTCTCCACAGGCTAATCAGTTACAACACTTTCCGCTTAATAGTCTTTGTCGTTTAAAGGAGGTCTAATCATAGCAAAAACCTAGTTTAGGGGGAAAGTGTCGTTCCTGATTAGCCTGTGTAGACTGCACAGGCTAATCTGGGACAGCACTTTACGCACATGCAATAAACCCTGTTTTCTCGGAGCGATACTCATTTTTAAACGTTGACGTGAAATGTATTTAGGCCTGACACAAATGCTCGAAGAACATTAACAATTAGCAACATACTTACAGACCAATTATTGGATAGCTGTTTTATAGGACATTATAATATATAAATGAAAAATATCTGTACACACCTGCAACAAGGCAACTTTGTTGAAATGCAACTGACCGTCCCTGAATACGTTTGGTTATTAATTGTATTGGTAAATGTGTCGTGTTCTGAGAAAACTGGGCAAAATGTTTGTGCGGTAATTGTCATCCCAGATTAGCCTGTGCAGTCCGCACAGGCTAATCAGGGACGACAATTTCCGCTTTTATGGAATTTTTCGTTTACATGATGTCTCCTCTTAACAAATATCCAGTTTAGGCGGAAAGTGTCGTCCCTGATAAGCCTGTGCGGACTGCACAGGCTAATCTGGGATGACACTTTACGCACATGCATTTTGTCCAGTTTTCTCAGAACACAACACAAATAGTTAACGTTTTATTACGACATTTTCCTTACAAACATGTAGAAAAGCATGTTGTTTCTTCGTTGTTATTTATTCAACAGTCATCTCATAAGCTATTTGAAAACTTTCGATCACGTTTATTTTCAAAATAATTTTAAAACAAGAGACGTCTCAGGACAGCATGCTTAACTTGTCATTTCAGAAAGTTTGAATTTTAAATCGGTACCAGTCACAGAGATATGTGTCGTGTTCTGAGAAAACTGGGCAAAATCTTGTGCGTAAAGTGTCATCCCGGATTAGCCTGTGCAGTCCGCACAGGCTAGTCCGGGACAACACTTTCCGCTTAAACTGGTTTTTCGCTAAGAAGAGACATCATTTAAACGAAAAATTCCATAAAATCGGAAATTGTCGTCCCTGATTAGCCTGTGCGGACTGCACAGGCTAATCTGGGATGACAATTTACGCACAAGCATTTTGCCCAGTTTTCTCAGAACACGACACATATGTATTGTTGAATGTTAATCTTAACCTGAGAATTTGTTAACGACTCATCGGTGTACAATTACGCTACGATATTATAAAGCCTTGTTTTAAATCTGTTTCACTCTGCCGGTAAGTTATGAAATATTCAAAGAACGTGGACTTAATTTTTTTTAAACATTTTCAAAAACACACTGTCTTATGGCAAACAAAGTATGCAAGCTAGCATCGTTACTTTAAAAAGACTTGTTAACATATTAGGGCATTGTTTGCAGTGTGTCTGTAAATGCCTTCAATTGCAAGAATTTATAACCATGGAACTATAGAGCTCATTATCTTTCCAATAACATAATTTAACCCTTTGCATGCTGGGAAATGTGTCGTCTGCTAAAATGTCTTCTGCTGAATTTCTAAAATAAGCATTTTCTTCTGTTTTTTACTATCAAAATAGCAAACAGTTTGGATCCTGATGAGACGCGACGTTTTGTGGCGTCTCATCTGGATCCAAACTGTTTGCAAAGGCCTTTTGGTTCCAGCGCTCAAAGGGTTAAGAAAGAGCTTTTTTACCCCAGCAGGGCTCAAACCAGTGTCCTTTGGATTAAAAGACTATGGCCTTTGCCACTCCAGACTGTTATTTCATTGCAGGCATGTTAGACTAAATAATCGCAATCTACATGTACCTTCTTCCTTGTAACGAAATTTAACCAAAACAATATTTAAAAGTATTCAATTGTTTCGAGTCTGTAACGCTTAATAATTTCATACCTTCAAAAGGATGATAACTTATAAACAAAAGTGTATTTTTAGCATGTGTAAACATCATTACTCTGATTCAAGTTACAGTTTTTTTGTTTTTTTGAATCTGTGACAAAAAGTGGGAAATTGTCATTTTGGCAATATGTGAACAAGTCACTTTAAACTACATTATTATTGAAAAAGTGCAATCACAAATTTGATATGCCTTACAATTATTAAATGTATTCTAGCATGAATTGAGCCGTGTCATGCAAAAGAGTCTTCTGTCATATGCCGCCAGTGCTACCCTGTCCGCTAATGAGACCAGGGTAGCTCCTGACCAGATTGCACAACTGCGCAGGCTGGCCTGGAGCTATGCTTACTGTATATGACATAAGACCCGTTCTTGTATGCATGGCTAAATTGCCTTTGCACTGCATATCTCTCTTAAAAAAAATAATGTTCTTTACATTTACTTTCATTGGCCGTTTGCTTGTTTTTTGCCTTCTTAAAAAATGAGATATCTTCATATTTATTTAAAAGTACAAAGGATAATTATTTTTGCACATTTAATTATTTAAGTTGAATAAAATGATGATCAATTATTAATAGTAAGTAAACAGACTAAAAAGAATATACTAAATGTAAAGAACATAATTTCTTAAAGAGACTGTATTACCGAGTCATTACCAAGTGTGGCATCTGAGTGAAGTTAACGTCATATATAAGCAAACATCTTTAAAGTTTCTTATTTCCAACACAAAACAAACCAGTGATGTGTTTGTCAGAAACAAAATGCCCCCTTCTGCGCCGCTTTGAAGCCATATATTTGACCTTTGACCTTGAAGGATGACCTTGACCTTTCACCACTCAAAATGTGCAGCTCCATGAGATACACACGCATGCCAAATATCAAGTTGCTTCAATATTGTAAAAGGTATGGCCAATGTTAAAGTTTTTGGACGGATGGACAGACTGACTGACCGACAGACAGACAGACGGATGGACTTACGGACAGTTAAAAAACTATATGCCACCCTTCGGGAGCATAAAAATTGCAATAATTTGCCTTTCTTTCTTGTTGACCACTTGTGACTTATTCAATAATCAAACATTTTTTTTTGATCACAATAACTGTTATAATTTTCACCTAAAACATATCGATTGAGTAAACTTACGGTATTTTTTATGCCCTGCTTTCTCAGGTATACTTTAAACACTTATGAATATCATACCAAAGTTTGCATTTGTTGGCGGCATCTATCAAACTAGGAATTGTCCAGGGAATCCCATTTGACTGTTTGCTACACTATCCTTTGGCTACGAATCCTATATTTTTTCTATTTCACTAAGTTCCTGTATGAATGATGACTATAACATGCCGATCACAGTAACCATTTAACACTAGATTATAATGCATAAATAATGTGTTTTTTTTAAATAATTTCTCTAGTGCACAGTTTTAAAATCACAATATGCTAAGCAAAGAAGAACTGAACATGATATTCACATAACCACTATTTTATTGTACATGTGAATATTCCACCTAACTATTATATGAGCCTGGCTTTGTGAAAAGGGGGTTTAATGCATGTGCCTAATGTGTCGTCCCAGATTAGCCTGTGCAGGCTGCACAGGCTAATCAGGGACGACACTTTCCTTCATAAACTGGAGTTTTGCTAAGAAGAGACTTTCTTAAAATGAAAAATACCATTTAAGTGGAAGGTGTCGTCCCTGACTAGTCTGTGCTGACTGCACAGGCTTATCTCAGACGACACTTTACGCACATGTGTTAAACCCTTTTTTCACAGAGCGAGGCTCATATGATGTTATAAGAACATCTTCTAGCAATCAACATACCATGAATGCATCCTGCAGCCTGTCTAGGTCCTTCATGTTCAGTCTGTTCTCCAGCTTCGTATCCATAGTAACGACTTTCCTGAAAATAATTTATATAAGAGATTTAATGAAATTCATGCCTATTACATAAATTATGTACCTAATGTAAGAATAAGTATACATTTACCATGCAATGTTTAATTTTGTTATGATGGTTAGCATTCGAATGGTGTATACATATCATCAGCTAAAAAATACAGTTTTACAAATCATTTTTTATGTTTGCTTCAAACAATAACGCCATAATTAACCAGGAACCATCTAAGATGGTTCAAATTACTTTGTCAAACTTAGCCAATATACAAGCACTGTATGAGGAAATAAAGATACAAGCACTGTATAGGGAAATAAAAGATACAAGCACTGTATAGGGAAATAAAAGATACAAGCACTGTATTGGGAAATAGAAGATACAAGCACTGTATAGCGAAATAAAAGATACAAGCACTGTAGGAGGAAACATATTAAATATACAACTTAAAATGTTCGATTCTAGATTCTAAATTCTAGGAGTAGAAAAGGAGGATAATATTCCCCAGGGACTACCCTACGGGCGATTAGAGCGAGATTTTCGCTCTTACGCCCTTCGGGCCCAGAAAAGCGAAGATCAAGTCGCCCGATTTTTTTAGTAAGAAAGACCGGAAAAGCGAAATCAAGCCGCCCGATTATTTTTGCTAAGGCGTGCTACCGCCCGCAGGCGATTAGCAAGTTCATTGTTTGTTGTTTATCTAACGGTTACGCAATTTACCCCCCGCACGGAGCGCTAATTGACCGTGACAAAGCAGTTGCTTAATATTGGTTGCTATCACAACACACTCGTGCCTCTTCGCGCGTGCCGTTACTTGTCTTATGATTACGTGATAATTGATTGACGAGCCAGTGTCATTTCGCCGACAATTTTGATCATTGTCTGTTCTGAAACCGCAATTAGAACTCCGCCTTGAAGGCGGAGTTAAGCGGTACATTCACAGTGATAGTAACCAATGAGAACGTGTGCATTATGAATACATATGCAGTAGTTTACCTAAGCGATGAAATGATGTTGTAAGTCGTTGTTATGAGTATGTATTTATGCACACAAAAATTACATGCGCACACCTGACCAACGGTAAATATGAATACGATTTACTCTAGTATTTTCTACTGTTAACTTTTTTCGTGTTTAAAAACTCTTACACAATCATTCTTTGGTCGATTCGCATTTTATTTCGTCAGGCAGGTAATTCATAACCATATACAAGGAAATTAACTCACCAGTTCGCAGTGCTTATATCCATAATTTGATATATCCATATGCGGATTGCGTATTGCGATATATACCAATATACCGGTATATTGTTGCAGCACTAGCTAATATGTGCACATTGCTTCTTATTACACAAGACCACGTGGGTCTGGAACAAATGCGAGTTAACGTTTCGGTATCGACGTAGTGCAAACAATTACTTCATCTCAATAATTTTCCATTTAGAACATTGTTATTTTTGTGGGTACATACATAAATCATTAAGATGTTTTATTTAATTGTCATCGCTCAGATTCCTGTATTTAATTTAGGTTTTATACAAAAAAATCAATACACCCTCGCTTTCAATGCAGATAACGTGACTTGTGTACACGTCCCGCATAATTTTCGCGCGCTTTTAATCGTATCGAACAAAGGGTAAACAAAATATACATAAGCACGGTTCAGAGTGTTTTTTACGTCGCGTTAACATTAAAATTCTGAAGTGTGTTTCGATTACAAATTGAACTATGCATGAAATGCACAATATCCATGAGGAAATCTACACCCGCTTTTCATCATCAGTCTTCTTAGTAACTTGTCACGATTTTTTCGTAGAGAATTATACCGAAGGGACCGTTTAGTGCGGTAGGTTTTTTAAAGCCAATTGTCTGTGACAGAAGTCACGGATACAGCGGGCATTTGGGCTGCTAATTGAAAAAACAGTAGTGAAATGAGGGTTCTAATTGGACGCAAGCTTGAAATTGGCTGACATAATTTAGGTGTTTGTCGCACTTTAAATTGTAAATACCATACAAAATTAGTTAAAAGTAGTTTGTAACAAGAATATATAAACATGAAAGGATGTAATTAAATTTGAAAATATGAGTTGTTTGTACTTGATGATGATGGCCTTGATACTAGATTGCCATGCATTAAGATTGTGTTTTTTTTTACAAAAGCAGTCATAGGGATTATGATAATATAATGACGACAAATATGTGATGAAAAGGTGCTACCGGTACATATCTTAAATTACTTAAATGTGTTAAATGACTTAAATGTGTTATGATGAAGTAGATTTTAATGAGAACTTATTGTCGTTACAAATAAACATAGTAAAAATGATAGAAATAATAAAAGTTGTGAAATGAACAATGTTTTGTTTTTGAATAATTTAAGTCGATATTGTTCGCACAAACTTCTCCCTGATTTTCCAAACTTCTCCCTGTTTCAGAAAAAAGGAGAAGTCACTTCTCCCTATTTTTAAGGCCTAGGGTAGTCCCTGATTCCCAATCTTAACTTAAAAGGGACCTTATTCAAATTGGATAATTGACAATTCAGACATAGATTTCAGACAGAAAACTCAATTGGTATGTTTTTGACTTATAAAAAAAACACATTGTTAAAATAGTATCAGACAGAGTAGCTCCTGACAATATTGTGTGAATGCACAGGCTAGTCTGGAGCTATGCTTGCCACATGTGGCATAAGACCCATTTCTGTATTGGGCAGCTCATAAGTAATGCCACTTAAGTAAGACACCTGATACTAAACAATCATAAATACAATACTGACTTGGGAAACTATGTCGCATTAAAGGCTTAGTGACGAATATCCGTTTGCAGTTTACAAAATTACTAAAATGACAACAAGATGAAGTTATACCTTTCTAGTGCAGAAGGAATTGTAGACTCTGGTGGATAAATTATATCCTTAAATACATACTCCTGATCCAGCCTCTGTGTCATTATTGTAAATGTCTATTACAATTTATTGTCAAGAAAATAAACACACACAATCCTATGAAATTAATATTTATGATCACTGTTTAAAGTTTTCAACACGTAAATTGTTTATGTACATGTATTACGGTATATCAGAAATTAATGTAGAGCATGCTTATTGCTTGAGATAAACTGAAACATATAAGACTAAATTAAATTTTTCAATTCATTGTAACTAAAATAAAGTCCAATTCATTGCAAATACTGGTACAAGAAAATAATCTGTATCAATTTTCAATTCATCCAATACAAAACAAAAAATAATAACTGCTTTTAAAGATGCAATACTGCAACTGATATTTTTAATTAATTACCGGTAATTACTACATGCTTCAATTGCTTTTATTGTTTTAATGCCAAAAAATGGTAAATCTTAAACCAGAAATAAACCCTTAGTCAATGAACATAGCTGACCTTTAAGTAATCAAATTTAAGGGCATGTCATTGAATAGAACCTTAATTAGGGCATTGTAATCAAATGGCAAATATTAAAAACTTGGTTAATGTTGCAAATATTAAGAACTTAATTAAACGTTGAAATGTGCAATGATGGCAGTACCATGCCATAGTTCCCGACACATGAACCTGCATGCTGTGAATAATCGTTTTACGGTATTTCAGCATTAAACTGGAATAGTATTCGGAGATACAATGGACTTATAAGTATGAAATTTTATTGGCTTATTAACTTTAACCGGTACCTAAAATTTGTGGTATTTCATCAATATTTATTGAATTTCATTTATTATGTATTTAATATGTTTTTTACCAATTGAGATAAAACATAGTAAAATGCATCATACATTTTTTTCACTTGAATCTTTTCTACAGAATTCGGATTTTTTTATTTTTTTTATTTTGTAAAATGAAATATTCTTTTAGTCAACAAAGTATTGCTTCTGTAATTCAGTTGAATTTTTGGATGAAACTTAGAACTCACGTAGGTTGTGGTGCAATTGAAATATTGATACGTATTTAAAAAAAGATGCCATTCAATTTAGTTTAAAAAATTACTATGAAGAATTAAACATGCTATGAAATAATATTCAAATATCATAAATTTTGTATACACATTTGAAAATTACTATAGATTTCATACCCAAAGAAGTGGGTAATGACATAGAAAGTAAGAAGAAAATACTTTATACACAATGTATGTCAGATATAATGACATTCAAGGTCACAGGTCAGAAGTTATAACATGAAAGGTAAGAGGCAATTAATATAAAGGTCACAAGAAGCAACATTAAAGGTTACAAAAAGAGGAAATAACAATAAATACTGGTCATCATGATATTTAGCAGAATATTATCAAATGGCAAATGTATCTAATATACAATATCTTTATTATTCATGGGATATATTTTTTGGTGATTTCGTGGGTTGCATGGCCAATCAATGAATTCAAGATCCCAATGAATGATTATGCCCAATGTTAAAATTGTTTACTACCAAATTAACTACCATAGGCATGAAAGACATTAATATCAAACGTAATTTATTATGCACACATCCTGCATTTGTAACAATATCAAAATAAATCCAGATACTAAACAAATGGGAGAAAATTACACAGTGTACTTGGCTGACACTTGTCATTTCCTTAAAAACGCTAATGCAGTAAAACTGTATCAATACCCTTAACTTCGCTTAAGTAGAATAGTAAGTATAATAAGCACTCATTGCACCATTTATGCCAGCCCAGTGTGTGTATTAAGTTTTTCAAGGCCCGGATGATTTTTTTTAAAAACCCAACACATGGCAAAACGAAAAAATAAATGTAACTAGAAATGGCGCGGCAGAGGCCGACGCATATCCCCACACCGAATGTTTGACCTAGGTGTGCCCCAGGGTTGGTAATGGGGCCATGCATAGTCGAGATTGACCGTATTGTCATAAGAGAAGTTCAGTATCAATTAGAAGTGAATTGGTGTAGAAATGAAGAAGTTATAGTAAAGGCAATTTTGGGTGGGTGTGACCTATGTGGGCAGGGCGCCCCAGGGTTGGTAATGGAGCCATGCATAGTTGAGATTGACCGTATTGTCATAAGAGAAGTTCAGTATCAATTTGAAGTGAATCGGTGTAGAAATGAAGAAATTATAGTAAAGGCAATTTTGGGTGGGTGTGGTCTATGTGGGCGGGGCGCCCCAGGGTTGGGAATGGGGCCATGCATGGTTGAGATTGACCGTATTGTCATAAGAGAGGTCCAGTATCAATTTGAAGTGAATCGGTGTAGAAATAAAGAAGTAAATGTAAAATAACCTAAAAAAATGAGTGATAATTTCTGACCCGGCCCCACCCCAACCCCCATAACTTTTGACCCAGGGGTCAGATCAAAATTCCAAATAGTGCAGGGTCGCACATATGCTCATAGCTACCATGTGTGTAAGTTTCAAGGTTCTAGTGCTTATAGTGTAGGAGAAGATATTGGCCAGGACGGACAGACAGACACACGGATGGACAGACAGACAGACAGACGGACGGACGGCGGAGATAACCACAATATCCCCTGACCTTTTTTCAAAAAGTGTGGGGATAATTAAAATATGACGACATGTGACCTATAGTGTCTGCACTTTTATTACAGAGAAATAAAAACACATTTATTTGTTTTAGGTTGTTTGTGTTAAACTAGATTTATTAGCATCTAAATTGTTTTGTATCATGTACACATTTAAATTTGTTATATTCATAAACATATTATTTTCTGATATACTTTTAACTTGCTGCATAGTTTTTAATGCAAGCATAAACCACACACACTTTTCTAACATTAATTATAACCAATAATATTTGCAACTCATCAAATAAATGCCTATAGAGGTAAGATTGTTGTCAGTATGGCCATGATTGTAATTTAATAAGACTAATTGGAAAATTGGCTTTTAACACTCCTTAACCCTTTGAGCGCTGGAACCTGATTTTAAAGGCCTTTGCAAACAGTTTGGATCCAGATGAGACGCCACAGAACGTGGCGTCTCATCAGGATCCAAACTGTTTGCTATTATGATAGTGGTCTTTGAAAAAAAGTGAAGAAAATGCTAATTTTAGAAATTCAGCAGACAATATTTTAGCAGACGACAAATTTCCCAGCATGCAAAGGGTTATCAGTCACTGAGTCCTGCTAATCTGTGTACTTTTACTTCATAACAAAAGACTAGTACATGGACATGCAATAAAAAGGGCCAGTTACTATTAACTCATAACAATGGACTAGGTAAATGGTATATGTGTCGTGTTCTGAGAAAACTGGTCATAATGCTCGTGCGTAAAGTGTCCTCCCAGATTAGCCTGTGCTGTCCGCACAGGCTAATCCGGGATGACACTTTCCGCATAAACTGGATTTTTGCTTAGAAGAGACATCATTTAAACAAAAAATTCCATAAAAGCAGAAATTGTCGTCCCTGATTAGCCTGTGCAGACTGCACAGGCTAATCTGGGATGACACTTTACGCACAAGCATTTTGCCTAGTTTTCTCAGAACAAGACACATATATGACAAACAGGGCCAAGCAACTGCAAGTGACTCCCTCTCCCCACTGCGATTTATTGCGGACAGATATTCAAACACAGTGCAAAATGAACACCATAAATGCCTAAATGTTTTTGTTTTTTTGCCAGAATCAGAAATATACCAATTTACATGTCCACGAAATAAACACAAATACCGGTGTTTCATGAAAACGAATATAAATGATTTACATTTATATACAATTGCCAATACAAATATAAAAATAATCAATCGCATTGTGCTCCGATAAAAAATCACTAGAGAATCCTGTCACCATAAAACATTTAGCAAGCTAATGGATGCGTACAGTGGGAACTAGCAACCGAGGTGCGAAAGTCTTACCCTCTGAACAGAGAATGTTTTGACGGATGTAAACTGGATGTGGAGTTGTTTGAAGTGCTTTTTCTCCTTGTAAAAATGGATTGACAAAATACTTGTACCAGCACCAAAAGTGGAGATTGCATTCTTCAGTTACTTGTAATTAACAGTATTTAGACCATTTACCCTTCAGTCCAGATTAGAGATGCAGCGTAAATGTCTCTCAAATAAATTCAATGAAAGAAATAACAAATGCAGGATGGAATATATGGGTCATTGGACCTTTTAATCAACCAGATTTGAGTCTTTAAGCGTTCTATAAAAAATTTGTATACTACAAAAAAATTCTTTTGATAGACAATTTTACCACTATATAAAAATGTTTAAGTAATAACATGAAAAGCAAAAGAAAAAATTAAATATTTACATCGTGTTTGAATTCAGTAGAAAATCATCAATTGGCAAACTTATTTAAATTAATATAACAGTAACCTGATGACAACACAAAAAAATCAATGGTCATTATAGACATAAACTTAAGGACTGAAAGTAGTGTATTGTAATTATTGTGATTACGTTTAAATTATATACACATATATATTAAAAACTACAGTCTGTCAGAGTTATGACAAATTCTCCGAGTACTGAGCATAACATCATATTTATGTAGCATAAATTGTGTCGTGTTCTGAGAAAACTGGGCAAAATGCTTGTGCGTAAAGTGTCATCCCAGATTAGCCTGTGCAGTCTGCACAGGCTAATCCGGGACGACACTTTCCGCCTAAACTGGATTTTCGCTAAGCAGAGACATCATTTAAACAAAAATTCTATAAAAGCGAAAATTGTCGTCCCTGATTAGCCTGTGCGGACTGCACAGGCTAATCTGGGATGACAATTTACGCACAAGAATTTTGCCCAGTTTTCTCAGAACATGACACATATAATTAGGCACCATACATGCAAGTCAACATCAATGCGGGTTATTAGGTGGTTGCAAAAGTACATCGGACAAACAAAATGGCTGCAGAAACACTCTGTTAAGGACCAAAATCTCAAGTATTCTAACATTTCTGTAAACCATTAGAATTGAGCCCTGATCTGGGGATAAAAACTTAATGAATATGCATAAAGTTTTGTCCCAGATTAGAGAGTCCAGTCCAGACGAAACTTTTCGCTTTTAAGCAATTGTTTTGTTTAAAAGAAGTCCCTTCTAAAAGAAAATCAAGTTAAGAATGACACAGTTATCCCAGGTAAGCCTGTGCGGACTGCAAAGCATATCTAGGACGATACTGTTACATTAAGGCCGGTATTCCCAGAGCAGGGCTCAAGTCCCGCTAAATAACATGGGGTACTATATAACTTTCCAGCTTTGTCAAACTTTGAAAATGTATCAAAACATAAAATAGTAAATGGTCTGAACAAGTTTATTTTTGATGCTTATAATTGCGAAAACTAAACGTTTTTGTCAGATAATATTATTATTGTATTGTGTAGAAAATTATGCCTCACAAACATTTAAGAATTTGTAAGAATTTCTTTTTGAAATAGCACATTGTCTGATTTTTTTTTTTTTTAGTATGTCGCCAGTTTTGTTCCCTATATGATGCTGTATCGGTTTTATCCGAAGTTATATTTACACATATTTAAGATGGTTAACATTTGAATTCATTTAATGTGTTCTTTTAATTACTTTTTTGTTAAATAAAGGATCTGGTAATATGGAAAAATAATACACATTTTTTGTATACACCCTGGTAAACTAACAACAATAGTAAATTGAAATCATAACATCATAATTTCTTTTCTATATCTACAGCATTGTATATGAAACAAAACTGTTCAGACAATGTGCTCTAACAAAAAAAAACGTTTAGAGAATGTATGATTTGCAAAAAAATCTATAGAACTCTTTAAAAGATTAATAATAATGATTTATAATTTTCTAAATGATGCATTTTTTGTCATATCTCATCAAAATGTTCAGTATTTGCCATTACCTGTATAAGCACAGTTTAAAGCAATTATATCAAAATAAAACTTGTGCAGACGCTGTACTGTTTTAAGTTTTTATTAATCTTAAATGTTTGAAACAACTACAGAAATTTCAGATAAAAATAAAGTCCCACATTTCTGAATGTAACTAGGCAAGTACTCTGGGCAGAATAAGATCTTCTTATTGAATACATAAGAATACCTGAGATTTTGGTCCTTAACAAAGCATTTATTCAGCCGTTTTGTTTGTCTGATAAACCGTTGCCATCATGTGATACTCCAAAGTGTTAAATGTATGACATTGTAATTTTAAGGAGTATTTAGTTACGCAAATACGCATCTACTAACAGACAGACATCCATGGTGAATTCGGTACATCCCCATCTTCTTCATTTTGAAAGTATGATTATTATGTAATGTTTTAATACACATGTAATAAGAAATGAATGTAACAATGTAAACCCAACCAAAAACATTAACTAATAGATAAAGCTAAAAAAGCTTAAAATAAAAAAATTGAAATATACAATAATTAATAACAAACAGTTTGCATACTTCTCGTGCTTTTCATGGCGGTCCGGTGTGCGACCCGAGTGAATCTCCAGCTTGGAGGCTGTCCCGTCAGGATTTTCCAGCTTGGAAGACCTGGTAGGGCTACCACTAGCCACGGGTAGGGTAGACATGGTTTACGCTTGTCTGTAAACTGCTTTAGTTTGGCTTCCCATCCTGACAGTTGTTTTAAGAAAATTATTTCTTAAATAAGGCTCAAATAAATATCCACATAACTTGTAAGAGACTGCCATTATTAATATAATGCATTCCCTACTTAATTCTACACATTTATTTAATATGGGACAAAGTCAAATGTCTCTGCTATTACGGTACTTTCTCATTAATTACATAGTCTCGTTCTAATTAATTTCAAGTTAACACCAGTATTTCCAGTTCTTTTCAAATAAATAAACAGAATGTGGTTTCATTTGTCTTTACTTTTATTTTAATTCTTCATTCACCAGTATCCTGTGTCTTTTTTTACTGAATGCATTTGAATATAAAAAAAAACATCCAAACTAGCTTATTGTAATAAATTGACTGAAATGCTTTTTTTCAAACAACACCTAGCTTTTCTATTGTTATAAGGCCTAAAAAAAAAATGTTGTGGTTCGGGTAACATTAAAAAAAAATCTAGGTAGGGTAGGTCGATTTTTTATTTATTTTATTTTATTTTTTTATTTTCTCCAGACAAGGTGCCGTTTTTAACAGTCGTAATATTCTGATGGTTTTCACCATAAAATCATGGCCAGTTACTTACGAGACGGATGATAGCAACCGGGTGTAATCCTCCTGGAAATTGTGCTTTTCATGCATTATCAAAACATTGTTTCAACACGTTAAGCGTTTTAACAAAGTTAATATTGACATTTAATATTGAATCCATTATAAATATGAATGTTTTGTTGAATTCCCAAATGAGAATACAAATGTGTCATCCGAAACACACTTCTGATTTTTTTTATTAACGCGACGTTTACAAATTCTAACTTTAAATAAAGAGTCCACATGTATTTCGTTTGCCCCGACAAAAAGCGTGCAAAACTATGCGGCAATGTACAACGTCACGCCATACGCATGTAAAGCGTGTGTGTAATGATATTTTCCTGCCAAGTCTTTGTCCAGGTAAAAAGCGAGCGAAAATTAGGGTGTATACACTGTTTAAAGAAAACTTTGTAGCGAAGAGAATGCTGTATCTTTGACGTTACGCTCTTTTAGGTAGTTTATTATTGAAACAGATAATGTACTGTGTACTAATTTACTGGAAAATCTGGTCAAGACTTGATTTAATTTTGGTTATTGTGAAAACATGATCAGCACTGTTAGACTGCGATGTTTTGTCAAAAGAGATACAAATGTGCGAATGCAACAGCTTGCTGATATGGTCAATAATTACCGGTAATACTTTGTTCTAAATGACGTTATTGTTTAAATTAATACGTTCATATAAATTTAATGGAGAAAATATATATAGGCATTGAAAATAGATTCTATTTATCCTACCGGAAAACGATAAAAAAAAAGTTTAGGGTCCGCACGGCCAATAAAAACTTTAGGGTCGGCGCATTTTCCTCGGTAGGGTCTGGTGACCTGCACCACAACATTTATTTTTTTAGGCCTAATTATAACACAGGCAATATTGAAAGGCTAATGAACAATGTAAACAACATTCATTTGCACATCTACACTACAAATTGCAAATTATTGGGCGCGCACGCCGTTTATGAAAGATTCCTAACCCATTCGCGTTAAACAGCCGACTTGTTCCCAAACTTTTTAAGACAGAAGAAACTTTTTATATTGACACCGGCCCAAACCAGTGTCTATATAAACTTACTGGAATTATTACGGCCGCACTAAAGGTCACTATATACTAATTAAAATTAAACGCGGTACGGCGGAAAACGGTACAACTAAAACGATGAAGAATCGATTGCAATTCGTTTTTTCCATTTCATGATCGTTTTCTGTATGATTGATTTTAAATTTCAATTTGTTTTCTGTCAAATACAAATTCTAAAAACGATTCAACGAACCTTATCTGTTGCCCTGATGACATATTATTTTGAAGTTTGGATTGCTTTATTATTTCTGTGAACTGACAAACCGTTGTCACTGTCCGAGTGTCTCAAATCTATTATGTTCGTTAAAGAGGGTATAAAAACATGTTGGCACATAATTAAGATGTGTCAGCAAATTCAATCATATTCATCCTGATATAAAATTCCTTATTACAATTCACCATAAGTAAAACATAACTATAAATAAACCGTATATTTCACACAATGACCATTAATATAAACAAAAGCGGACATCTTTATCTGATTTTAAGATTTCAGACATTTCCACCAGCAGTGTGTCAAACCATGTAACACACAAATTTTGAAGTGTTAATGGCACAGCACTCAATCCCATTAAAATAAACTGCCAGTGCCGGATTATGGTGGAATGTATTTATTTTTTGGCATTATCAGTCAGTTTGATAAAATTACGATTTCAAAGCATTTGCAGAACTGCAACAAGAATCATTATTGATTTTCTAAATAAAACATTGTAATAAATGTATTAAACATCAAATGATATTTGAAAAAAAAACTGCAATAGAAATAAGAATTATGAATTAACTTAAAAGTCGAGAAATTATTGAGTACTCGAATGCTCCTAACTTTGGTCGAAAGTTTACGTGCACGAAATAGAACTGCGCTACAGTGCATATGTAGAAAAGTCATGTCTGTCTTTAAATAATTTATAAGTTCTTAAACGCATACATTAATTTTGGTGAAGCCATTTACGTGAACATGATACGAGGCAAAATCAAACTACAACTATTTACTCCAACCTACCCAGCAACTTCTTGTTTTGGTCGCCATTTTGAAGCTTAAGTTGCCATGGAAAATCGAAATTCGAACGAATTCAAATTTCTTAATCTTGATTCAGACCGTTTACTTGAAAAACATTCTTTGATTTTTATTTTTATTTCTAAAAAGGATAACATTTATTTACGTTATTTTATTGTCTTAAGGATAATTATTACTTTTAATTGAATATTGATTTCGTTGAAAGGTGCGTGTTCGTCTATTATGCGGCTATTAAATAAGCGAAACTCAATCCTGTTACATCGACCATCTCCGGATAGCTCCGGAAGAGTGGAATTTATGCAATAAAGATCGATAATCCAGAGTGAAGCGAAACTCACACAGCGGTTATCTCCCCACGACTACTGGCAACTTGATTGAGCGATATTCGGAACCAGTCAAATCTCTGCGCGGAGGTTGGAAATAGGTGCTATTTTTATTATTTTTTATAACGGATTTGTTAACAGATTTGAAAGATGAGTAATTAAAATAAATCATATAATACAAACAAAGCCGGATTCATTTTATTCAAATAAAAATATTCAAACAGTAGGCACAAACAATGTCGATTCGTTTGTGGATAATCATCAATCGAAATAAGTAAAATACTGAACTGAGGGTTTGAGGCGCTTTTCATTGATATTTAAATTTGGAAAAAAAGTGTAATTAAAGCGTACCATTTTGCTCTGAAAGATCAAATGTATTCATCTTTTTTTCTCTTTAGATATTATAGTTATTTATAATTATAGCAAATAGCATGATAATAGGTGCTACCTAAATTACGGGAAAAAGCTTATTTGATAACTATGTATTGTAACACATATTTGGACATTATTGAGTAAAAAAAAAAAATCAATAAAAAAAGTAATGCAGCTAATATAATTAAACTAGTGAAATGTATCAAATCAATTTTGATTGATAGGATTATCAATGTATAATAATGTGGAACTGAAGGACAGCATACTTGTGTTGCAATTGAACAATTGCATAAAAACATGTACCTCCCAGGGTTTTAGTTTTCTTTCGCGAACTAGTGTCGCCTAGTTTAAATTCTGTTGCCACTAAACAAACTAGCCATTTTGTAGTAATTCATAAATCACAGTCTAAACTGCATACACCTGGTTTGTAGCTGTATAGTAAATATTTGAATGCAAACAAACTTTATGTTATCATCCATATTTTTACATTTTAGTAACACATAAAACAAACATAGCTATACCAGTAATCATATCAGCTTATTTATGTGTCAGTCATTGTCTTTCTAGGCTTAGCCGCTAGCAAAAGCATGTAAATGATGTTAGTATATTCAGTATATATATATAACGTATATGGTAATGTATGGCGGTACAAAAGACTTCACATCATTTATTTGCACGTAAAACAATAGTTACACAATAAGTAATACTTAAACACTGTCAACAACTTACAATAATATTTAAGTACATGTTCTTACACAGTGATGTTATCTTTTTGAAAAACTGTGGTATCAATTGCTTATCGTCTACTGAATGTAATAACTAGTGTAACTGACATTTTTTTATTTTTTTTCTTGAGTACTTATTACCAAAATACATGTATAAGGGCACTAACGTTATTTTGTGCATTGAAACTATTTCACGTTGAAATTTTGGTAACTGCTCCTTTCTTAATTATTTATTGTTTAAAAAAACATCTTAATGAGAAGTTTTGTTTTGTTTTTCAAATGTTATAATAATACTAATCAGAAAATTGGAATACTGGAAAACGTGTATTATTCTAATAAAACATTTTGTTTTTTATTCCCCTAACAATTGTACAAAAAGTCAGTTACACTACTTTTTACATTCAGAAGAAGACGATGTTCGCTCATGTCAATTTTGAATATTTGATCAAAACATTATTTTTGACAAAAAGGTTGTCTTAATATTTTAAAAGTTGATATGTGTTACCTAAAAAACAACGAAAATGGAAAAAAAAAGTAAAAATGTATAATAATGTCAGTTACATGACTTGTTACATCAATTAGACACTATGTATCATAAACCATTGAATGCATGTATGCAAAACAAGTATAATACAGCATAGTATGCAGTTTGTTCAAAACAATATCTAATACGTAAAATTTTATAACCTTTAAAAAAATAAACAATGCTGGTTTTTTACTAGCGTATAAAACATTTATCATGGAACAACAATTAACAGCCAATTTATTTATTCACAAAAACAGGAAATCATATGAATGCCTTAACTAAACAAACTAGTTGCTACTCAGCAATGTTTATAATAACACTGTCTTACTAAACATGATCACAACACAGTGGTCTACGTACTGAGTGCTTTTACATACTTGTGGTAAGTTGTGTAATTACTAGTTTAAAGCCCCATTAATACTAAAAAAATGACGGCAATTTCGTAAAGTATTTCGTAAAATAAAGTTATCCAATAAAAAATCAATGTTCCTCATAGCAAAAGGCAAAATTTAAAATCAAGATGTGGTCTGGTAACAAAGATGTTTGTAGACATAAAATGCACGTTTTTATTTTTTTGTGACACAATTAATTCCATTTTAATTTCCCGCTCTGATATCTATTCATACGATACATGAACACTAAAATGGTACCATTTAAGTAATCTTGTGTCGTATGAATAGATATATTTGCGGGAAATAAAAATGAAATTAATTAAGTCACAAAAAAGTAAAATCGTGCATTTTATATCTACACACATCTATGTTACCAGACCACATCTGGCGTTGAAATTTCGGCAATTGCTATATGGAACACTGTTTTTTAAATTGTATAACTGTATTTTACCAAATATTGTACGAAATGTTCGTTGATTTTGTGTTGTAATGTGTCTTTAACATTTATTTGCAGGAACTGGTCGATATACAGACTAAATTTGCATGGGAACTATTGTTTTTCTTCAACATGTTTATTGCCTGCAAATTGTTATTTTAATAACCCTTTGACAATGTTTGCATATCTGATCTTGATAATGCCATAGCTGATGTTTATTTACAGACATACATATATAGTCTCTTCAAAGTTTTTTAAAGTTCACATATATTCCATTGAAGTAAACCAACAGAACCAATAAATAATATCACCATCATGGCTAATAACTTTATTCATTGGAAACTTTGATAGTTAAGGAATCCCTCCTTTGTTGATTTCTGGAAACCAAAACTGTCAGTTTTGCTCAATGGAATGTCTTGTGTGATGCCCAGCGCGTGACAGAACAGCTGCTAATAAATGGAAAACCAACTAAAATCTTAAAAATTGATAAATGATGCAGACGGTTTGTAAATGTCCTGTTTTTTGTGTGTGTTTATTTTAATTCATCTGGAAGAGTTTGGTACGAAAATCCAACAGTATTAGCTTAAGTGGTTTTAGGCCTAATCTTTATATAGTGATATGTAACCATTGGGAGATTGGCAAAGTGCAAGCAGAGGAGGTGTAAACATGTTGAAAACAAGTTAAAGTATAAAACAAGTTAAATCGGAATATCGATAAATTTGGTAAATTAACGTGTTTCTAATGGATAACAACCACAACTTACCAGATCATTGCTCATGATCACAGGTAAAACTGCTTTCTGAGAGCGAATGGAAATTGTGTCACGAACTCTGACTATGATGTTTTCATAAAATATTTTTTTGAGGATAAAAATAACAATAAGTTATAGAATAGATCAAAGCAAATGAATTCGAAATAAATCGAGATACATGCAGTACATTTTAGACATGTTATATTTACAAAAAATGTAGTGGGGAAAGTTATCGCGATTTGTGCAAAACCAGTCTGTGAAATATGAACTGTTCCCTTAAGGCCGAGACACAGGAAACAGGAAGCATAAAAACTAGAGCAAAATATCGTATTTTGGCGGTGGAAAACATACAGATTGATGCATGACATTAAAATACTCTAAAACTAGTTATGACAATTCAAACTTTATCACAGTACTGAAAACATGATAAGGTTTCTGTCATTGAAGACATATAAGCGACCCAACTCGCAGGGTCATTTCATAATAACACTATAGAAATCAATCGTCATATTAAAGGGACATGCTCCCAGATTGTCAATATGACCATACTGAAAAAAACAACATTGCCATAAATTAAAAAACGGATTATTATATTATATTCAAACAAGTGAAATAAAAATCCTGACTGACGAGTTCAAAACAAAAATCGTTTCGTTCATGAAAAAATGTCAATCGGTAAAGAAAACATAATTAAACGTCTGTTTAATACACTTTTAATCGACAACTTTGAACATTCATGTATTATTCACGCAGATTATTAACTTTAATTGGAACAAAAATAATTACGTTCCCTCAACATGGTGTTCCATAACTGATGGTTTATCCTCTCGGGTTGACAATACATTGATGTTTTATGAAATGATGATTGGATACTGGATAATACAATATTTCCTTTCATACAGACTTTAATTTAAATGATAGCATAATTACGTGGAGACACAACACCTGGAGTTAATTTCCGTAAGGGTAGTGTTATGTCCCTAATGCTTCTTTACCTGTATTTAGTATTTATATTGTTCATTTCCGATAACTAAGGTACGTATCCACATATTTAATTTCAATAACAATAACAATAATAAACATGATAGGAAGAATGGAGGTATAGTAAATATGGCACATCGAGGACAGTGATTGACATATGAGACGAAAGTGATGTATAATAATAAGTGATATTAAATTTAAAAAACCAATTGCTTTTGAAATATGACTTTGTATACGAATGATATTTAGTTGTTTCACAACTATGTAAATTCGTTAGATTAACTGATTGGCATGTGTCGACAGGGGATAACGTTTGTCAATAACAGCGTTCACCGTATTCATTATTGTAAATTTGTTCGAGCGGTGACACATTGATAGCTCTCAGCATCTGCGACTATATTTATTATTCAGCTGTGTGAACTTAATGTTGCGGTTGAAGCCTTTCTTTCTGTATCTGTCACCAAGTCGTTACCATAATGAGCAGCTTTTTATAATAAAATATTGATGACCAATGTTATACCAGATGGGTATGCGAACATCCCACTGTACCAAAACACATTTGAATTTAATAATAAACGACAGTCGAAAGACTTATCCTTACAAAACCGTTGTGTCCGAAATGTAAATTTTATTTACGGTTACTTTTTTTAGCCTGACAAATTAAGTTCGCCCAAAATAGTGCATTTTGCTTTTATCTGTATATTTATTTTAATTATCTAGCATAAGTCATTTAAAATGTCATGTACGTAAACCATATATGATTGTATTATAAACTATGAATGTATAAATGTTATAATACAAACTTTAAGAATAATAATTGATGTCTTCATATGTGTTTTAGTCTCTAAAATACCATGTTTTCAGTTTCCGTTTAAAAATTTCGATTGTTTTTGATTTCCGAATGTCCAGGGGAATTGCATTCCACAGGCGTGGTCCGACAGTCTTAAAACCTCTGTCACTAAAGGTTTTTCTCTTGTTGAAGGGGACATTGTAGCACCCTTCCGATGACGAACAGAGTTGCAATATAAATTTAAAATGTAATAATATCTTCAATAAAAAAAGACAAAACAATACAGATTTACTCTTATTAAATTAAATTATTTTAATTACTCTATTAATCTATATTATACTCGAATAAGTACTCTATTTAAAGTTACACTGTATGTATGAAGAACACTAATTAAGAAGACACTCATTTTAAATATTCATAAAAAAATCATGCAAGCAATTTAATTTCACATGATTAAACCATTAACAGTAACATTCCTTAATATTAACCGACTGAAAATTAAATCAGAATCTTTAATCAAGCAGACGAATAAGGCTTTTGCTAAATAGATCAACTCTATTTTTTGGGGCACAAAATCTTTCATCTAGAATGAGTGCTGTATCCAAAGAAGAACTCGGTCAATTAACTTGGTCAGTCACAGTGGACTGTCATTGAAAATAAACAACACAACACTGACCTATGACCAATCACAACAAACACAAGGTATTCTAAAGAAAATATTAAAACAATAAAACAGTTCAAAACAGCATAATATATTAATCGAAAAATCGAGAAATTTACACTAAACTTGAATGAAAATTGCTGATTCCAGAAATGTAGTTAACTTAAGTGTGACAGTGACAGACGAATATCAGTCCATCTTAAAACTAAACACACATTCACACTGGTTATGAAGCAAAGAAATACCTTACAGCAACGGAATAAATGTTGGATATCAATTGAATAATGCAACGGGCACAGTTTTAAAAGCAGAAAGCTATTATCAGAGTTTCTAAACTTTTACCGATGAAAAGTTATTGGCCGCGAAATTATATCGCAATGCAGAATTAAAATACAAATGTAAACAAACTAGAACTATTAGTATATCAATCAACGAAGGTATAATTGTATATGTAAATTTTAATTGAAATGAACTGTAAATATTACGATTTCAGCGATCTGAGATGCAGAACGTGTTCTCGTTTGGTTTGTTTACCTGTTTAACCGATACCGTCCCGCACGAACGACAACTCTTGTTCGCCCATCATAACGAAAAGACCGAATAGCGACATCCGTGTGTGTAATAACTCTTTTTGTCACCTTATCACGAACATACACTGATTGTTGTCTAAATTGAATATAACTTAATCATATTTAACATAAATAAATCCTAAGTGGTTTAATTGTACTAATAATTTAATTGTGTAGAAACATACACCAAGGCAAATGAGAAAAAACATCCGTTTTTAAACATTCTATTCCCTAACAAATGCCATAACAGCATGTTAAGCTATTGGCATTTTTAATGCACGTAATATATACATAAACATGCCAATTTTTATTTTATGTTAATAAAACTTGACTATAAACTAAATATTATTATGTCAAATATGAACATTGCTTTTTTAAATAGTAAGGATAAATATTGCTTTTGGTATATATATATATATATATATTGATAGCGAAATCGGAAATATGCACAAAACGACAACTATCCCTCTACCTCTATGTATTTTCACACGTTATGTGCAACACACAATTTTAAAATTGCGTATATACGTTTCAATAAATTAGACCAGCTTTTTACCATTGAACGCATTTACGAAACGGACAATTTTATCAAAAATTTAGCCCTCGAACTTTAACTTGAACCTTGACGTTTAAGTTAAGAAACAGATGTTACATAAGACACGTCGTCTCTTCATGGTAGATATTCGTGGTATTTTATTAAAAACAAAATATAATGACACAATAGCAGTCCGGGCAATCTGTTATAAGGCACAATTAGACCTTTGACCTTTAAATGTAATCTTGACATATGAGATAAGGAGACATGTGTTATACGTGACACGTCATCTCCTTATTGTGATAATTTCTGGTAAGTTAATTTAATTTGCATTATTGAAATAGTTACAACCTAGAAAATTGTTATATTGCAAATGTGGACTTTGAGCTTTAAATAGAACCTTTTGAGTAGGAAGACATATATTACAATCGACAAGTTGTCTTGTGATGGTGAGATTTTTGGCAAATTATTTTAAAATTGCGTGACGAATAACAAAGTTCCAGTCCTAGAAAGCTCGGACGCACGCACGAACCAACACCCACACACACGCACACACACACACACAGAGTTAAGGGCCTTAGGCAGTGTCCTCACATGTTGATCCTGAAGACGTGTGTGAAGATTCAGTTGACATACATTTAGTTTTACATATATATGTAGTTGGTGCATGCAAACCCTAACCTAAATGCCATCGTGCATTCAAAACTTAACAGGATATGTATACGTATAAAAGGGGCATATTCTTAGTATATATACATAAATTGACTTGTTTCACCAAAAGAGGCATTACTCTGTTTAATTGTTGGTCATAGATATGGAACCTAATCCATTTCTACACCTATAGTAGTTATATTGATATTGAGATGTTACACTAAAACCTGTACAAGAGAGATCAATCTACCAATGGAACTTCAAGTTTAATTTTTTTCGATCTATGCTCCGAACAAATTTAAAGATAAAAATTAATAAACATAAGAAACTCTAAAAGTGAAATACGTAATGGCCCGCAATGAGATAAATTTACTTTTAGTTGCAAGTGAATATCTCTTATAGTTTTCGAACAGCGTTGCGTACAAAAAGCACGACTCCGGACGGAGGGCTAGATCGACAACCTGATTCGAGAATATTCCTCCCCCTTACATTTTTAGGGAGGGAAATAATTGAGATAGCCTTATACAAAAGTTTACAAAACTAATCAATCATTTAAATGTTTAACAATTTAAGATGGGGTCATTTGATTTCTGGAAAAGTCTTTATGTTTCCAAGTCTATATAGGAGCGGAAACGATCAACTGAGCAATCAAATCATGCATGTGTAGCCAATCACAATGTTGCGAATCAAAACGTGAACATCTGTATTGATACTAGTTTGTTTTCCTGGATTTGCTTACAATCTTCTTTGACATTATATCAACTTAAATTTTAAATATAAAAACAACAATAGATAAGTGTTATACTTAGTACTTATTACTATGTACAAGTTAGTAGTATTGTTTTCAGACAAGAATAATGTTACACTTCTTTGTTCTTGATTTCACCGTTATATTTCTGTTAAAGGCAGAACAACGTTTAACCGTTTTAAATTAAATTTAATGTCTTCTATCAAGCATATTGCGGAATATGAACAGTTTGATATTTCGCTCCAAACTTACATCGTCAGAATGTTACACATAAAGTAAATGAATGCATAAATGTTGAATAGTGCAAGTAGTCGGCACTGCAACTATTGGAAAATGTTGAATCGTTACTGTGTTTTATCTCGTAATCAAGCTTCAATTACCGGTTTACATCGTCGTCAATATCAATAAAATCCTAACGTTCGCTCGATTATTTGTCGCTGCTAAGATCAAATGTGGCTTGTTCTGAGAAAACTGGGCAAAATGCTTGTGCGTAAAGTGTCATCCCAGATTAGCCTGTGCAGTCCGCACAGGCTAATCCGGGACGACACTTTCCGCCTTAACTGGATTTTTGCTAAGTACAGACATTCAAACGAAAAATTCCATAGACGCGGAAATTGTCGTCCCTGATTAGCCTGTGCGGACTGCACAGGCTAATCTGGGATGACAATTTACGCACAAGATTTATGCCCAGTTATCTCAGAACACGACACAAATGACATTGCATAAAAGGCCACTCCAGTTGACCTATCAGACCAGTTATTGCGATACAATACTCAACAATAATTTTACACCTTGCACCTTTTACGTGTGACCTCTGTAAAAGGCGAGAAAGGTATCTTATTTCATAATCAGTAAATATAACCTCACGGAAAATCTGACCGCAGAATGCTCTCTCACTAATTTCTCGATAATTACTCGCCATATTTGCAAAAGGTGACACAGATATTCGCTCTATATCTCGACTTTACTCGCTGCGAAATTTCTGAGCGGGATGACCTAATTACAGCTTCACTAAGAAAACTTGCGGGGAGTAAAGTCAAGATAAAAAGAGAAATTTAATACGAAAGAAACGCTAATCACCTTTTTACTGATATGGCTGGAAAGTGAGCAACATTTTTAAATTAACCCATTTATGCCTAGTGGACTCTCCCATTATTCTAAATTGGATCAATTTATTTCCAAAATGAGGGATGTCTAGTATATTTATTTATATATTTAGAATATTTCGTACAGAAATTCCTTTAAGCAAACAGCGCAGACCCTGATGAGACGCCGCATCATGCGGCGTCTCATCTGGGTCTACGCTGTTTGGCAAGGCCTTTTTTTAAGACGCTAGGCCTAAATGGGTTACACAAAAGTAAGAAGGCTATAACACGGCGAAAAATAACTGTCTCGGCATGGATGTCGCCATCTTGACTATCACGCGATTACCCCTCTGATAATATATGAGACGGTGATGCTGAAAAGATAAATAATAAAATTGTTACACTCAATACAAACATGTAAGAAGATGCAATAAAGTGGTTAAAACACACACACACACACACAAAACAGGAAAAAACTATTTATGCGTCGTCCGCCATTCGTGCGTTTCGTGTGTGTTTCCGTAAACTTATTTCTTCAAACGATATCTGCTTCTTAACCGGTGGGCTTAATTTGAATAAATTTATATAGAAATATTCCTTAGTTGGTCCTCTATTTAAAAAATTTCGTACCGTTGATTAATTATGCCATGGGTTTTATCATCGGAAACCATTAGGCACACATGTTTCATATTTCATTCTTACATCGTATTATAGTCCTTAATAACCTTTGTTCAAAGTATGCTCCGGGGTCAAAAGTTTGACATACACTCATATAGAAAAGCCTTAAAAAATCTTGTTGTATACAACCGCGAATATTCGGCAGTCAATTTCATATTGTGGTCCTCTAAAAAGTGTATAACAATTATGTCCCTGGGGTCAAAACTTGCCACGCCCCCATTCAGGTCTTTGAACTTACAAGGCTACATTGTATACGTCCTGTTCGTAAAACACATATGATTGCTTTATTAACTATGAATGTATAAATGTTATCATACAAACGTAAAAATTTATAATAGATGTCTTCAAATGTGTATATAACATCAATTTAGTTATTACATTAATACTATACGGAGCTGAAACTTAGAGGACCACCTTGGCAACAACAAAGAAAGTACAGACGTTCATAAATTAGTGTCTGCTGAAGATTCTTCAAACCCGCCGGCGGAGACAAATAAGCAACCAGGACCTGTTGCAGAAAACGTACCAACTCCATACATACGACGAGATCCTGAGGCGCCGTTGCAATGGATTGACCACACGCTAAGAAACCCACTCTTCACCATAACTAGACAAGCGCTGATTTGGAACCCACAAGGCAAAAGAAACAGAGAACGGCATAGAAACCTGTAGGCTGAAAAGTTGTCGAGATACACATAGGGTCAACAGTGTAGAAAGCCCAGGATCGAGACGTTTTGGAGATCTATTTTCGATGTCCTTTTCCCCAGGGTGGGTGCGGTAGAAGGTGCAAGTAAGAAAGTAATTCAGATTATAAGCCTATGCGTGCGTGACTATACGACTAACACATATGTTTCTTTGTTATGAATGCAGCAAATGATGAAGGAATATTTAATCTGTAATAAATAATAATAAGACAAATGGATTTTTCAAAATCACTGGACTCTGCGCACAGTGAAAGCTCTGAGTAAAAACAATGGAGTGCAATTTCAAAGATAAATATATCAACTAGTAAGCAAGCAAGAACATTTCAGTCACAAAGACAGACAATATGAGACAATGCTAAATATTTTACCTTGAAGTCCATTGTGTGCGACGGTATTGTGTAGTCAATTACTTATATAATCAGAAAATGTTCGACAACTTAACGATATGAACATTCATAAGGGGCAACAGCATTTACCTTCATAGTGAATAAGTGTAGCGTTTATGTCAAACAAATTAGAACACATAGATTTTCACCAGCATGCCTCGGATATTTCAGGTCAACGATACGACGATATGAGCAAAATGCATTAAAAGAAATCACTAACGCGCGTGTTAAACGATTGCTAAATTCTAATTAGTGTGGTGATAGGAATATACAACTCACAAAACGAAACCATATGATTTCAAGATACCATCCGATCGTCGTTTATTAAAGACAGAATACCAAATGCTATATAGGACAAAATACATTACACGACAAATCAACTAAAATGATTCCAGCTGCGGTCGCCAACTTTAAGCACAGCATTTGGGCTATTTTAACCAAAGTTTTAGGCCTTTACTAACTAATATGAACATCTTAAGATTCACAAGTGAATAAACAAAAAAATGTTAAACATAACCCATTCAGTGATTGAAAAGCAAAGCAAATCAACCCCTTTTGATGACGATGAAGAACTTCGCAGCCTAAAATACGAATCTATACAGACCGTATATACCCTGGATGCATTTGTTTCGAGGTCCGATGGAGGACATGTATCTGGTATGTTTCCAAAGAAAGATATGTTGAGCATGTTCGAATAACTTGAATTCATACCAATGCAACCACTAAACGTAAGTTTGCTAATTTCGGCGTTTGTAATTCCGGCGTATTTCATTGCGGAAAAAGACAGTTGTACACTCGGACATTCGTGCACGTCAAAAGCCAAACCGGCCACAAAATAGAGCTGAAAATCACAACCCGGAATAAACGGCTTGTCTTGAGGCGTAAACATCACAACGTTGGCAAACACAGGCACTGTTATCAGACGTCCGCTGATCGTCACATTAAGATAAGTCATCTTTGTTGACATTTCCCTCGCTATTTGTTTTAAAGTTTCAAAAGGACACGTAGAACCTACCGTTAAAAGCAGCCTTACGTAGCCCTTTTCGTTTTTATCGGGTTGACATTTTACGCAGGAAATGGCGTATGTCGTTAGGACGTACTCTTCAAGAACGTTCGCAAACTCAATAAAGTCGCCCCACAGTAACTTGCCTAAGTTGACTTGCGTGAATTCTACAGGTACTGTAAACCTTATTTGCATACCAGTAATTTCAACTAAGTTCACACATTGACCATCTTTCGCCATTGATCCTCGTGGACAAAGTAGCGGTCGGCATTTTTTCTAAAAATACAAACGGTAATCATTGTATACTATGCGATAAATGAGTAGACATAACAAATGAATTTAATCTGGTATGGGTCGCATAAAAATGATAAAGTTTGATAATTTCATTCTCGATGTGAGGTAATAACTTAACATTGTTGACAAAATTTTCAAATTACCAGTACAAGAATAAATTGTACATATAATGATGTAAACTTTAAAGGGAGATGAATTTATGAATTTATATAACATGTGTAAAAAACTTGTTATACATATNCGGCATCGGCTTTAACCAGCGATAACTTGTCTTTGCTGCATTTTATGAAATTCGTCTTCAATGTATAATTTTTCTTGTCTATTTTGTGTTATTGTTACATATTTTTATCAATATATTACAATTTAACACATATGAATATCGTAAAGTCTCCCTTTAACAAGAAAGTCAAGTAGATTGCAGCAATCATGAACCATAACATATTTTATACATAACAAAATGAATGTTTATTTCCTCATAATTTCAAAGACAATCGTGTCGGTGTTAATACATAAGATTTATCTGATTTATGTTTCGTGACTACATATGATACTAAATCGTTATTATTTTTATGTAACTGACAGAAAGTAATTCAAGATATTCCCGTTACACAACCACGTTGATTATATTCGTAATAAACGAAAATGTTTTATATCTTGTTGATGCCAATCTGGACAGACATAGGGTAATTTTCATAACGATAAACTCTAGTTCAACTGTCTTTGTTATGCATGTGGACACCCATGTACACACTTAAGAAATATGTAAAATGCCCAATTTTTTCGAACCCGCATTTTAGACCTACATCTAGTTGAAAGGCGAAAATGTATTTATTAATTTGTTTACGAATTAGATATAAGTGTTTTGGTATATATGTAGCATCGCAGTTGTGTATTGTCAGTCTAGTAGGAGTATCCATTGAGACTGTTTTGGTATTTTGTTAGAAACGGCTAGATTCATAATCATAGATTGCATTTGAAGAAAACAATTGTATACTTTTAAAACGATTATTACAGAAAACTCAAACTCGTGAATGAATTTGGTGTGAGCAAATAATTAAAACCACAAGATTTCAGGTGCTCAGGCTTTTCGTGGAAATGTTAATCGGATTCTAAATCACCACCTAAAAACACGAAATAAAAACATACTTGATTTATGTTTGGAACAATTATGGTATGTCATATAAAACTTATTTTTTTCCTTTATTTTCTCATCATGACTTCTTAAAACAATACAAAATACACCCAACATATTTACAATGTATTTATCTTCAACAAAGGCAATGCACCCTCCTAATTTTGTTTTGCATAAATGAAAGCTTGATTTATTTTGGCTGGTATTAATCAAAAGTACAATTTAAGGATATGCTTAAATAGCTTTAGTAATACTACGTTCCCACTGTCGTGCGATCCTCCGAGAACGCAAGACGTAACTTAAAGAGGTCTTACTTTAGATAATTCAGGCTTAGATACGTTGCGATATGCGTCCGTACATTATATGCTATGTTGCTCTGCACTCTGTTGCGATCTGTTCATGATTTGACAATTACAATGTTGCTACGATATTATACGGTCTGGTCTTCTGTTTAAATTCGATTACATATAGTCTACACCGAGTATCTCGAATAAGTTGTCGATTGAGAATTAGTACGTTCTTGTACGAAGTGATATGTAGACGATACGTGGACGATAAGATATAAATGCTGTTTCGATATATAATACGATTAAATCAAGGTATTTGCTATAAGAGCCTCGACAGGACCCGAATGATATAAATGTAGCCCGTAAGGCTATCGATTTCATTGATTCCTGAGACCGCATTACATGAACATCGTACCAGAACGTTAAATCTGCTCTTCATACGACTGAATGCAATCACCAAGATGTGTAAGTACAAGCATATTAAATAAGATTTGTGGCGCTTTGCTTAACTCCACTATACTCTGATGCGATTTGTAACCCCCATTCCGATTAACAATGGAGAGAATTTGATCGTGAGAACGATGAAATTTGTTTCTTAATTTTTCAAAGATTTCAATTATTAACACGATTGACAAGCTGAACATCAAGATACAATAATACCTGACAAGACAATATGGGATCAACGCGATATATTCACGATTAAGACCACGATTTCAATCGTAGCGCCTATCGTGATAGTGGACATGTTAGCATACTATTGAATAAAGTGATAATTCTAGCATCCATATAAAATTGGTTTAGTGTCCATAGAAACTTTACAAACCGTAATGTGGTCGTAGACTTCTGTCACGTGACAATTGATACCGTCAGTCTGCGCGTGTGTGTTGACCGATCTTTGCTTATCAGTAGGTGTGTATACTAGCATGGATTGTACAAATCGCATATAATTGAATCTATCTCTTCCGAACGCACATAAGTGGTATATATTGTTTTTTTCATTAAAGGGAGTGTTACAAAGGAGACAATCCGGGTTTGCATAAGCAATCAGTGTGTTATAACGATACTCATATATTATGTTATTATTAGTGGTATCATGACAGGCATCCATTTGGGCAGAATCTAATTCAATTGTTTTTGCACATGTCCGTTGTGGTCTTAGCGCGCATCGATTTACTTTCTCTGCTGGTGGGACAGGAAATATCTTACAATTGTTAAAGACGTAGTTGTCCCGGTCCTCCGAAGTGTCGAACGTTTGGAAAATCAGACCATCACACAAAACTAAACGTATTTCCCACCGTGTGAATGTTGTTACTCCATGACACATCGCACAGTCCTCGTTACGGTACACATGCCCTTTGGAATCAGAAACTATATTTTCAATGGATCGCAAAACCTTTTGACAAAGCTCTGATCTTTGATAAAACATATTTCCAGGAGGACATGAGGAGATGACTCTGAAGCCATGGATAGTTAAGTCTTTGATGGTAATGGTTTTGTCGTAGACATTGTACCACGGTACACAGGGGTAAACTGAAGGTTTTTCTGAGACGTCAAAGGTAACTGCATCGGGGCAGCAATTTTGCAACGAGTGACATTCAGCTTCACATGAACATTCCTCACAACACGGGGTCAAATCCGGGTTAGTATTTACCTAGAACAAGATATAAGAACTAAAAAGTAATGTTATTATAATTATTGTGTATTCAATGGTACAAATAAACATTATTAATGTCTTACTTAATGATAAGTTTAAACAAAAATAATAATCGTTTTTTTTTCTGTTCAATATCATTGCAGAAGTACGTTTAAGCAAAGCTTTCAGTTATTATTTGTTATATTCGTAAATGAAAATTCTTGATAAAAACAGCTGTCGCTTAGAATGCTATCATAATATAGAAGATTAACGACTTTTTTTTTATTTTAATGAAACTGTGATGATAGTTTTCTAAATGGTTTGTAGACTGCAATATCCTTTTTTAAGTTGTTTCTCATTTATACTGTATAACAATTTTTATTATGTATACAGTTTGATTAAACGGAAATAATATCAGTTTATTCCATTTCGATATATAACTTCTAAAACGTATCTCTGTAAAAAGGTACAATACAACTGTCTTTACACGTTAATAAGAGAACATATCATTTTATTCTTCAAATTTCATTTCATATACATCAATTGGAAACGTCTCTTTAACTAAAATGAAACCGTTTCATGATTTTGTACAAGTCTGTTTAAAACGTTTTAATAAGAATGAAACATACGACAGCAAAAAAACTAAAAGTATGACATAACTTGTATAAATTATTTAAAAAATATATAAGCTCACCTTTGTTGCATTTTCATTGCAGAGATTGTTGTATGGACACAATTCTTTAAATGTTTGGACATATTCTTCTGAACGTATCCCGCACACACACGACAGTATGTGCTGTACTATGAGAACCACACATGTCCCTTTCATAATGTAGTTTGTTCTTCCAGTTGTTGACATCATTTCATTCTATGAACAGTATGTGGTTGGTATGATAACACACAAATCCAATAAATAATCATTGGTTTATTTTAAGCTTGTCGAGTATATGCACTGTAATTCACTGTTCTTCCGCTTAATAACTAATTATTTTGTTTAGAATTCTGTTAAAAGACATAAAACGGAAACAAGAATGAAAACGCGTCTATTTATTCCCAATACATATTTTCTAAAGAAACTTCAAGCGCCCCTCAATAGTGAGAAGCGGACAGCACTGTCGAATGTTTCTGATGCCATTATAAAATATACAATGTGTCCAATACTGGGAAGCCTTACGCTCTGCCAACAACATATTCAAAAACGATTGGACACATCGACTTCTGTATTTACGCCCTTCCTCAAATACCAACCAATTGGAAACATATACTTAATTAGTTGACAAACATGTATAGATAGATCCAGTTTCAGAACAAAATCATTTTCATTGCAGAAACAAATCTGAAAATACCCGTCGATGTATCTTCAAATTATAAGATGTTTGTTGTAAATTTCCTTTCTTGGATCCCTTTGTTCGCCCGTAAAAAGTCAGAGATTAATGTCTGTCATTTGGCGGGTCTACATATGTTAACCTCGGAGTGTGGCAAATTTTGGCTCACGTGCATGATTGAACAAAAGGTAAATGGTGGCCAAATGTTTGTCGTACACCATATCTTCAGATTTTATTTGACGAAAACGTCGGTAACTATGGAAACAACCATCTCGATCTGGATTCAATAATTGTTTCCAAAAAGAGAAACTGCCCCTACCTCTCGCCGGACGCAGCTACCCAAATACCACCGTGTATTGGGTAATCAGAGCCAAGATCTTGTCAAGAAAGGGGTCTTAGAAACGTATTAGCTACTGCCATACACTTGGAGACTTTTCTACTGAAACACGCGCGCTATGAGACTGTTCTGACGTAATACTTTTCAAACTTGAATACCTAAGTTATGAGTATAGATTTCGATTTTTTTTTGTACATGTGATCATTTGACTACATTCTGTTCCAGCAATTTAATTTAATTTAATGTCTTCTATCAAGCATATTGCGGAATATGAACAGTTTGATTTTTTGCGCCAAACTTAAATCGTCAGAATGTTACACATAAAGTAAATTAATGCGTAAATATTGTATAGTGCAAGCAGTCGGAACTGCAATAATCGAAAGATGTTGCATCGTAGATGTATTTTCGTCATCAAGTTGAAATTACCGGTTAACTTCGTCGTCAATATCAATAACCTTCCAGACCAGGTTTTGCAATACAATACTTAACATTAATTTCTCACCTTGCACCTTTAACGTGTGACCTCTGTAAAATGCGAGAAAGATATCTTATTTCTTAATCAGTAAATATAAACTAAGGGAAACTCTGAACGGTGAAAGCTCTCTTGATTATGTCTCGATAATTACTCGACAGATTTGTAAAAGGTGACAAACCAACTATTTATCGCTGTTAGTATCTAATGGCAGTGCATAAATGGCCCCATCCAGTTGACCTTTCAGACCAGGTTTTGCCATACAATACTAAAAATTTATTTCACACCTTGCACTTTTTTACGGGGTCGAGAAAGATATCTTATTTTGTAATCAGTAAATATAAACTAACGGAAACTCTGAACGGTGAATGCTCTCGTAATAATGTCTCGATAATTACTCGACATATTTGTAAAAGGTGACAAACATCATCGGTTAATGTCTGCTAGAAATTTAATACAAGAACAGAACAGAACAGAAATTTTACTACGACTTGTACATAGTCCATCGTCAGTCTCGACCTTGTAATTATAAACATATCAAAAGGTCATGTGAAAAGAAAGTGATAATACAGTAATAAGATGTGTACACACTATCTAAGATAATACATGACAGTGGTGGGTAAACAAAATATTATATTTTTTTGTTTGCATTTTTACAAAGTATATGAGTTGCTGTAAGCTATTAAGCTGTTTATATATATGGAAAAAAGTGGGTTACAATTTAATTAATTATCATTAAACTAATCATACGACTTTTTACTTTTTTTACCGTCGTTGAAATTATGTGTATTGTTTAAAATTGGCATTTGATTTGTATATGCCCACTTTCTTGGCCTTAAGTCTTTATGGATGGATTCATTAATAAAAAGCCAACTATACTTCCAAGGCAATTTTGATGAGTGTATATGTTGTTGTTTTTTACCATATTACGCCTTTTATACATATCGCAAAATGTATTTCAGTTCCAAAGTTCATAAAAGATCAGTCAACCTAGAATGTACAGAATCATGAACACGCAAATTTGAAACGTGAGGACATTCTCTAGTTTTGACCAGGATTGATTCGACAAGCCAATTATGATTTTGAGTGCGTGAATAGCAAATATGCAAGCAATTACAAGAGAAATGACATAAATCATGTTCTTAAAACATACTAACAAAACAAAAGCTGATGGTCAATCTACTAGATATGTTTATATATTAAAAAAGAGATTAGGCCAACGTCAATGAGGTGGCGCCAATGTTCGATACATGACATTACAATCATATCTCATTATAAATATCAAATGTCACTAGTGCTGTTAATCATGCGTTTTTTTTGTGAGTGTTAATCATGTACTGGGAAAGATTTCTATTAGCATAGTTATTATATTACTTATTAACAAATAATATATGGCTTGACCACCATTAGTTAATTTTATGTTCATCTAATTTGTTTATAAGCTTTTTTTTTGACACGGGTAAGAAAAATAATGTTTTATGAATGAAAGCTTTCTTATTATATTTCTAAGCCAAAAACTCAAAGACTATAACCAATAACACCTTTTCAATTACAATTCCAAGCCAATCATTCCGTCTATAGCAAATCTTCTAATTAAAGTTCTTCGAAAATAACTTTTGATGGTGACCAATCATATTTCTCTAAAAACAGCTACAAGCAAATCACATCAAGTATTTCCAATCTTATCTCTATGATTTCAGAAGCGAATAACTCTGGTACAACAATTCATATCTTTATGATTTCAGAAGAAAACGACTCTAATACAACCCTTCATATCTCTATGATTTCGGACGAAAAGCACGCTGATATAACCCTTTATATCACTATGATTTCAGACGCAAACCACTCTGATACAGCCCTTCGTATCTCTATGTTTAGAAAAGCAAATCACTTTGACACAACCCTTAATATCTCTCTGATGTCAGAGGGAAATCACCCTGATAAAATTTTTCATATCGCTATCATTTCAGAAGCAAATCACTTTAATATAGCCCTTTTATATCTATATGATTAGAGAAGCAAATAACTCTGATACAATCCTTTATATCTCTATGATTTCAGAAGCAAATCACCCTGATAAAACCCTTCATATCGCTATGATTTCAGAAGCAAATCACTTTGATGTAGCCCTTTATATCTATATGATTAGAGAAGCAAATAACTCTGATAAAACCATTTATATCTCTATGATGTCAGAAGCAGATCACTCTGATAAAACCCTTAATATCGCTCTGATGTCAGAAGCAAATCACTCTGATAAAACCCTTCATATCTCTATGATATGAGAAGCAAATCAATATGACAAACCCGTCATACCTCGCTTATTACAGTCCTAAATATCAATCTAATACAACTCTTCATATCCATCTACTTGCAGTTCGAAGCAAATCACACTGATATAACATATCCATATGATAACAGTCCTAAGAAAATAACTATATACCAATCCGCATATCCTGCTTATGACCGTTTTAAGCAAATCACTCTGATATAAGCCTTCATTTTTTTATAACAATTCTAAGCAAAGCACTCCGATATTACTCTTCATATCTCTATGATTAGTCCGTGGGTTTAAGGACTTCGAATTGTTTACATCGGTTTAGATTGTATGACCTACGTTAATTTTGTGTTATTAATTTAAACTTACTTTTTAATTGAAACATTTTTATTCTGTCCGTATCACTTTGTGAGTTATTATATATATGCAAGGTATCGGTTCGCTTTCCTGCATTCTTGATCCAACAATGTATCGCTATTCGATATAGTATGTCGTTCAAATTGTGGATATTTCTTAACACGTTGATAAATAATGGGTCAGCCACATGTCTTACAATATCAGTGAAATTTTTAACTATGGCGCCCGTATTTGTGTCGTGTTGTTCTATATGACTTTGAAATACATCATTAAAATCCATGGTCCGGTTTATTTAACCAACTCGGAAATGTTTTTTCATCATACCTCCATTTCATGTGCTCGCATGTATGGTTCTTCTACTGAAACTCGTACCTTACATATAACCTTGAAATACAACTGAAATAGGTTAAAATCTTTTACAATATAGGTATACACGGTATTAAACGAATGTTCACTTTTTCGCTTACATCCCTCCTTTGCAAATATAACAAACAAACACAACTCTATTTTTTGGTTCTAGCCCCTGGGACTCACATACCGGCTGAATTAAAAGAACGGACCACTAGACATTAAATACTTGTCAAACAATTCAATATTAAAACAAATAATGTTAACATATACAGTAACAAGCCTAAACTCTTAGACACCCTCAGCCTGTCATCTACAGAATCCTAGGCATAAGCATCTTTCGAGGACTTACTGGACCATCGTCCGTGATGCTTAAACAAATGGTCAGATATCCCCATGTAAGCTGCCGCCGTGGCTCCACCCGATCTCAATGAATGTACACCATAACATTTTGTGTCACTCACAACATGTTTTATAGCATCATTTAAAAGTTTTCGTAAATTGCTGTATGATTAATGTGTATCACATTAACCTTATCTTAAAATCGTATTTTGCTGTTGACCGTTGAGACATTTTAGCCCACACACAATATCTTTCAAGATTAATAAATGGACATAACACAGTTCCAGTTCTAGCTTCAGGAACACATGCTCCATCCAGATACGTGTCGGTCTTGGATGACTGAACAAAAATACTCACATACATTGGGTTAATAATTATATCAAATCTCTTTAAATTCAACAGCTCATTACTTCTTCAAAATGCAGCATAGAAAATTAACAGTTTATAAACTGTCCTTTGATAATAAAACTTATTTTTTGTATACAAACAGTGAAAAACTCGTTCAAGTACAGATACAGAAATTGATTCTAATCTTTTCGAAGGTCTGCTCCGTTTTCTCTCACTACCGTCACATTTTCAACTAAATAAGAATCGGGTTTTGAGTGTAAGTTCAACAAATAATGAAACCACTTTATACTATAAAAATCATTTACAATGTGACTTGGTTACAGAGCAGTTTGAATATTAAAGATGTCATATATAAAGACACGTGAAACGACTTGGCGGGCAACGTATCCTCACTGGTAAACGTACTACTCCAAGCTCAATTACACAACCTTTTAACCCCCCTTGTGTATGTCTCGGATCTATTAATAGCTCTTGATTCTTTGAGTAACTCCGACAGCAAGGAAACGCTACCCACCAAGACGTCAGGCAGCCCTTTTATATCGACTGCATGCCTTTGAAAGAACAGATATACACACACAAATTCATGTTAATAAAAAGTTCAACATAAATACAAACATTTAAAAACCAAACAAATACATTCCAATATATATTTGAAACACGACATCCAATAGCGGTACGTTCTACCGCGCTTACACGCACGTTCCACACCTGGTGTGTAACAAGCCATTTCTATTAAGGCAAGCGCCATAACCGCTGTACACCTCATTGCATATTCATTCACGAGTTATTTCCCTTCTTTGAATCGAAGGCTTAGAAACAGCATAAGTCATTGAATCAAGCGCCGTAAGCATTATACAATTATTACGAAATTACCTCCCTCGGTAAATATCACTAAAAAAGCTAAAGCTAAAGTTAAGCATTTTGCTCTGACGCAAAAACATCTACATCTGCATGACCCCATTTGATTGGCAACATCTACAATCTTCGAAAAATAATCTGCAAATCCGTTTTTTTTCCCATCGGAATCCATTCACTTTCTAAATGAATTGAATTTCTGCTGTGAGAAAATATTTTGATAACTTAATCTTGCAAAACCTTTGTCATAAACCCTTTTTCAAAAACACCACAAACTCCCTGGAGGAACGTACAGTCCAAAAACATGTTTCAATCAAATGTAAATGCATCAATACCAGCATTTATCCTGCCTCTGTTGCAAACATTGACCAAATAAAGCAGGGTCGAATAAATTTTCCTATCTCCGGTCAACAGGAAGTAGTGTTTTCCTACGCACGCTGTGAAACATAGTTGAGTGTAACCTTTCCAATACACTATACAAGGGTGACGCATTATTGAGACGCATCGTGAATGTTTTCATTTATATTACATATCATCCTACTTTGCATCATATTTAAAACATATTACAGAATCGGCTTTCCGTATTTTTATTTCCATTAATTTGATGACGCAATTTATGACGTTTCTCGTGTGACGTCATTTCTCTGACGAAACATATCTAGTTTAAGCAAGACTCTGTGGAATTTAGGGACAAGAATTGGGACGTGGTTTTTTAACAGTAAAATATTTAACATTGTTAAAGCATTGAACGAATACAAAACGTATTTCGGATTGTGTGCTTGTCATGCATATTTGTTAATTTCGATAGGAATAAAATAACTCGCTCCGACAGGATAAACTTTCTCCATCTCGGCACCAACCATGTATTCTCTATATTTTGGACACCAAAATCTACTTAAGAATCTTAAAAGTTTAGCATTATGCTCTTACGCAAAAGCAAAAATATCAACATCTAAATGACCTCATTTGCTTTGCAACATTTCGAATACATTCAAACCAATTCCCCAGTCATCTCCCTTTACAATCTTAGATAAATAATCTGCCAATCCGTTTTCTTTTCTCGGAATCCATTCAACTTCCAAATGAATTGAATATTTCGCTGAGGATTGGACTATTGTGAAAGCTGTATCGTGTAAATCTTTTTTCATAGAACCCTTTGTTAACAACACTAAAAACTTCCTGATTGCCTGTAAACCAATTAACTCGATGACTTGCAAGCATATTAACACATCACTTTAAAACCCTGTAAACTCCACAAAGTTCCCGCCAAGAAGACATTTTTGTCTTTTCTGACGAACACGTCCCATGCGCCACACCATTCGTCGTCCCTACCTCATATTCGGCATAGGACACAGCAGATGCATCACTGTTTACTACTTTTAAGCAAGCGCAAGTAGTAACAACCAATCGTTTGTTAAGAGAATTGAGAGTTTCCGTCGAAAATTTTAATTGCTTCAGACTACCTTTTTACAACTATAGGTACGATTTCCACGAGCGATCGTTTGCAGCATCGATATTCCAATATCTAGTCATTATTTGAGCTACAGGATCAATTTCTATACTCCAAGAAATAATTTGACCAATACAGCTAGCTACCTTTCTTACTGGAATATATTCAGAGCCCGTTACAATCTTGATTGTATTCATAACCTTGCTAATTCTTCTTTCAGGAATTCGTATTGACAACTCTCTCCTATTAATACTATCACACAGACACTCCATTTCCTGTACTGGTTCCAAGATCAAACTATCTACCTTAAGGATAAACCCACAGAGCGACGCAAATCTTGTTTTATGTCCGACGCAAGATATTATGTCTGCTCATAATAATCCTGTGTGCCGAAACAATCATCCAAGAACATAATAACTATTTTATATTTGCCCCCTCACTTTGCTCTAAGTGGCCTTGTAAGCTTAGTAAAGAAATAAGGAGCTTCACCCAACCCGAATGCAAGAATCTTGATATTAAAGTAACTAACTTCACCATTATCTCCTGCAAACGAAAACCCAAGATAATTTGTATGTTCAAGAAGTATATCCGCAAAATGGTAAGTAGAATGGATATCAAACATTTTCATAAAAAAAGACTTTTGTTAAGAAACATCAAAGCTAATATTATATCCTCATGATTAACAGATTGCTTCCATACGTGTTTGTTACCCAATTGCAGATCAAGCATGAGACGCTGTTTACCATTGCTTTGAATGGAAACAGATAGCGGATTAACAACACGAGGGAGCATCAGTTTTTCTACCAAATCCCGATCTAACAAATCTGTCATTGCTTTCCTAACAAGTTCACTATTATCACGCGCTGAATTATTGTTTTTAAGAAATGCTCGGGTAAAGAATACAATTGAATCTTATAACCATGTTCATAGAATCAATAATAAATTGATTTGCGCCGATGTTTTTCCACAATTGAATATGTTCTCTCAAGCTATGTTTTAACAATAATGTCTTTCCGACCTTGCTCGTAAATAAAATAATCATTAGTAAATATTTTATTTTCAAACCACACATTTTTAATACGTTTTATACTCATCTGTAAATTAATCACTACCGATCTCGGGTGGGGTCGCCTCAATGCCGTCACTACTTCCTGACCTGGGCGTTCGCTTTCTGACCTCTGGTGGAAGGGCACGTCCGCCGGAAGTTGCCGACCACTCCACACGCGAAGCATGGACCGAGCTGGGGACTGCATCCAGAGTATCCGTGAAAAGAACCATTATACGGTAACGGGTATGGCGCCGGACGAGTTCCTGTCTGTCCCTCAAGCAAATTTCGGAGTGCGTGTGAGTGTCCATACGGGATGGCTGGTATGTTCTCCGACTTCGACTGCAAAGTCTTCTTTTTCTTTAGAGCTCTAGAATCCGCCCTGTTGATTCTAGACTTGTTTTCAGAGTCTCTCCCGACGGGTTTCTGTAAGTACTGTTTCATAGATTACCACCCGTTTCTGACGTATCCGCCATCCTTTTGTGTTTGTTTCTCGGGTGAAAGTTCTTGGCAACCTCCGCTAAAATTGCCTTTACATAGTCGAATTTCTGGGAATCAATTGCTCATATGCATTGCTTAATTTCTTCGTGGACATCACAGTTGAAGTCACCTTCAAATCTCCATTTAATGTATGTTTGGTCCTGTTTAGACGGAACTGTTAAACTAACGTGCTGTTGTAAAGAATTTATATCAACCTGCTGTTTCTTTAATTAAAACAACAGGCGCTTCAAAATGTTATTAATATCTTTAGAATTGAAACACGCGGGTCGTACCGTGTCGTCCATTGTGTAAACCGTAGCCGATAAAATAACATGTATACCATGCGAGTTTCCAAGGCTGAATGACAAAAACTGACCACTGTTCAACTGTCCACTTAAAATTGCCCTTTTTCGGTAGAATATGACCGGTGACTGGGTCCACTCCTTGGGCCACTTCTTCTCTTCCCAGATCTTTTGGAATAGTTCCGTAATTGTTGCAGTCGTTGCCACTCCTCCGTGCTTAATTAGCTCGGAATTGACGTTGTCCACTCCCGGAGATTTTCCTGCCTTAAGACTACACGCTGACCCCTCCACTTCTGCCTTAAGTATAGACAGACTTTCGTCGTCCGCTTCTGGTCTGGGATTGTTCTGAAGGAGACTGGAGTCTGGTTAAGCGGGTAGTTGTAGAGGTCACTGCAGTATTCAGTCCACCTGTTTAGGACTGTGGCACTCTCGGTAAGGAGACAATATAACACTGGCCTTGTGCTGACTGGTCTTCATTAGGGTCTTGAGGGAGCTGTAGGCCTTCTTACTGCTGCCTGCAGTCATCTTTTCGTCGATGATGGTACATTGTACCTCATTACATTTCTCCTTGGCCCGTTTCATCTTCTTCCTTACCTCCCTGTTCGCTTTCTGGTAATTTTCCCTAGAATCCAGGCTGGCGTATTTCTCATGCCTCAGCTTTCTTCTTTTGTCACATAGGACCATAAGTTCGGTCGTCACTCATGGCTTGTTGTTCCTTCTCTCTTTCCCAAGCACTTCTTCGGTCGATTACAGTAGGGTATCCATGATGCTGTTGGTTACATTGTAGATGTGATTGTCTTAGATGTCCATGGCTGCAAACTTGCTACCTATCTGTGCTTGAAATACCTTTGCTATCATTGGATCTTTCAATTTCTCGAAGTCAAAACTAACGCGAGTTTTTTTGTGATGCGCTTTCCCTTTAACTTCAGCTTGATGTTGGTGCGAACTTTGTCATATTCACTGTCGATGTCTGCACTTGGAAAAGTTCTTGTGTTTGCCTTGTTGATGCTGGACTTGAACCGTTGCGGCACCATTATGAAATTGATCTGGTTGTGTATTCGCCCGTTTGGAGCATGCCAGGTCGCTGTTCTAGACGATTTGTGTGGGTGCAGCGTGTTGGCTAATGTGAGTTGGTGGCTCCTGGCGAACTAAAAAAAAACTCAAACCTCTGTCGTTGGTCTCTCCTTAGCCAAATCTACCTACTGTCCCTGACCATTTTTGATATGCGTCTGATCCAATCTCCAGTCGCCTTGTCAGACTATGCACCTTCCTTCGTTAAGTTTCGTATATCTACAGGCATGAGCGGGAAAGATAAACTATATGATATGTAATGGTGTATCTTATCATGTTGTGATAAGTGTATGCAGACAATACTTAATAATTGTTTTTCTCTAATGATTTAGTTCCTTTGAATCATTGGTATCCATAAATGCATTTGATCACAGCCTTCGCTTTTACATATTTCTACACCCTGCGATGGAGCATCCTTTTCGTTTATCTTGTCACCCCGCCTCTGATTTGTACGTTCATATCAAATTATATTAAAACGTTAACATGTTCAATCTAGGATTTTGAAAGGAATGTCATTGCTGGTGTGAAATGCATCGTGCATTGGATCAGTGACCTGATAAATGTACGGGTATTGCCGGTTTAAATGAATAAAGGCTATATATTGATATCCAAATAGAGGTAAATATGTGAAATAAATATTCATTGAAGCCGCAACGGTATTGATATCATGCACATTGATAGTGTTGCCTTTTTAGTTCCAAAGAATGTAAATAGCATTTTGCAAAATACGTAATTAGTTACTGGTTGCTCAATTGATTTTCACAGTTAATTTAATAGAAGTTGACTTTATCTACTCGATTGCATTCCTATTCTCCAAACAAACGCGAAATTTGAAGAATGCGTGTCACGGAATAAACACAGTACATTTTGTTATGTGTTAATTTTGTAACAGTTTCCAATGGTTTTTTTGTCGCTGACGCATGGTTGTTATTTTAATTACAACGTTATGTATTATTAGCCTCCTTTTCAAGGTTGTAACTGAATTTATTATTCTTAAATTGTTAATGCTTAGATATAATACCTGTGATAACCCGAAAACGATGGTTTAATCATGTTAATCTTTTACAGGAAATGAATGTGGACCGTTAATGATATCGTGCGGTATCGTCACTTCAGTTTTGACTGTAGTCAGCGTGTGCGTATACCGCACTACAGCAGACAGTTGGACCAACTGTACTTCATGACTCTTAAAGAAAACTACAAATATTCATGCTCCGTATAAGTGGCGAGAAGCAAAACAACTTCTAATGGACGAGAACAAAACCCTCATAACTAAACACAATATACGCAATATTCGACCTGAGAAGTTCCGTTTCACCCTTATTCTTCTTGCGCATGTCTCATATGCACTGAGAGACCTAAGCTGGCGTAAAGTTCGTTCCACATTGTCTCGCACATCCACATCCTTGCATAAAATAATATACAGCTAACATTTCCGGGTCACACTCAACGCATTTTGCAGAGCTGTTTCATTTGCTCTACGTGATGGACGATCGATATTATCGTCTCTGTCGTGACTATAGCTGTAAACCATTGACGGAACACAACCCTGACCAGTGTCTATATTTAATAGCTGCTGGCATCAACGTCGCTCTCAACACTCGCCTTGAATGTCTGGGTACACGCAGGTGTAGTCGCATGAGTACAAACAAAGTGTTCTGAGGTAACACTTACCACATTCTAAAATATATAAATACACGTTAGTCAATTAATCACTTATATTTCACTCAACAATGAAATGACAAATTAATAAAATATATACTTTCCAATAAAGAAAACTCACGCAAGCAACAAAAATGTAGGAGTTGCCGAGATTCGAACAAATGCCAAGTTCAATAGCTTCTGCTCTACTGACTAAGCTATTCCGTCCGACGAAATGCCAATCTTTATTGTAGCCTGTAACACGTTATTCTCGCGGTTATAAAGGAATACAAATTCGCGTGTAAACACCGTATTTATATAACTGATAAATGATTGATATACATATGCTACTTTCCTTCATTTCAGAATTACTTTTAATAACGAAAATCCATAAATGTTAATTGTAGTCACAACAAAAAGAACACCAATATCCGTCATTCTTATTTATTATTTTTCGTCAGGTATTTACGCGGTAAATATGTTTAAATGAACATCAAACATGAATAAACAGAGATCCGACATACCATCAAAAACAGCAATCAATTAAGTTTATATCGTTTTAAATAATTTGAATTTAAGACACACAAATCAATAAATATCAGAGTTATTTTTAGGCACTGTCCATTTTCACATGATATCAAAAGTCACCAACCATATATTCTCTATGTATCAGGCTAGTTACATATACGTGAGAAAAGGCGAGGCTTGCCGAGCCTTTTCACACGTAATATCGGACGAGTCGGATATCACATAATATACAAAGTCACCAACCATATATTCTATTTATCATTACACTATTTTCTTCTTAAATTTTTTTAAAACTAGACCCTAAACAAGTTAAACAAAACCAACCGCAAGTATTTAGCGATTTACAGTACAACCACAATATGCAAATCAGACAGCCTGGTGACGTCGAAATGGGTCGATGTGTATCATTCCACACACGAAATAGTTCTAGATACGATCATGCATAATAACAATGAGCAACAAAATCGAAGCGAGAAAGTATTAATTGTCTTGAGATTTAACATAAAAAAAATACGTCACTAAATCAATAAAAACACGAAGACATCAAAATGCAGTCTACATTGTACATACACGTTTGGGTTCTAACGTGTAAATTGTAAACACTCAACAATAACACTCAATATGCAATCCTATGGATTTTAATTCATCAAAACCTCTGGAATTCTTAACATGCGAGTCTTTGGTCGCTTTTTTGTATACCACGAAATGATGCAATCGATATTGAAATACTGACGATTACTCTTGAGGAAGTTGGGATGATCTCCGTCCCATTCATCTTTTAAGGTTTGTGCTAAAGTATGTGTCAAGTGACTTTCTTGTTATAGGCATATACTATATTTATTTTTTATTTTTGAAGACTTGTATGCGTTTGTCTTTATGTTTAGCCCTTTTACATTCAAAGTACATAATGTTATCATTTACAAAGGTGGAGGGTGATGTAAATGATAATTTGTGTGTGCTTGTCCATTCTATTTTAAAACATGTCCAGTTGGTTTCTATTATAAGATATAGGTCAATGAAATTTTTCCATGATTTGGTATTTGATGCAAAAGTGATATGTATGTACAAATATATAGGAAACATTTCATCATGACATATACAGTGGAATAAATGCAAAAAAAAAAACAAGAACAAAAAAAATAAAATAAACAAAAACAACAAACAATTGAAACAAAGAGATTCAAAAAAAAGATAAAACATACGGTATTGGTATGGTTATTAGACAAATAAATTTAAGTAATGTACATATATTAGAGCCTAAACTATTATGTATATAACCATATTAAAATCCAGTTCAACCGATTAGGAAAAGGCTAGTTATAACTGCAAAAAATAATAATGTACAGAGCAATTATATATATTACACAATATTAATATGGATCAGTGTTGATGTTTTTATTTTTTATAAGCACAAGTTTAAGGCATTTACTTACGAATATGAACATCTTAAGATACACATTTGAATAAACAAAACAATGCAAAATATTACGAATTCAGTGATTGTAAAGCAAAGCAAATCAACCCCGTTTGATCACAGGGAAGACCTTCGGAGCTTTAAATATGAATCTATACATACCGTATATACCCTGGAATCATTTGTTTGGAGATCCGATGGGGGACATTTATCTGGTATGTTTCCAAAGAAAGATATGTTAAGCATGTTAGAATTATTTGACTTCATACACTCACTTAACGTAAGTTTGCTAATTACGGCGTTGGTAATTCCGCCGTATTTCATTTCTGAAAAGGACATTTGTACACTCGGACATTCGGGCACAGGAATAGCCAAACCGGCCACAAAATATACCTGGTCACAAGCCGTAACAGTTGGCTTCAATTGAGATTCGAACATCGCTACTTTGGCAAACACCGGCACGGTAATAAGACTTCCACTGATGGTCACATTAAGATAAGTCAGCTTCGTTGACATTTCCCTCGCTATTTGTTTTAAAGTTTCCATAGGATACGTGGAACTTACCGCCAAACGCATCATTACGTTGCCGAAACTTGCTTTAATGACGGGACATATTGCGCAGGAAATGGCGTATGTCGTTAGCACGTATTCTTCAAGAGCTATCGCAAACTTAATTACGTCAGGCGGCAGTAATTTTACTAAGATGACTTGCGTGAATTCTACAGGTACTGTAAACATAATTGCCATACCAGACATTTCAATAAAGTTTACACATTGACCATCTTTCGCCATTGATCCTCGTGGACTAAGGAGCGGTCGGCATTTTTTCTGAAAATACAAAACGGTAATCATTTCATACTATGCGATAAATGAGTAGACATAACAAGTGAATTCCCCTCATGTATGGGTCGCATAAAAATGATGAAGTTTGATTCTTTCATTCTCGGTGTGACGTAATAACTTCAATTGTTGACACAATTATCAAACCACTATTACGAGAATACATTGTACACATAACGTCTAAACTTAAGTTAAGAAAGTCAACTGGATTGCATCAGTTGAACCATTACATAGTGTACACATAGCAAAGTGCATGTTTTTTTCCTCATAATGCCAAGGACAAGCGTATCTATGTTAATATATAAGCATCCAAATGTTAGCATTCAGCATATTTATTTATGGATTTTCTATGTTTCTATTTAAGAGTTTTTGCATTATTTATAAAACCACACGTGGCGATCTGATTATTGTTTCGAGACCACATATGGTACTTAATCGTGCTTATTTTCATGTAACTGAAAGAAAGTAGTTTGGGACATTCCCCGTTACACACCCATATTGATTATATTCGTAATTAACGAAAATGTTGTATTTCTTGTAAATGCCCATCTGGACAGACAGAGGGTCATTATCATATCGATAAACTCTAGTTCAAATGGCTTTGTTATACATGTTGACACCCGTGTACGCACTTAAGAATCATGTTATATTCCAGTCTTTTTATATCGATCCCGCATTATAGACCTTCATAAAGACGACAGGCGGAAATATATTTATTAATTTGTTTACAAATAAGATGTTCAGGCCTATCGTGGAAATTCAAATTGTATTTTAAATCAACACCTTAAAACATGAAATGAAAACATGCTTGATTCATGTCTAAGGTAGAATTATTATGGTGTGATGTCATATAAAACTTATATTTTTCCTATATTTCCTTCTTGACTTATAAATACAAACTAAACATATCATATTTACAAGGTATTTCTGTTAAACAACGGCAATGTACCTTCCTAGTTTTGTTTCTCATAAAATGAAAGCTTGGTTTATTTTGGCTGGTATAAATCAAAAGTACAAGATTAGGATATGCTTAAAAAGCTTTAGTAATACTACGTTCCCACTGTCGTGCGATCCTCCACGAACGCCAGACGTAACTTATAGATGTCTTTCTTTAGAGATTTCAGGCTTAGATACGATGCGATATGCGTCCGTGCATTATGCTATGTTGCTCTGCGCTCGGTTGCGATCTTACAATTACAATTTTGCTACGATATTATAGGGTCTGATCTTCTGTTGAAATTCGATTACATATAGTCTACATGGAGTACATCGAATAAGTCGTCAATTGGGTATTAATCCGATACGAATTACCAAATCAGTATGTACTTGTACGAGGAGATATGTAGACGATACGTGGACGATAAGATATGAATGCCGTTGCGATATCTAACACGATTCAATCAAGGCATTTACAATAAGAGCCACGGCTGGACCCCAATGATATAAATGTAGCCCGTTAGGCTACCGATTTCATTTATTCCTGAGACCGCATTACATGTTCATCGTACCAGAACGTGAAATCTGCATTTCATAAGATTGAATTGAATCACCAAGATGTTTATGTACGAATATATTAAATATATTATATATTGTTGCGCTTCGTTACATTCAACTACAATCTGATACGATTTGTAACGACGATTCCAGTTAACAATACAGCGAAGTTGATCGTGAGAATCGTACAATTTGTTTCTTAATTTTTCAATGATTTCCATTATTAACACGTTTGGCAAGATTCAAATCAAGATACAATAATACCTGACATGATAGGATGGGATCACAGCGATATGTTCACGATAAAGACCAAGATTTTAATCGTAGCGCCTATCGTGATAGTGGATATGTTAGCAAACTGGTAAATATAGTTATCATTCTAACATCCATATAAAGTTGATTTAGTGTCCATAGAGACTATACCAACCGTAATGTGGTCGTAGACTTTTGTCACGTTACAATTGATACCGCCAGTCTGCGCGTGTGTGTTGACCGATCTTTGGTTATCAGTAGCTGTGTATACTAGCATGGATTTTAAAAATCCCATATTATTGAATCTATCTTTTCCGACCTCACATAAGTGGTCTATATTGTTATTGCGATTAAAGGGATTGTTACAAAGAAAACAATCCGGGTTTGCATATACAATCAGTGTTATAGTAAGAGGTCTATATATTATGTTATTATTAGTGGTATCATTACAAGCATCCATTCGGGCAGAATATAATTCAATTGCTTGTGCACATTTCCGTTATGGTCTCAGCACGCATCGATTTACTTTCTCTGCTGGTGGGACACCAAATATCTTACAATTGTTAAGGACGTAGTTGTCTCGGTCATCTGGAGTGTCGAACGTTTGGGAAAACAGACCATCACACATAGTTACACGTATTTCCCACCTTGTGAACGTTGTTACTCCATGACACCTCGCACAGTCTTCGTTACGGTACACCCGCCCTTTGGAATCAGAAACTATATTTTCGAGGGATCGCCAAGCCTTTACGCACAACTCAGTGCTTTGATAAACAATATTTCCAGGAGGACATGATGAGATGATTCTGAAGCCATATATAATTGCAGGGTCATATAAAGTAGCAGTTTTGTCGTAGACATTGTACCACGGTACAAAGGGGACAACTGAGGGTGTTTCTGTGACGTCGAAGGTAACTGCATCAGAGCAGCAATTTTGAAAAGATAACATTCAGCTTCACAGGAACACCCATCACAACACGGGGTCAGACCAGGGTTAGTATTCACCTTGAACAAGATATACAAAAAATCATTAATAAATAAAAAAAACTTTTTAGTGTCCATAGACTACAAAGTAATGGTATTCTAATTATTGTGTATTCCATGGTACAAATAAACGTTAGTTATGTCTAAATTAATAATAAGTATGCAACGAAATTGAATAATAAGTTTTTTTCTCTTTTCAATATGATTGTAGAAGTACGTTTTAGCAAAGCTTTCAGTTATTATTTGTTATATTCAACAATGAAAATTCTGTATTGAAATAGCTGTCGCTCAGAATGCTGACCATAATCGAGAAGATTAACGATTTTTGTTGATTTTATTGAAACTGTAATGATCGTTTTCAATATGGTTTGTACAATACAATAGGCTTTTTAAAGTTGTTTCTCATTTATACTTTATAACAATTTTCCTTTATATGCAGTAGGATTTAAAGGAAATAGAATCATTTGATTTCATTTCAATAAATAACTTCTAAACAGTGTCTCTGTAACAAGGACCAATACAAATGTCTATACACGTTAATAAGAGAATCTATCATTTTATTCTTCAAATGTCACATCAAATACATCAATTGAAAACTACGCTTTAACTAAAATAAAACTGTGTCGTGATGTTTTTTTTTAAAATCTGTTTTAAACGTTAAAATAAGAATGAAACATTTGATACATGTCAAATCATAACCAAAATGACTCTTCATATGTATCAGCAGAAGAGAAAAGTTATTATAACACATTGTCATTTATTTATGGTAAGGAACCATTCATGTAGCAAAACAGTATGGCATAGCGTGTATACATTATTGTTTGCAAAAGTGAAAAGGTAAGATAGACAAATATAAAAGCTCACCTTTGTTGCATTTTCATTGCAGAGATTGTTGTATGGACACACTTCGTCAAATGTTTGGACGTATTGTTCTGAACGTATCCCGCACACACACGACAGTATGTGCTGTACTATGAGAACCATACATGTCCCTTTCATTATGAAGCTTGTTCTTCCAGTCGTTGACATCATTACATTCTATGAAAAGTATGTGGTTGGTATGATAAAAGATAAATTTAATAAATAAAAAGTGGGTCATATTAAACTCGTCAAGTCTTTGCAATGTAATTCATTTTTCTTCCGCTTAATAAACTAATTATTTTGTTTAGAATTCTGTTTAAAGACACAAAAAAGAAACAAGAATGAAAACGCGTCTATTTATTCCCAATAACTATTTTTATAGAAACGTTAAGCACGCCTCAATAGTGAGGAGCAGCCAGCACTGTAAAATGTTTCTGACGCCACTATAAAATATGAAATAGCAATGAAACGAAAGCGAACGTCTTAAACAGGAACGCGTTCGAATGTGAAAACAGTTTTCAGTTAAAAGATATAGTATATACGGGTTCCTCATTTGTCCAATACTGGGAAGCCTCACGCTATGCAAACAACACATTGCAAAATCATTGGACTTAACGATTTTTGAATTAACGCCCTTCCTCAAATTTCAACCAATGGCGTCAAAAACTAAGAAACATATACTTGATTAACAAAAGAACATTTATAGATCGATCCGGTTTCAAAAAATCATTTTCATTGCAGAAACAAAACTGAAAATATCGGTCGATGTACTTTCAAATGATAAGATTTGTGTTGTAAATTTCCTTTATGGGTCACTTTGTTCGCCCGAAAATAAGTCAGAGATAACTGTGTGTCATTTGGCGGATCTATATTTGATATGAATGATCCATCAAGTCTTATCATTGTAACATGACTTGAATTCCAATCGACATATACTACAACACAACTACAGTGAATTGAAGAAACATTATATTAATAGATTATGGTTAAAATGAAGTTTTCAAATAAATACAAACAAGCGCTGCAAGAGAAGTAATATAAATGAGAATAAACATACGTGCCAATATAATCAATCATTTTAAGTTGGTGAAAAGCTGAATGTATATGTACCGCAATAACTTCAATTGACGTAATGTTAAGTTGTTAAATTGTGGATCCATGGCCTTGTCGAGACGCACTGGCTTTACAATCTAGGGATCATAGTCCAGGTTCCACTTCACCGCTCATCTATGTTTAACCGAGATGTTTGCTTCAAGACAAACAATGAAAGACTAAAATTTTGCTTCTAGAATGAGGCATCTCTTGTATGTTATACAATCTTCCGTTACTGAGCTAAAACCATGGGAGCAAATCCGGATGCACTAGATATTAATGCATACACGCGATCATGTGTTTGACGAGTAGTTAGCGTTTTCGTGCCGAGGATTTTTTTGCATACATTCAAAATTTCTAAACGTTTGTCGAACAAGGATGCCCCCACGTTCCACTTCTGTTTGAAAACTACACTGTTTTTAAAAACAAGAAGAAAATCCCCAGGTACGCAGATTCAAATGCTGTTTAACATGGGATTTTGTAAGTTTCATTCCTCTGGCAGCACTACTTTGTGATTTACGCACGATATAGGTTAAACATGTTTCAAAACAAACAAAGGGCATTGACAAAGGGTTATGTCGAATCAATTAAAGAAAAAACGGAGAGCGCATGTTTGCATGATTTTTAATATATTTGTAAAGTTACATAACTAAAGCAGCAAAACGTTTTGAGTTACGTGGAACACAAATTTAAATGTTATGTTTAGGGCCATAACTTCAGTTTCGCCATGTAACAAAAACAAACAAACAAATTGTTACCCAAACTTAACTTAAATATACGCCTTGTAAGATTCGTAAAGTTATTTTTCTTTGTAAGTCTTTTTTGAACTATGTGAACCTCGGGGTGTGGCAAATTTCGACCCACGTGCATGATTGAACAATAAGTAAATTGGGGCTAAATGTTTGTCGCACACCGTATCTTCAGATTTTATTTCAGGAAAACATCAGTAACCATGGGAAAAACCACCTCGACCTGGATTCAATCATTGTTTCCGAAAAGAGTTACTGCCCCCACCTTTCCGCCGAGTACGGCGCCCCACATACCGCCGTTTATTGGGTTATCTGAGCCGGGGTCTTGTCTAGAAAGGAGTCTTAGAAACTTGCTACTTCCATACACTTGGATACTTTTCTAAACACGCGCACTTGGCGACTTTTCTAACGCAACACTTTTCACACTTGAATATCTTAGGTATGAGTAAATATTTCGATTTAAAATTGTACATGTAATCATTTGACTACATTCTGTGCCAGCTACCAATAAAATCAATCACCCGTGACGATCGGATGCATAGGCACGTGGGGTAGGTACCTGTAACACGCCGATTGCACCGTTGCACTCCTGAATACTTATACGATTCATATTGTTTTGTTTTAGTAAATTTTGTGTTTTCCTTGTGTAAGAACCCACCTTAGAATGATGAAATTTAAATAAAATTATAATTATATTGCGTTTCACCATTTGCACATCCCACTTCCTAAAGCGTGCAATGGTCGAGGTTGAATGATTTTATCATGAGCTTGCACATAATGTAGTCAAATGATCACTTGTACACTTGTAAATCGAAATCTTTACTAATAACTGAGATATTCAAGTTTGAAAAGTGGTGCGTTAGAAAAGTCTCCAAGTGTTCATCATAGAAGGAAAGGCTACATTTGGTCAAAACATTGACGCCGAAAAGTTGAAGAATCTCGCATGGAGTACTTGAACAAAGAATGTATAGCTACTTTCGATACAAACAGTGGACATTTCCGATGCTCTGCTGTGGCAAAATCGTATGATAGAACAGTCTATCAAGTTTCAGTGTTAAGTCATAGTCATTAATTTAAGCAGCTATGTAATTTGTAAGGTACGACCTTAACGCATTTAATCATTGTGACGACTCTTCATATATGGACACCTTATATAAGGTCAAACATTGCATTTTGGTAACGTTCGCTCACGTTCTTTGGTAATACAATGGGAACAAAACTGCTCCGTTTTTTTGTTCTGTTTTTGTTTTGTTTTAAACAAATTCATTTACATGCTATATATTTATAGAAATGTGAATGCTTTGATTGCAGTACTCATAACAATTGATGAAAAATTAAACACCACGTAAGAATTACGGTGAAATGCGTTATTTTTATTTTGTAAAACATTATCCTCGACAAATAATTTGTTATGACAACTGGAAGCCATAGTGCAGTCAAAATGAATGGAATGTGGTACGGATGTTGTACGAGTTCAATATGTGTACCATGTTCCAGAAGAAACGTATATGCAATTAGAAGATGGCAGAATGTTACATGAGCTTAACCGAGTAACTTGAATCTGATATAATCATAAGACAGAAAACAACAAACCTATGTCTTATGACTGACATAAAAGTTGTGATGTGTACGTTTCAAGTGTTACTTGTAATAGACATGTTTTGTACACTGGAAAGTCATGCAACACAATAAGAGGAAACGTCATTCAGAAGCGAATTTCATGCCGTAGCCTAAAAACACGAACACACAACAACAGCAACAACAACAACAACAACACCGTTATGAAGCTTTTTACCAAAGACACCATAAGGTTTGCAAAGTATTTGCGACGACGCTACATAGTTGGTTTTTCAGTGTGCATGTAGTTGTCTTCACTGTGAACAATTTTCATAACATGACGTTAAAAACATCAACATTTCAAATAAAAATGTATATCTTATTTGATGTTTTCCTTTAGATGTTAATTACAATAGGAAACTTTTTCGAACTGGATGCTGTATGAACTTCTGAACTTTTACTAATTGAAGTTCTAAATGTGTACTTATTATACTAATAGTACTTATAATGCTTATTAGCACAGTCAGGATGGTTAATAAAGTAAATATCATAAACATCTATTCAAATAGCCTCATTTAGAAAAAAAGCTGCTTATTACTACCAAGACTTTGAACTTCTGAACGCCAATAGCAAAGCGCTTCTCACAATCAGATGAATAATAATTTGTAAAATTTCAGATGAAGCAAACACCTTTCCTAATTAAGGTACTAAAGTCTTAACTTTTCATTTTTAATTACTGCAGTTCGTATGATGACCCGTGGGTCTGACTAATTATCAACCCCAGAAGAAACTTATACGAATTATGATCAAATAATAAGCAACAATTTTAGCATTCAAGAAAATAATATAGTTCTAATGAAGTTCAGATGTAAGATGTCTGAAGATGCTTTAAAGTGATTTAACATATAAAGCTTATTAATAACGTCATTAAAATTTTCTGGTAATCGTGGTTATATTTGGCGTGTTCTGAGAAAACTGGGCAAAATCTTGTGCGTAAATTGTCATCCCAGATTAGCCTGTGTAGTCCGCACAGGCTAATCAGGGACGACAATTTCCGCTTTTTTGTATTTTTTTGTTTAAATGATGTCTCTTCTTAGCGAAAATCCAGTTTAGGCGGAAATTGTCGTCCCGGATTAGCCTGTGCGGACTGCACAGGCTAATCTTGGATGACACTTTACGCACATGAATTTTGTCCAGTTTTCTCAAAACACGCCACATATGGGGTCGGACAATTGCGAATGCCGTAATAAAACGAGTTGTTTTAACCATCATGTTTATAGGTGATACATGCATTTGGTAATATGTAAACAGGCATATAATACACATGTATACTACATGTATTATTTTAAAACTATAACTTGGAATAAACTATGCCATGTTATTTAAATGTAAAATTTTACTCAACACAACTTATGACCAGTCGAAAAATATCCAAATAAGCTTTTTTTAAAGTATGTGTTCATTTGGTCGGAAAGCTACTTAAAATGAATATATACATCGAAACTAATCTGGTTACGCGGGACATTTTTTATTTGCATATTATGAAACGGCTTTTGTCGAAAGCAGGACCGACTATTTTGAATGTAAGATCTACGCTTAATTATAGCGATTTATTAGCCCTTTATGTAATATAAAAGTATGTCTGATATTTTATAGAAATAAATAATTTATGGCATATACAGTTATTGAACACGTGCATTACCAGATATGTTCTCATTAACGGCACCTTATACGTTTCGTAAATGTATTTACTTTACATAATGTTTATTGACTATCGATTACATTCACCTGCCTGTCGTTGGTTCTGCAGCCTACAAATCGGGGTTAAATTTACATGTTAATGAATATTATTTACTAAATGTGTTTGTTTGTTTGTTTGTTTGTTTGTTTGTGTGTTTGTTTGTTTGTTTGTTTAAAATTATAAATATATTTTTAAAAATACATTTTCCTTTATATGTAATTTGATAAATTCCAAACTGTATACTTCATTCAACAAAAGTTAATAAAACACCGTCAACGTAATATTAGCAATTGCTAATGAAACAATGTATTCATACCGTTTATAATTGTGGAATATGTTCTTTGGTTACGTTTTAAACTTCGATTACAGGCAAAATAACATGAGTCTGTTGAGCGACGACCACCTGATATTCAGGATTAACAACACGGGAACTGTTAGATGGGAGCCACTCCTCTCCTAAGCGGTACGTGTTTTTTAAGTTTGCTATCAAACAGGCCAATATGTTCACGCGTGTACACACATTTAAGATGAGAGTAAATACAAATTCAGTCCACATTTGGTGTGTATTGGGTGTAAATGTGATCTCTCATCATATTATTTGGTAAAGGCAGAAAATAAGCATTGTATCGCACTCCGATAACTGTTATTACAATCGCTATAAGTAATAAGTGTATAAGATGTATACACCGAACAATCCCTTGTTCGTTCCCCCGATCAGGTAGCGTTTGCAAGATTTGTTATCCCAAAGATGCCAATTTATGTTTCATCCCATAATTACTCAAATCCTTCAAAATGCAAACTGCCGTTGATTTTATAGAGCTAAATCATAGTATGTTTAACTGAATGCACTTTGTTTAGCAAAGCAGACCGATTGCACGATTGACGTCGAGTACTTCCCGTTCGACGACCAGACGTGCATCATTGAGGTCACGATCTGGGCGTTGCTATTGATCGAATTAAAGCTGGGGCCTCTCTGAAACATTGGGAAGAACCAGTAGTTCCGGTGAGTCATTATAGTATTGACCAGGTAACGCGTTGATCTTATAAAGAAACCGGAGGTTTGTAATGATTAGTGGCTAGTGGGTGTTAAATGAACAAGGATGGAATTTGACAATCTCCTTAATCAACAAAAACAACAACAACTTTTATTAGCATAAAAGCATAATACAATGCTTTTTTGCCACAAAACAGAAATCAAAAATACACGTATTCTAAGTTATTTGCTAATGATTTTGTTGAGAAAATCCATGATCAGTTTCCATTATTATCGTAGTTACATGTCATTGTTCTATTTAGTATGTGTTTTATGTTTCAAAATGAAGCACCAGTGCATAATGGGAACAAATTGGCAATTCCGTGAAAAAGATGTCTGTGGTTGAGGCAAACCCAACAGTGTGACGGAATATTTATTGAAATTGAACTTCGAGATCCGACTTCGTCGCAAGCCTTTCAATAACGTGTTCAACACGTTTACTCCGATGACCTTGTCCTGCTCTTTAATGGCGTTTACACACGCTTTTCCAACAGATGTAGTTGGGAAGTAAGTAACATATAATTGATCCGCGCTCTGGGAATATCAGGATAAATTCATGTGCGGAAAGTGTCGTTCCAGACTAACAAGTGCAGTTCGCAAATGTTAATCAGAGACGACACTTTCCGATTTTATAGAATTTGTCGTTGCAAGGAAGTCTCTTCTAAACGAAAATCCTGTCTAGGCCTTTAATGTCGTCCCTGGTTACCGTGTGCGGACAAGCATGCATGCAATGTAGATCACATTGTTGAATGGGGTACTTCAGCATTTCTCGACCACATACATACAGGAGTAATGTAGCTGTCCCAAATTCGACTAGTTATTTTCCGATTCAGGTCGCGTATGCTTAATATTTTGATCGGCGCGTTTTGTCAAAGTTAATTTGCCTTTATTGCGCATACTAAACATTATTGATTATTTGCTCGTGTTCTAGAATGGAAAGAGGCTGAACACCGGCTTATCCCTCTTATATTTGAAAATATTTTTAAACTGTCATTGACTATTGTTTTTCCTCGTTTTCTAGAGTTGCAAAACATTAATAGCCGGCTGCATCGCCCTTTCCATTACCACTATCCGGTTGACCATCTTCATTTAACAGATACCCAACATCGCAAAATCCTTAGGCGTGTATTATAGTAATATTATTGTGTAAGTTTAAAACAAGGATAATCTGCGATTCGATTAAAATAAGTTGAAGTTATTTTTCAGATATAAAACTGTTATACTGATAATGTTATACAATGTTTTGAGTGGGCTTAAAATCATAAGATGATCAATATTTCTGTAATCATAAATAAATAAATAAATTTATGATTCCGACGTGGTGATGTCATAAAAACATACAAGACAAGTCAGTTAAATCGTTGAACGCCACAAATTCCGTAAAGTTATTTCGTAAAAGCTAGATAGCACAGATCCGAAAAAACTTAATTGTCAACACAATATATTAAAAGACCTTGTGTAACACAAATGTTTTTCCCTCAGGCATATATCTTATGGCATCATTTTGCATCGACTGCGCGAGAATGCTAGTAGAGATTTTCATTGTGAAGCTGTACTATCGATCGACGCATGTACCAGTCAATCTTCTTTGGCGACGGGTACCCAATTCCCTGGGTTTTCTGCTTCGGATGACGAAACCACCGAAAGTAAAATAAGAGCCAGACGATGATACATGGTAAATATTCCTACCGATGATCTGAAAAAGGTCGAGAAGTTAGGGCGAAGAAATGTCGTTCATCCGGCAAATGGCGAGGAAGGGTAAACGGAAAGAATTAAATTTCGCGAGGATGCCTCGCCACAAATGGATGTTAAATTTTACATCGACTTGCAGAAGGTGAAGCGTATGAAAATGAAGACGGACGGCACTGAATATGCATAAGCAGACGATATGAACACAGAGACGAAACTAGAGAAAACCATTCAGAATCGCATGGTGTAATGTATCTGTAGTTCTCGACAGACTTGTTTTTCTCATATTTCTGGGAGTTAAGGTTGGCTTCAAGGTTATTGTGATTGGACGGCGTGTTCAATGTCGTAAATGACATTAAATAGGCAGTTGTGATTGAAAGCAATTATAGATAGCTAGGTTTGTTTTACTATGGCGCCTTGAATTTACTACATGCTATCCTGTTTGTTGGTTGTATGTAGATTAGTTTCCATTTATCATAGTATGTTTTAATTAACTTGTTAACATTATTATTACGGCTTTTTCCAAAAGTGACATTAGATGCTCTCAATTGCTATAGTAAAAGGGACTTGTTCACAGATGTCGAATTGATAATTTTTCACCTTGTGTCACAGATTGATAAAACGAACACTGTACATCAGGTAGCGAAATGATACAAATGACGAAGACTCCAACTGCAAAATACATTTTCGTGTATGAGTAATCATCATTAGAAATTAATAAAAGTATGAAGCGATCCAAACGCAAAACGATTGAATAATATGAATTGCTTCCGTTGTTTTCGTAAAATGTGGTGTCAATAAATGGATTGCTTATATAAAGTATAATATGCTGAACCTTCTGTAATAGGTCGCATGGTCGAGTGGTTGTGGCGATGCCCTTCTGTAATAGGTCGCATGGTCGAGTGGTCGTGGCGATGCCTTTCTGATACTAAGGCCAGTGGTTTTAGCGAGCCAAACGTGGGTAAGCTTTTTTCACTTTTTATCTTTCTCAAATTTGAGTTGCGAATTATACTGGTGCTCTTAAGAACCGTGTGTGTAACATTAATCGATTTAAAACCCGGAACTGCGGAGCTTCAGCGAACTAAACAGAATAGAATTTAAGAATTTAAAAGTTTGATCCACCGGAACTTGAACCACTAACCTTAGGGTTAGTAAGCAATCATCGTTACAACGCAGCAATCAGGGCTGTCACGGTAATTGAAATTTTATACTTTATTTAAGCAATCCACGTGTTGTCATAAAAATTACAGAAAAAAAACAGTAAGACTGCATATTATTCGATGGTATTCAATCGTTTCGCGTGATAAATTTTATAAATTTCAAAGGACGATTATTCGTTAATGAAACTGTATTTTCGGTATGAGTATGTATCGACACTAGTGTCTTTTCGATGCCTGCTGCAAAGTGTAGTTTAATTGTAAAATATGTTACATGGGACAACAAAGTAGAAAATTGTTAGTTCGACCAAGCCTCTTTAAAGTGGACGGGATATGTTAACAAAACTCAACATTACTCATTGGAGAAGTGTTTAAATACATGTTATGTTGCGCAGAAGAGTCAACAGATGTTATGCAACAGATGTAATGCAATTCAAATAGTATACGTTACTTTGAAAATATGCAAAACATGAAATTTTGCGTTGATTATGCGTGTGTGTATAGTCGTTCGTTTACTTTATACAAGTTGTGTGCGATTGCATAGCCGAGTAGCGTTATAAAGTGAAACTAGTTGCATAAGCTGGAGACAAATCGAATGAGGTTCGTTCTTAATCGCAAGTGATATGTCACGCTCCTGGAAAACCGGTGTTAATGCATGTGCGTAAAGTATCATCCCAGGTTAGTCTGTGTGGTACGCACTTTCCGCCCAGACTTGATTTTTGTTTAGAAGACAATTTCTTTAACCCGAAAATTCCATTGAAGCGGCAAATGTCGTCCCAGATTAGCCTGTGCGAAAGGCGCATGTTTTTATGTGACACTACTATACGCTCAAGCGCATTTGACATCATTAACATAAAACAATTGAACGTTTAAACAATACTTTAAATTCTCCTGTGCACCAATTTATTTAAGAGATTTGATTTTCTACCTTCGCTTGTAAACATTTGGTTAATATCGGGCTGGTCGATATTTGTAACAAAACATCACAGCTGTTGTTCCTTTCAAACATTTTAACGCGAGTTGCCCAGCTGTTTAATTAAAAATTAACCGTACAGGTCTTTAAAAACACTGTATCACATCCTGTTCAACACATGTTAAATTGCCTATCGCCTAGATAGAAAATAACATGCGAATGAAGGCCACATGTATGCATGTCGTTTGTACACTGTAAGTAATTTCGCAACGTTGTGTAACGTTTATCTGCCGTAGAATGGAGTAGACGTCGGTATACATGTCTGTTAAATACACCAAACTCTGTACCGTCGAGGGTAAGTAGGATTGTGTTTCTGGATTCAATAACTTACAAATGTATTCTATTGTATTATTTGACTTTTGGAGACAGATATAATCAATATAAAACAAGTGTGTGCTGAAGTTTCTATAGAAATGAATAACAGTGTCGTTAACTGTTATATATATATTCCATTCTAGTTGGTACTGACTTTTTTATAATTGACAATAAGAAACGCGATGTATTACCACGCCTATTTACACGAAGGTCCGTCAATTAGAACTAAGACTGAAAAAAAATACGAGACAGCTAGGTCCATCATCCAAGCATTTTTTTTCCGAACGGCTAAATAGCGAAGTCTTGTCTTGATTTGAAGAGTCCATTTTGTGGCAAGACCTGTTGACTGACTCGAAAATTGCCTTATACAAGCATTTCGGAATTATTTTGAAATTATGATTCCGTATTAGAAAAAAGTTAGAGCTGTTATTAAGCGGACAGCGAGCAGACTTCACATACATTTCATGTATTTCACCCTTTGCATGCTGGGAAATTTGTCGTCTGCTTAAATGTTGTCTGCTACATTTCTAAAATTAGCATTTTCTTCGATTTTTGTTCAAAGAATACTATCAGAATAGCAAACAGTTTGGATCCTAATGAGACGCCACGTTCTGTGGCGTCTCATCTGGATCCAAACTGTTTGCAAAGGCCTTCAAAATCCGGTTCCAGCGCTCAAAGGGTTAANTCTATCTATCTATCTATCTATCTATCTATCTATCTATCTATCTATCTATCTATCTATCTATCTATCTATCTATCTATCTATCTATCTATCTATCTATCTATCTATCTATCTATCTATCTATCTATCTATCTATCTATCTATCTATCTATCTATCTATCTATCTATCTATCTATCTATCTATCTATCTATCTATCTATCTATCTATCTATCTATCTATCTATCTATCTATCTATCTATCTATCTATCTATCTATCTATCTATCTATCTATCTATCTATCTATCTATCTATCTATCTATCTATCTATCTATCTATCTATCTATCTATCTATCTATCTATCTATCTATCTATCTATCTATCTATCTATCTATCTATCTATCTATCTATCTATCTATCTATCTATCTATCTATCTATCTATCTATCTATCTATCTATCTATCTATCTATCTATCTATCTATCTATCTATCTATCTATCTATCTATCTATCTATCTATCTATCTATCTATCTATCTATCTATCTATCTATCTATCTATCTATCTATCTATCTATCTATCTATCTATCTATCTATCTATCTATCTATCTATCTATCTATCTATCTATCTATCTATCTATCTATCTATCTATCTATCTATCTATCTATCTATCTATCTATCTATCTATCTATCTATCTATCTATCTATCTATCTATCTATCTATCTATCTATCTATCTATCTATCTATCTATCTATCTATCTATCTATCTATCTATCTATCTATCTATCTATCTATCTATCTATCTATCTATCTATCTATCTATCTATATATATATATGAGCGTTCCTGTTATTACTGCATACATGATCGACTTTAAATTCATGTGGTAAAGTGAACAAACAAACGCTTTTAAACTGTTGAAGACGATCACATACAGGTAATAATTATTAGCATATGTGCACAGTTATGCGAGAATACGTTCATTTACACATGGCCACAGTTATTTGCCGTTTTTATAACGCGACAAAAATACGTTTAATAGAGACCAGTTATTGAACCTAACACTCAAATAAACAAGACACTTATATGTGAGCAGTGATTTTAAAGACTTAGACAGTTTTATAATTTGTGTAATTTCGTTTTGATAGACACCTGCAAGTGATCGTTCGATTATGACAATACACTGTTAAAAAGCACGCCGCTGGCTTATTCTTGCTATCTTAATTTAAATGTCGCTCTGTATAATTTATCACGTTTAACGAAACATATATGTCTAGTCAGTACCTATTATATCAACTGTTCGCTGAAGATCGTTAAGCTAGCCGTTAGCAATAAAAAGAGTGTTTTCAGTTATTGGAAAAATTCAGATGTTGCGTTGGACAATTTAAGAAGGGGTGGGGGAGCGCATACACCTTTGACGCCCAATCTAAATCCCGCTGGATGTATAATACAAGTTATAGTTTACATACTGCGGTTTGAATATTAAACATGTAGTACCATCTTTTTATTATTTTAACGTAATCGCATTTGTCTCCCTTGGCTCAGTGATGAGGAACGGTTAGGTAACATAAGGGTTTTATATCCGCAACCACTTACACAAATATTTAAGAGACGTGCAGTTGATAAAGACACCGGTATTAAAGTTACGTAACGTTTGTATGGAGATTTTTGTAAAAATATTTATTGTATTGTTCTCTTACGCAGATAGGCGTTAATTAAATAAAAAAGAAGTTCATTGAAAATGTAACATTTTGTAATATAATTGGTAACTAATGCACAGTATATCCACGTATCATCCAAAAGTTCTTTGTTTGGGTTTACCTTCATTAATTCCGTCGATACATTATGTAGCTGCTTCTAAAATATATATACATATATTCGAAATAAATGCCCTGTGTAATATCCGTCCATATCTTCTCAATATACAACAATGATGCCCCTGTGCGACATCTATCTATGCTTTCTAAACGGATATCGATTATATCGCTAGCGAGCTAGTGTAGTGCACACTTCTGGTCGAGATTTCAATCTGAGCCGCATCATTCACATTAATATGACATGACGTGGATTTACAAATGGATTTTAGTCTAGCTGACGGTAGAATATTCTTCACCAGTAAGTAATTCAGGCACGCTTTATACCACACATTTATTTGAATATATATATATATTTATGTATTAAGTTGTCATGGTATTATATAAGTTCTATATATTAAATAGGGCTTGCTATTTTAGTGCTCTAAATTGCGACATTAATATACGCATAACGTGCTAATAGTATTTTATGGAAAGTAACAGTGTCACGTATATTGATTTGTGACCATCCACACTTGAACCTAATGGATGGCACTTCCAATAGCGCGCTACTTTATTGCATTGCAGACGGACTTGAGCAGTTTAGTGTCGACGACAATGCAGACATCAGGACACGGTTGCCAGGGGAAAGAAGGCGCTCATCGTGCGATGCTGACCGAAAGTTCACGGTGGAGGAGGCGGTGGAGCGGCTGGGGGTCGGCTGGTTCCAGTTCCGTCTTTGGGCCATCACGGGGTTGTTTTCCGTACGTATTGAAGTATAGCGTAAACAATCACGTTTTTTGTTTGTGTTGTTATATAGAATGCATATGAGCCGCGCTCTGTGAAAAGAGAATGTATTTTATGTGCGTAAAGTGTCGTCCCTGATCAACATGTGCGGACTTCACAGGCTAATCAGGGACGACTCTTTCCACCTAAAACTTGATTTTTGCTAAAACGAAAATTTCTTTAAACGAAAAATATCATCAAAGCGGAAAGTGTCGCCCCTGATTAGCCCGTGCGGACTGCAAAGGCTAATCTTGGAAGACACTTTACGCACATGCATTAAACCCCTTTTCACAGAGCGCGGCCCATATACACATTAAAACAAATATTGTTATACCGTAAGAGACGCAAACAGTTTTATGAATTGTTAAACGTGCTAACATAATCGTTGACACATTCAAATATTATGTTTGTAAAATATATATGCATCAACACGTTTATAGCAAAAATCCAACCCTTACAAATACAGGTTATGTAAACCATTAAAAGTTTAATAACAACGACAAGGGAAAGGCGACGTTCAATATATGTAAAATAATGGTACTACGTGTGCTTCTCTTATCCTTGTCAGTTAATCTAGTGCTTTGCGATTATTTTGAAAAAGTTGTAACATAGTCTACACACTAAAAGTGTTGCTAATCGGTATGGTCATTTTATGTTTTACCATGTCTGCCCTAGGTAATACATCTCAAAGTTATGTTGTAAAGCTAAACGTTGACCGTAGTAAGTTTGAGCCGCACTCTGGGAAAACCGGGCTTAATACATGAGCGTAAAGTGTTGTCGCAGTCCTCGCAGTCTTAGCAATGACTACACTTTCCGCATAGACTGGATTTTCGTTATCTAGAGACAGCCTTCAAACGAATAATTCCATAAAAGCGGAAAGTGGGGAAATGTCGTCCCTTATTAGCCTGTGGGGACTGGGACGACACTAAATGCATTAAGCCCGGTTTTCACAGAGTGTGGCTTTTTATTATTTAACTTACTCGTAAAGATTCCCAGACATAAGCGCAACGAAGCAACTTTTCATGAAACATGCCCAAATACATGCACGTGGGTATAAGGCTTTTTTTTAATTTAGACAAAGGATCAATAGGCAGAAATGAAAACGACATGAATAAATCAACAACGAGATCTGACAGATTCAAGACATTCTGGATCCGCAGACGATTTATTGCATACACCTATCTTACGGAGGTTCCGGAGATAGTCGATGTATCACGATTGAGATTCGGGAGACCGGAACAAAATCATTTTGTTCGATATCTGTTAGCTGTTTTTCTGTGTGTAGATGGCGGACGCGTGCGAGATGATGTTGCTGGCGGTCCTGTCCCCCGAGCTGCGCTGTCAGTGGGGGCTGTCACAGACGCAGGTGGCGCTCATCACAACGGTACCCTAGCAACATAGAACACAGCTGGCTCTGTAGTTTAAACGTATTTATTTTAGCTCTATTGCATCGAAAGTCTAAGGCTTATTTGAAACGCTCTCGAGTCCGTTACCTGTGACTAGAATAAGTACGTTTATGACGGAGATCTTAAGAACGCTCCCACAGTGGGGATCGAACCAGTGACCGCCCAGTCGTTAGGCGGACACCATATCCATTACACCACGGCGACCACGTAGAAAATGTATGGCCATTTGTAGCGTGTGTCCCTTTCGTTCACATTGATTTCGTTTGTAGTGTTTTGTTTGCCTCCACTTAGCGGGAGGCATTAAGCATCCTTCAATTCGTACGTACATACCGACATTTTGTATACTCAACTCCTCTAACCGCTAGGTGTATTTCGCACACAGATGGACTTTAAGTAGATTTTGTACCTTTCGTTCACATTGATTTCGTTTGTATTGTTGTCTATGCCTTCACTTACTGGGTGGCATAAAGTACTCATCAATTCTTACAAGCGTCTCGACATGTTGTATACTCAACTCCTCTAACCACTGGGTGAATTTCGCTAAAAGTTTCAAAACGTTGTGATCTATAAATGTAGGTGATCGTAAGGGAAGGAATTTTGGCCGCGACCAGTTTTGGTAGAAATATGGCTCATTTCAAGTTTTCCATTTGTCATTTTCATTACCCAAAAGTGTGTGTACTCGATTTCTTCTCAACTGTTGGAATTGTCTTAAATTTCAGAGTTGAAGAAATAGTATAGAAATGAATGAGTGGTCAATATAAACAGATTGTTTTATGTTTTTTTGTCATGATGAGTGGTCAATATAAACAGATTGTTTTATGTTTTTTTGTCATGTTTTCCACTAATTTTCAAATTGATTTTTATTGACTATTGTCGACCTTACCGCGGTACTTTTACTCAAAGTTATAAGCCTATAGTTGATTGCTCTTCAGATATATGTGTCGCGTTCTGAGAAAACTGGGCAAAATGCTTGTGCGTTAATTGTCATCCCAGATTAGCGTGTGCAGTCCGCAAAAGGCTTATCAGGGACGACAATTTCCGCTTTTTATGGAATTTTTCGTTTAAATGATGTCTCTTCTTAACGAAAATCCAATTTAGGCGGAAAGTGTCGTCCCTGATTAGTCTGTGCGGACTGCACAGGCTAATCTGGGACGACACTTAACGCGCATGCATTATTTCAGTTTTCTCAGAACACGACACATATATTTCACTTCCCCTAACAAATCTGAGAAAAATCATTACCGAATGATACATCATATATACTATAGCTATTTCAAATATTTGAATACTTACCAGTGATTTCAACTAATTAAATGCCCGAACATGTTGTACAGGTCGTCTTCATAGGGATGGGGACAATGTCGCCGTTCTGGGGAATACTGGCGGACAGATATGGCCGGCGAAATGTAAGCGCAATCGTGAGAGTCCAGAGAAATAGCTTTGTTATTAGTATACAACGTTTCTGTATAAAACTGATTAACTCTATGACAAAGACTTACTAAATATATACCAAATAGAGAATATACTTTTGTATGCATAAACGACTCGTCCTTTATAAAGGCTTCTACATCGGTTGAAGTATTACTATAATTATACTTGCATAATAAGTTATAAAAACACTTTAACACATACCACATCTGCTGATGTTATTGAAATGTTATTTTTTTCTAAAAAGGAACTCTTTTTAACAAAAAGCAAAAGCAATGATACATACACCATTGTTATTTTTTTTACAGAATCTAATGCTGGCGTCGATTATCGTCTGGTACTTCGGTCTGCTGACGTCATTCAGTCCGTCCTATTTCTGGATACTTCTGCTGCGGGGACTTGTGGGTGCAGGGATGGCTGGCATGCCGCATGGGTACGTGAAAGCCTATATGAATCGCGTCGTGCGAACATTGGCCTTATATCATGTGCGGCTGCGTAACTCAAGACCAGCCTGCGCCTTCGCGTGGTATTGTCAGGAAGTACATTATCCACTAATGAGACCACTATATAGTGGACAGGTTGCTCCCGACTAGACTGCACGATGCGCAATACTCGCGATACCAACGCATGCTGGTCTTGGGCTACGCTTACCAAAATGACATAAGCCCCCTTTTCGCATGGCGCGGCTCATATTATAAATGTATTGGTTGTTGTTGTTATTAATCTCCCATTGAGGTATTAAAACTAAGGTTTGTAAAATCGAAATTCTCTTACTTTCCAAATATTTAGAACACATTAAAATTGTTTTTATACATAGCACACACCATCTCCTATCAGGCTCGTTGAATCTAATTATAAATATGGGAATGGGGTATGCTATGATATATACGTCACTGGACGCAATTTTAACAATAGTTTTGGAATTACACATACAGTATAGAACATGAACATAAACTATGTTGCATGTCGGCGAGGTATTAGTTTTAGCTGACTGAAGAACAGTTATTACAAGGCAAATAAAGTTTGCATAGACAGTTCTACACAGTGACTATTGTGACCCTCTTATGAATCATAAGTACATGGACTTAACCTGGCTGTGTGAAAACGGGATTTAATGCATGCACATAAAGTGCCGTTCCATATAAGCATGTGCAGTCCGCACAGGCTAATAAGAGAAGACAATTTCCGCCTAAACTAGATTTTCGTAAGTAAGAGTCTTCATTTAAACGAAAACTACCATAACAGCGTCAAGTGTCGTCCCTGATTAGCCTGTGCGAATTGCAGACAGACAGACAGACAGACAGACAGACAGACAGAAAGATAGTTTATTGAGACTTATACAACAGAACATCGTCTTTATACTTAAATATAAACATTATATTTTAACATTATTTTTGTCACGTTGATACGCATAAAAACATAACAGTATATTACATAAAAAGTCAATTACAAGTATAATTACAAATAAATACAATATATGAAAAGAACACGTAAGTTCAAACGAGGGGTGATGAAATCTCTTAAACAGTATTATTTAGGATATTATTTCTTACAAATAAAGCTTCTTTGATATATTTACATACATTTGTTATTACTAATCTATCACTTGAAATTAATAAATTTTTGAATTTATACACAGAAGGATTAATATAAAATATACGGCTAATATATTTTTTTCTTAAATCAGTGTAACAGCGGCATATACATATACAATGATATTCGTCTTCTAAATCAACGTCATTACAGCATTAAAAATAACGATCATTTCTTGTGTTGTTCTCAGCATACCTGCCAGTTTGGATTCGCAGTGAAGAGACTCTTACTTTTACAAAACAAATAACCGCAGATATAAACTGGTTAATAAGATTAAAATCGTATTAATAAGTTTGAAATCTACATACCATACGCTACGTGACTCTGTCTTATATTTTACAATATTTATCCGATTTAAACGACCTAGTTTATGTGCTTAATAAGACATTCGTACAAACTTTCCCTTGCTTTTTGTATGTGCTGTTCTCCTTTTATTATTTTAGGTTCACACTACTAACTGAATATCTTCCACAGAAGTACAGGGCAAAAATTCTTATATTTGGATCGGTAGGTTACATGAATTAGTCTTTAATGTTGAGAATTCTTATTTTAAGATAACGGAGTCAAATATCACTGGCCGGCGTATGCCATTTTTTATTGCAACAAGTATTGCCTTGCAGAACGCGACTATAGTACGGAATTATATGGTAATGTGAACAGAATTATTGTTGAGATGGTTAATAACGTACAAGGTTGTAAACCAATTTGTTTTGAAAATGTCCAATCAACTGAACCTTTACCGCAATAATACCCCACACGTAAAACATTTGTTTGTATCGTTACTTTTAAATGCTACATTCTTCAGTGGACCTTGTTTCATGTATTTTTAACACAATCTAAACCGCAAACTTGGTTTGTGAAAAATGTACTAACAGTTGAAAACATGTCCCCTAAGTTCCCAGCACTGAGTCTTACACTGATTAACGCATGTTTATTGATACGGAAGTGAACATCCATCAACAGTTAGGTGTTCTCTGTTATTGCTATTAATATAAACTATTAATGAACTTTTCAGACCTCCAAACGTTATGTAGCATCGCTCTATGAAAGCCTGGTTTTATTCATGTGCGCAAAGTGCATCTTAGATAAGCCTGTGAAGTCACAGTAAGCTAATTAGTGACGATCTTTTCAGCCTTTACTGCATTTTGGTAAAGAAGAGACTTCCTGTTATCGGAAAAAAAACAAAAACGGAATGTGGCGTCTCTGATAAGCGTGTGCGGACTGTTCAGGCTAATCAAGGATGACTCTTTACGCACATGAATTAAACCCTGTTTTCTCAGAGCGAGGCTCATTTTCTATTCATATTTACACCACTAGAACTCTATTGCACTATGCCGTTGTCCGCAGGTTTGCTGGGCCACAGGCACGATGTTCGAGATCACCCTGTCTGCCATCGTGATCCCGCGGCTCGGCTGGAGGTGGCTCCTCGCCTTGTCCTCCATCCCCTGTCTTGCCATCATCGTCCTCTTCCGGGTAACAACAACACCCACTGCCAATTCACATTCACATTCGCATTTGGAATTCACGTACAACTATCTTATATAAGTTAACGAAAAAGACGTCATGGCCTATGAAATCTTTTTAATATAATGTTGCATTTTTATATTATGTTTAAGTACAATTAAAGTATCTTGATTATTATCTATTTTCTGAGAATCTTTCAAGTAGGTTTCTAACATTCCAAGGGCGGACCTAGAACACTTATTTTCATTCACTCTCATGTCCGGTCCAGTACCTACCGATGTCGGCCCGGTACCTGGTGGGCGCCGGGCGCAAGGAGGAGGCGTTGAGGATACTGCAGTCCATCGCCAAGGTCAACAAAACGCAACTTCCGGAGGGCGAACTGGTTGACGAAATTCAGGTCGGTTTCTAATAGTTATTACAAAGTTTTATAATGGAGATAAATCTCATCATCATTTTGAGGTTTCCTATTTACTGGCGGCATAAGATATTTGGCAAAAGTACCTGACAATGCAAATGAAAAAAAGCATCCATGGTCACCGCCTTGGAACATTCAGTCCAAGGCAAGGCGTTGTAGTTTAATGGATTTGTCAAAATCGTTTTCTTATTTGTTTATTTTATTTATCGTGCGTGAAAACGAATGGCAACTAATTGTTTCGCATGAATTGCTGTTGCAAATAAAGACATTTCAAATGCTGCGTTGTCCACTCCATTCTATGAACTAAGAAGCTCAAAGTGTTAAACTACAGTAAATAATAATAATACGTCACTTAAAAAATAATGTTTAACCTTATAAAGACGTACAGCACTTGGAAAATATTTCAGTTAAAGTTGGTCCAGCTTTGGTAATATTATCAAGTAATTATTAATTTATTTAAGGATAATTACTCGTTCTGGATAACTGAGCTACTGTGTGACTTATATTCTCATGTAACATGCGTGCCGATTAAATGCGTGGTTAACACATTTTGACAAATTTCCCCGAGTTTTCCCACACGCGAAGCCATGTACGATTTATTGTCGAATTTAATTATCTCGACCGTTGGTTTCCATTAGAAAAACGCGCATTCCAATCGCCGGCTTTACGCAGTTTATTTTCCCCAGGACCAAAGAGGGCATCCGAAGCTCCTGTTTTCCCGCTCTTACCTCCATACGACGCTTCAACTGTGGGTTTTGTGGTTCGGGACGGCCCTCACCTACTACGGAATGGTTCTGGCCAGCGCTGAGATACTTCAACTGCATAACGCAAAGACCGCAGGTGAGGACAGGAATCGCGTGTTGTTGCATATTAAGCTACGTCATGCGAAAATGGGTCTTATGATATATTCGGCCAGCGTAGCTCAAGACCAGCATGTGCAATCGCGCAGGTTTCGTGGTTTTTTAAGCGGACATAGTTGCATTCTGGTCTGACGCTACGCTGGTCGCAAATGGCATAAGGCCCGTTTTCACATGAGGCGACTAAACTGCATATTGTGCACATAAATATTAAAGGTTCAATTTCAAAAAGGGCCTGAGTGTGAGAAAACATAAGACCAGTATGAATTATGATGTTTATTGGTGAAAATTCTGCTTCTCTGTTGTCAAAATAGGAGGCAATAGCGGAATTGACGTACAAAGAAACAGGAAAATAATATTATACTCATGATGAGTGAAGAATAATACATGAATAAGCAATTGCTAAACTGCGTCATTTTTAAGTGAGATTTTTTATTTTCTATAATAGGTGGGCAAACGTGCAAATGCAGTGGACTGAAAACTGACGACTATATCTCCATGATCATCAGTACTCTAGGGGAATACATTTGTGAGTTACCGGCCTTTAAAGCCGTAGTGGAATCAGTTTTCAAATGAATGCAATAAGAAACTCATGGAGAACAAAATTAAGCAATATACTTGTATAAATATGAGTGTGAACATTTGTGGAACAAATCGCAGTAAGCATTGAGATATATGTAAGTGTAGCATGGTGGAAAAGATGCAACATATGCATGTTGTTTTTCTGGTTTCCACGACTTAGTAACTCGCTCCTAAGAGTAAGTCATTCGTTCTTATGAGTTATTCATTCGTTCAACCGACTTAATAAGTAACTCGTGGGACCAAGTTGGTAAGTCGTGGTAACGACATAGCTTCCTCGTGGAAATTACTCAGGAAATTTTAATTTAACTTTATACTTTATCGTAAAATTATGACATTTTACGAAAATTATATTTTTGGCATTCTGTTACGGGGTTCCTTTCATTAAAATAAAATGACGATATGCGGATGTATTCTATTTTTTAAACGTTTTCAGTTACTTATAAGATTGATCAGTGATATGAAAGTATCCAATGCTCATCTCGGTATAATATATTTTAAGATTATCAATCGTGGAATTAATAAAGTCTCGTTCTGAAAAAATCGGGCTTAATGCATGTGCGTAAAGTGTTGTCCCAGGTTAGTCTTTGCAGTCCTCACTGGCTAATCAAGGTCGACATTTGCCGCATATATTGGTTTTTAGTTTAGAAGAGACCTTAAATTCTATATATAGGCTGAAAGTGTCGTCCATGATAAGACTATGCGGACTGCACAGGTTAATCTGTGACGTCTCTTTACGCACATGCATTAAGCCAAGTTGTCATAAAACGCGGCAAAATAGAATCGACATTATACTCAATCGAACACATATCCTATGTAACTTAAGCGTTGCCGCTCAATATGTTCCTCATCGACGTCATCGGGCGACGCTACACGGGCGCCGTGAACTTTGTCGGCTGCGGCGTGTTCTTCCTGCTTATCCAGGTGCACGTGTCACAAGAAGTTCTCACTTTCTTCATCTTCATGGTGCGAGGCTTCTCCACTGGCATCTTCAACTTCGTCTACATCTACACTACGGAAGTACGTGGGTAGTGCGTTTATAGTTTTCTTTTAATTTGGAACATTTTCCATCGCCGTGGCGTAGTGTAGATGGTGTCCGCCTAGCGACCAGGCTATCATGGATTCGATCCCCGCTGTGGGAGCGATCTTTAGATCTCTCACAAAAAGACACCAAGTACTGGTTCTACCCAGGAAACGGACTCGAGCGTGTTTCAATAAGCCTTAGGCTCTCGATGCAATCGAGCTACAATAAATAGGTTGAAATTAAATTCAATTAAATAAAAAATTAATATAGAACATGTTCAATTTTAATATGGAACATTTTCAACATGTTGTATTGGCTTTAATAACTTATGATCAATGTGAGTTATGGTTATGAAAATGATGATTATGTCAAACTTCACAGACGAAGGTGTTTGTTTTGATCGGAATAATTATTAATATGAAGATGACGATTACACTATTGAAAGTGGAAGTTATGACGCGACGGCGACGCCGTCAATGTAGAAGAAAATAGTATGCATTGCTCGCCGGTGCTGGTGTGGAGGCGACGAGGCATTATGGGAACAAGGGGGAGGATGGCAATGATTATGCTCGCAATAGTGACGGTTGTACTGCAATATTTATCTTCAGGTTTACCCAACATCTATACGAGCGTCTGGACTAGGTACCTCGTCAACGTGTGCTAGGGTTGGGGCTATGATCACCCCATTTCTTGCCCAGGTAATAATATTATGAGCCTCGCTCTGTGAAAAGGTGTTTCATGCATGTGCGTTAAGTTTCGTTCAAGATAAGCCTGTGCAGTCCGCACAGGCTAATCATTGACGGAACTGTCCGCATAAACTGGATTTTTGTCAGGAAGAGACTTTCTTTGAACGAAAAATATCATAAAAGCGGAAAGTGTCGTCCCTGGTTAGCATGTGCAGACTGCACATGCATTAAACCCCATTTTCACAGAGGGAGGCTCAATTATATGTAACACAATCAAGATCTATCCGCAATTGTTATCGTGTAAACGTTCTGTTTTGTAACACCCGCGAAGTGAGCATGGTACTTGTCAATGTGTTTTTTAATTGTGTAATAAAACACTATACCAAAAAATATTGGATTACTTGTGTCAACGACGATGCATCCTATGTGCTTGTAGTTCTATGTAAAAAGGAATCATGCGACAATCAGTGTGTCCCGTAAAGGGACGACACTTTCCACCTAAACTGGATTTTCGTCAAGAAGAGTCTTGCTTTAAACGAACAATACAATAAAAACGGAAAGTGTCGTCCCTGATTAGCCTGTGCGGACTGCACAGGCTAATCTGGGACGACAATTTACGCACATGCATTAAACCCCCTTTTCTCAGAGCGCGTCTCAGTGTCTATTTCATGGAACATATACCAGGTGCTCCTGGACGCCTCGCTGACGGCGGCGGTGTGGGTGTATGCCTCCATTTGTTTCGTGTGCGCTGTTGTGGCCGCCTTGTTGCCCATAGAAACCAAGGGAAGGGCTTTGCCGGTAGGCGAACACAATACAGTTTACATTATACTTTATTATATGTAAATCGTTTGTTTTTACATTGATATTTAAGCACCATTAACCCTCAAAATCAACGAATATTTCGTAAAATAAAGTTAACACTTAAAAATCAGTGTTCCTTATAGCAAAAGCCAAAATCTCAACGCTAGATGTGGTCTGCTAACATATAATTAACAGGATACTAAATGCTTTTTTGTTGTGGTACAATATATTCCATTTTAATTTCCCGCAGCAATATAATTTCCTACGACACACGAAGATTGAATTGGTACATGAACATGTTTTGAATATACTAAAAAGTACGGAATACCGTTAGTGCCATCGTGGTTACACATTAAAATCCAGAGGACGACAATGCGATAGTACGCTGGCGACAATGCGATAGTACGATGGCGACAATGCGACAACGCGATAGTCCGATGGCGACAATGCAATAGTAATCGTACTGTCGTCATCGTATTATCGCATTGTCGCCATCGTACTATCGCACTGTCGCCATCGTTTGTCGAACTGTCGCATTGTCGTCATCGTACTGTCGCATTGTCGCCATCGTACTATCGCACTGTCGCCATCGTATTGTCTCACTGTCATCATCGTAGTATCGCACTATCGCATTGTCGCCATCGTACTATCGCATTGTCGACTATCGCATCCCGGTACACAAACTATTCTTATTGCAGAAACAAAATAGATGACTTTATGAAGATGTACTTTGAAAGAGGTAACAGTTATTATTAAATCAAATTCTTATTAAGTTATAGAATGGGTATTGATGTAAGGTATGCCGAACTATAAAGTATTTTTTAAAGTGGCTCTATGTAGGAAAAAATACGATGTGCGCATGTGTACCGGAAGGCGATAGACGACAATGCGACAGTACGATGACGACAATGCGACAGTGCGACAATACGATGGCGACAGTGCGATAGTACNTCGTACTGTCGCATTGTCGCCATCGTACTATCGCATTGTCGCCATCGTACTATCGCATTGTCGCAATCGTACGATCGCATTGTCGCTATCGTACTATTGCACTATCGCATTGTCGCCCTCTGGATTTCAATGTGTAACCACGATGGCATTACGGTATTCCGTAAAAAAAGAGCATTTTGTATCTTGTAAAATCTATGTTACTAGACCACATCTAGCAATGAAATTTTGGCTATTGCTTTAAGGAACACTGATTTTGTATGGGTTAACTTTATTTTTATGAAATATTTTACGATATATTCGTTGATTTTGAATGTTAATGGGGCTTAAATGTTTTGTTATAAATTTTTTATGTATACTCGACAAAAATCGTGCGACAAGCGTCTTGACGTTTTATTATAATAATGATTCGGTACACTATTAAGGCGATGAACATTTACATTGAATTTGAAATCATTGAGATTGTTCTCTTTCAGCAAATAGTAACATGACAACGCTTCAAGTATACAGACAAACGTCACCGCCCGATTAACCGGACATTGTACAGCAATACAGAACTGTATCACAGTGTGCATACAGTTTGCTTTGTGTTTCATGACGAAAAACTTGTTTTTGTGTTGTTGTATTCGAAAAGTGCTTTAAGGTCTTGCAGTTTATAGCGTTGATATTGGCAAATTTTTACACGGTGTCACAATCACCACTACCAACCATGACGTCATCAATAGCAACGCTTGATCCGATCTCGTTTCCAAGGGCAGCTTCAAAAATCACCTGAAAAATACATGATATTGTAAAAATTGCATCTACCAAATCTGTGTTGTTTATTATTATACTAAGAAGGCGTCTAGAATAAATCCTAATAAATACGTAACTTCCATAAGTGGAACATTTAAGAGTCTACGAAAAATATTTTTTTCTATGTATTTACGTAAATCCTTCCAACAATGGACGTTTCCATATGCCGTCATACTTATTGCCTGAAATGCAAATTGAATTCTGGCACGACAAAATATATTTTGATGCATGTGTTTACTATAGGTAAGTTTTATTGATTGTAAATAATTTCTATTGATGCCGGGAAGCATATTGCAATTTTCCCGTCCGTCCGTGTATAGTCTGTTCTTCCGTCCGCACGAGATTAACCCGAAATGACACAACACGTAAAACATCAATAATGCTTTTTACATAGCTTTGACACTTCCATTGATGTTGTATTTGAACAGTCTCAGCACACCCGCATCGTATGAGCTCATTTGATATTGACCTACTTAATGACTAAAACGTAATCAAAGGGCCAATGAATCAACACGGGAGGAGCAATATCATCGTTTATTGAACGCAGTTTCTTTTGTTATTCTTTTAATATGTGTATTTTTGTAAAATAAAACAAGTGCTATCAAATCTGGTTAGTAAATTATAACTAATTGAATGCCATATAGCCCAGCCCGATTTGTTTTAAGTTATTTTCAATAAAAGTCGTTGTGGGAAAACTAGGTTTTATGCATGTGCGTCAAGTGCTGTATCGTATTAGCATGTGCCGTCCGCACAGGCAATCTGGGAAGAAATTTTCCTCTTAAACTAGATTTACACAAAGAATAGACTGCGTTTAAACGTAAAATACCCATTAACGGGACAATGACGTCCATGATTGGCCTGTGCACTCTGCACAGGCTTATCTGGGACGACATTTTACGCACATGCATTAAGGTTAGGTTTCCCATAACGGAGCTCATATAAGCCTTAGAGCTGACGTTCAAGATAGAACCTGTGCTAACGAACGCATAGATGAAGTTGTACCTGATATGAATATTCATTTAATGTTTGTGGACATTATTAGTTATATATCGAGATATGCTTTATTGCGAACGAACCGTAAATTGGTAAAAAAAAAAGAACAACAAACTGGCTCGTAAACAATACCACAGTTAACAGTTCCGTGAACGTTTTTTGTTACTTTTCCACATAATGAAGGATAAATCTAACAAAACATTGCAATGCCAATTCTTGAAGATCATTACTTCATTTTACAAATATCGAACCTGAAAATCGTGATTGGCGTCCACAGGAAGTTGAGTCCTCTTCCATGCGTGCTCGTTGGTCCCTTTCACTGACGCCAGCAAAACTAATACTTTAACGTCAACTTCATCTACGTCTAATTTCGAGAGCTCCGTAATTTGACGTTGGTAGACGTTAAATTCGATGAGGTCTCCGCCGTCGAGCCTGAAGTCGAACGTCAGGCAGTTTGTGCCGTTACCGTGACTCGTATAGACAGGTGACGTCATTCGACCGACGTCACCCGGGGCCTGAAGACGGGAGGATTCGGCTTGCAGGAAATTGCCTACATCAGAATAGTAGAAACATATAAGACTGGACTTAAAATATAGGAGGGACTTTAAATATAGTAGTGAACGTTAACCGTAGACATTGCTATAATGACTGAAAACCAATATTACATACACAAGAAAGCGAATGAATAATAGGACAATCAATCCGGCATCTCATCCGTCGACTTACACGAAACGTTATGTAAACAACAGCAGTGTTAATAACAGTTCGCTTATGCAAACTGGTAACAACGATTGTGCGAAACGGAACATCCGGTATGCGTACCTTTATAGTCGTATGGAGAGGTGACGTTGCCTGTGAAGAGAGGTCGGGTGACCTTCCAGTCAAGGTCGTTGTTCTTTACGTTCTGGAAGCCGCATAATGAGTCTTCAAACATGCATGCCTCCCCAATCAACGCTGTACCTGCCGTAAACAATTCGGGATATTTATAAAGCCTTGTTTAAAAAAACGGCACTACATTACCTTATTGTACAAGAAACCTTGACGTGGTATTGTGTTCAATGGTTCGCAAACAAGTAAAGTATTGTATTTAAACTCCATATCTTGTATCAGATATGTCTATAACATTTGGCTCAAACATATGCATAAACAAAATCAAATACTTAAAATATGTTCTATTTCATGACACTGACACCTGTTTAATAAAATATACTTTTACATAAATACTGCCCATCGCAAGATCGTACTGACTTACTGCGTTTCATGCGGTTGACGCAGATTGGGAAGGCGTTGTCCCAAAGCGCGAAGCCCGGCTGGTCGACGCATATGATTGAGGAATGGCCCACGAGCCAGTAGCCCGGCTCGCACGAGTACCACACGCGGTCGCCCACCATGTTACCCTCCATGGTAACCGTCACGTGGGCGGCGGGCGGAGGTTTCGTGCACGACTTCCCTGTTAAATACGTAGCAGATATTTTGAATACTTGTATTTGCAGACTAATATTGTTGGACGTTTACCATAAAACAGGTTAGCTTGCCCCGTTTAGCGGTTTAGTAACGATAACTGCATGCAATCTTTCTAGAAAAAAAAACACATTTTGTTTTAATAGAATAAGATCACGTTAACTGTGCTTTTGGTGCGAAATTGCTGTTGATCGTTGCCAACATTCGTTTCATATGTTAATTACTCTTCAAATGATGTTTAGTATGAAACTAGTTATGCACGTTTAAGACTCACTCAATCAAAATTAGGCGTAATAATGACTTCTAGAAAGGTACGCTGTTTGTGTGTTTTACCATAGTCTATATGCACTCAAAATCGTTGTTTAAAACCACTGAATAAACAGGGCAAAAAAAGATGCCTCGATCCAGGGCTAAGCATTGTAAATGTAGGTCTGAAACAATCGCGTGTTCGTGAGATCATTTCATACTCTTATTTTAAACATAAACGAATTTTTGCTGCCCTACTATGCGGCTAATAATTGATTAAGAATTTAACACTTGGGTTGAGTCCTTTGTGGTTTAAATGATTCCTATGCATAATTTACCCATGCCATACGATAAATCCAACATTGTTTCGCAAGTCTATAATCAACAATTGTGTTACTTATAGATTCACCTAGTTAAATATTCTCAAAAACTAAGATAAGGGATATAAATTTAACAAAACTGAGGAACTTATATTTCGCGCGTGGCTTTTGTTTTTCTCTGTTATCGAAGTGCCATCCGTTATCGAAGTATGCGCATTACTAGCGTGATATTATATGTCTAATTTTCACATTACGAACACGAACTCGCTATTATCATAACCAATAAAAAACATACGTAAAGTACACACTTACGTGACCGACTGTTGATGTTGTAGAAGACAGTGAAGCCGCCGGCGGTTTTTGTCTCGTCAGAGACGAACTTCATGTACACTCGGTTACCGGAAGACTCGAACGTGCCGGGCGACTGGTTCCCGCATAATGACGTCACCAGAGGCGACCGCGTATCGTGGCCGTCAAATAGCTGGAACATGGGATCGGTTGTGTGTGGCTAAAAATGGTGTGGCGTGACCATCGTTCAAAACATCTACATGTATACCTTTCAGAACAGAATGATATTGTTATTGAACACGTTGGGCGATTTTTGTGTAAGTTTGGTACCCGCTGCTTGGCTTATAAGTGTTGTTTACGGAAATTAGTATAAGCATCATTGAAAGTTTACCGAAGTTATTGGCACAAGTAGAAATACGCGGGACTTTTATTTGAAACGGAAATGGCTTGTGGCGCTAAAGGCGCGAAAAACACACACCTCTGTTATGACACGTCGAAACTGAGACGCCTTGTGTAATATTGAAATGATATAGCTGATAATGCTACAAAAAGTAAATTGATTTTTTTCGTAGTGTCACCCTTTTCGATTAAGGGGCAGCCACTTTGATTTATGAGACACCTAAACAGATAAACATGTTTACTCCCGTTTCCTATCTTATTTGCGTGCATTTGGCTGGAAAGAAATCGGCACCCCTCGATTTGGTTGGCAACCGCCTATGTAATTATATGCCCCGTGTGAGGCTCGAACATTCGACCCCTCGATACGTAGGTGCGCGCCTTAATCACAAGCACACGGCGACAATGCGAAGGAAAACGTAAGCCCCTAGCCCACTTACCATAAGTGCGTCATAGAGGCATCCCTTGCTGTACTCGATATCGATACTAAAAAAGAACAGTGATATGGAAGCCTGTGGGTCGCCGGTAGCAACCTCGTACTCGCACTCCATGAAGTTCCTGTAGTCCTTAATCCAGATGATGCCGCTTGAGCCCGGTCCGCCCGCGTGGAACCGGGAACCGCAACTGATTGGCGCTAGGTGATGAAGGCGTGAAATAAATTTCGGACGATTATATTTTTTCGTTGCGATTGTAATATCGTGTGTTGTGCACATATGCCGCGTGTAGTGTTCTACTGTATTAATAATGTGAATGCGTCTGGAATCATTTTCATTTCGGTGTAAAGATACCAATCGGGAGAAAACGAGCAACATGAATTGTGATATTGGGTGAACTAGTTTCATTATTATTTGAATATAGTTCTATGTATAAATAAAGGAATAATCATGCCCTTTGCATCTCCAGCAAATACTTCGCACATTGTCCAAATGATAAAAGTAGGTTCGTCGACTGTTTAAACGTGATGAGCACTCAAATAAACTTAATTAAAAATGCAGCTGAAGTATGCCCTGCTTCGGTCGTCTTATATCATGCATATGGTATTTCAAATTTGAACTTAAATGTGAATATTAATTATTGGAAATTGTGTTGAATGTTCAATATATTCTTGTTCACAAAAATTATTCATCTATTTGTTTTACGAATCAGTTTACAATCTTATTTTTTACACTTAACATCTCATTTGTCTTAGCCTCCGGTCCTTACTTATGCACGTGCCATGATTGCACACGACAACTTCCTGATTGCTTCCCTCGCACGGGGCCCCGTTGCCGACAGGGACAGGGTGGTTACATCGGCGGTAGCGGTACTGGCGGCCCATACCACACGAGCGGGTACACTTGCCCCAGTCGGACCATGGGGACCAGCCACCGTCAATGTCTGCAACAATTAGGGTAATATGTATACGTATAAAACGTATACTAATAAAATTAAAGTGATAGTTTGCCACTGATGTTTAAAATACGAATCCGCATCGAACATATGAAACCCTGTTTAACTATTCACAATATAATCTGCAATACGTATGTTGCGATTAGGCTAAAGTTCGATGGTCTTGCGTCGTTCGTTGAAAACATTTTCGTTGGAGTTACTGAAACTATGACCTACTGTCTTTTTTTGTGAAAATCAAATATACGTTTATGTTAGTAATGCTGTTACTTCTTCGAGTTTGAAACGATGCGAGAAAGATGATTGAGGTTCCTACCAGTCTCAAACGTGTACACACTGACGGACCCCGAGCCGCCTGTGCCGCTATAGCCACACCGGCTGGAGACACCCAGCAGCCCGGGCATCCCGTACACCTCCACGGGGCTGTATGGGGCAGTGAGACACATGCCGCCGTCATAAACACCGAACACAAGGTACCCTTGCGCTGACGCATATTCGCTGCACTTCCGGACGGCTTCAAGGCGAGCTGAATTTCAATTAATTTAATATAAGCATGCGTAAGTTCGATACACGGTTTTACTTAACATCATTGTACTTGTAAATAAAGCATTATCAACTTGCATTGTATTCATTTAACAAAATACAATTTACATACTTTAGTCATATTAATTTCATCTAACCAAATTAAATCCGTTTCCATTATTGATATGATTTAAATTAGTAATATATGTGAATACGTGCGTGCAAAGTAACAATAACAGAAACATTTAACGTTTAAAAAACATAGTGTTTTGTTCGTTCGACGCTTTGATAGCCTAGGTTCGTTAACGATTACAGATTAACGTACTTGTGTAAGGGTCCATTAGGTTTAACATTTAAGTACCTGATACTTTTGTAAAGTTCAATGGGTGTTTAAGATATAAACGAATTACATACACATTTAAGGTTTAAAATACATCGTTATGTTGTTTTTTGTTACAATCGACGTTTTGAGAGCCTATGGTTCGTTAACAGTTTAAGTAAAACGTACTTCTTAAGGTTACAAGCAGTTTCAAATTAAAGTACCACGTACTTTTGTACGGATCCATGAGATCCGGTGAGCGGCCCTCAACAGACAGCTTGGTGACGTTGCTGGCGCTGATGCTAAAGCATCCAATGTGCTCAGACGCTGTAGAAAACAACACGCAATTACAACACGCAAAATACGATTCAAGCAATTCAAAATGTCGAAAAGAACGTCGGATATTCATCAGGTGTATACGAATAATTGCGTTTGTCTACTTACGCTGGCATGGATCGGGACAGTCCACAACTTGTGTGTTTTCTCCGGGGCAGAACGACGCATCGTAGTTTAAACAGACTCGGTACCGAGAAGGCTTGCATTTCAGATCGCACGGCGACCACTGTGACCAGTACGTCCACCCCAGCTGGTAGACCGGTTCAGGTGGGTTTGTGTATTGTACAGGTGGGTTTGTTTGTTGTACAGGTGGGTTTGTGTGTTGTACAGGTGGGTTTGTTTGTTGTACAGGTGGTTGTGTGCGATGTGTGGTAATGACAAACGGTGGATTAGTAACCGGTGGTTGAGTGACAGGATGGTTTGTAGCAAGTGGTTGCGTTGCAGGTGGATTTGTAGCAGGTGGTTGCGTTGCAGGTTGATTTGTTGCCGGCGATTGCGTCACAGGTGGATTGGTTGCCGGCGGTTGCGTCAATAGTGGATTGGTTGCCGGCGGTTGCGTCACAGGTGGGTTTGTAGCAGGAGGTTGCGTCACTGGAGGATTGGTTGCCGGCGGTTGCGTCACAGGTGGATTGGTTGCCGGCGGTTGCGTATCAGGTGAGTTGGTCGGTGCAGAAACATCTAGAAATAGTGTGTACACATTATTCGAACGATTACTGACCTAAAGCTCTACAGTTGAATGCATTTTTAAGACCGCAGTTGACTACTATAGATTCACGAGAACGATGGTTTAACATACTGCCACCGTCCTTGCATTCATTCACTATGCATAGACATTCATTCAATGCATTTGGCTTTAATCTGATCATCTAACGGATAACAATATGCCTCACCACATCCATACAACTTCCTGATGCGCAGTGCGTCCGTGTCACTGAGTCCGTCCCGCTGTCCGATGTCGGCCGACGTCGGGTTCGTCGGCATGATGGTGGGGTTCCCGTTCTTGCTGAACGAGTACTTGGAGTAGTGCATCACGCTGTCGTAGTCGTACTTGACCGCAAGTGTGTCCGCCTGGGATGTCGTCAGTTTCTCGAAGTTATACTCCTTGCCTGCGCAAAGGTTTTGTGTTTGTTTAATTATTAATAACTGAATTTGATTGTGGAATTTCTCAAAATAAAGTTTTATTTCAAATTCATTCTGCTCATCAATAGTATGGTTTCCTGCAACATTTCCACCGAACATATTCCCTTTGTAGTTCATGTTCAGTATACACGTTGAAAACAAGTACTCTCTGGACCAAACAAAAACACAAAAGCAACAAATTAAACGGTCTATGGAGCACAACATTCCGTTTTGTATTAGTTTCGTTTTATTGTTTCTGTATGAAAATAACTGACGAAGTACATAATCTGTATCAATCTTTGTCCGCAATCAAGATTCACTGCATGAAGTTATCCAACCCTCGCGCTGAAATGTGGATGGTTCCTATACTAGCTCGTTACTGCTACATGTGATAAGGACGTAACCGCTGCGAGCAGTTCGGAACCTTTACAGCAAATCATATGAGCCTTGTTCTAGGAAAACTGGACTTAATGCATGTGCGTAAAGTGTCGTCCCATATTAGCCTGTGCAGTTCGCACAAGCTAATCAGGGACGACACTTTCAGCTTTTAATATTATTTATCGTTTGAAGAAAGTCTCTTCTTTGGGAAAATCCAGTTTAGGCGGAAAGTGTCGTCCCTGATTAGCCTGTGCGGACTGCACAGGCTAATCTGGGATGACACTTTACGCACAAACATTAAGCACAGTTTCTCAGAACGCGGCTCATATAAATGACTACTACTCGTCGCGACTTCATACCGTCTTCGACGTTGCCGAGGATCACGTGCACCCAATTGTCTCGGTCAGGGCGGCTCTGCTCGTGCCAGAACCCGAGCGCGTGCATCATCTCGTGCACCGCGGTGCCCTTCTTCAGACAGTATCCGGTCAGCGAGATCTCCTGCTCGCCGCCTATGCGACCGATGCTCGAGTAACACCTGGTAATTATATTTGAGCATCGCTCTGTGAAAAGGAGGTGAATGCATGTGTGTAAAGTGTCGTCCCAGATTAGCCGATGCAGTCCGCACAGGCTTATCAGGGACAAAACTTACGCTATGATGATATTTTTCGTTTAAAAAAAGTATCATCTAAGCTAAAATCCTGTTAAGGCGGAAAATGTCGTCCCTGATTAGCCTATTCGAACTGCAAAGGCTAATCTGGGATGACACTTAACGCACATGCATTAAACCCCATTTTCACAGAGCGAGGCTAATTTGTAATGTGGATATCAACAACTGTGGAAAAACAAAAACCCATCAAATTTGCACAAGCCATATTGACCACTTTTTAAAATTCCAATGGTAGTTTCTTTCTGATATTTTTCACGGTATTGCTACGAATCGGGTTTTTAAGGTACTTGAGGTCTGACTGGATTAACACAATTGCCAATCACCTCTGATGCGTGCGTTTGTATTTGCCGCCAATGAAACGAGCCTCACTCTGTGAAAAGGGGGATTAATGCATTTGCGTAAAGTGACGTCCCAAATTAGCCTGTGAAGTTCGCACAGGCTAATCAGGGAAGACACTTTCCGCTTTAATTATATTTTTAGTTTAAAGGAAGACACTTCTTGATGAAAATCCAGTTAAGGCGGAAAGTGTCGTCCCTGAGAGGCATGTGTGGACTGCACAGGCTAATCTGGGACGACACTTTACGCACATGCGATTACTCCCCTTTTCACAGAGCGGGACTCAAAGGTATGTCGATTCACGAACCCCTTACCCGCTGATCTGTTTGAAATGCACATAGTCCTTTTCCGCTTTCCTTGGCACCCAACGAATGCATGTCTTCTGGTGGTACTCGTCCATGGCCGCCTGGAGCTCCTTCCGGGAGGCGGAGTCTGCAGTGGCAAAACATATCAGCAGCGTCCTTGGATGCTTATGAGACCGTATGTCGTTGCTAATGGCAAGTTGCATCGCAATAGAGGAATTGCCTCGCGCGAAATAAACTGGACACGACCAATTCGAAATAATGATGTTCTCAGAACGCCATACTAGCATAATGGTATGCGTACGTCGCACGACGGCTGACGAGGTAATTGTTGTACCTATTTGCTAAGCTTTTCTTTATCAGATACGTATATGTTAAAAATACGTTGTGATGTATGCGTATAAACAGTACAATAGAAAAACTAGAGATGGCCGCTTGAAGAAGAATATTCATTAGCAAAATATCTTTCATCTATGTGGTTGCGCGAGATAACCGTAGATACTAGATTTTGGCGATGAACATTTTTAATTATTTTAATGTTACAAAATACATATAATTAAATAAGACAAAATGATAACATGCACTAACAAACTATGAGTTGTTCTTGCCTACCACGACCTACCGAACACCGAGTCGATGACATACGGGACGACCCTCGTGTTCCATAGCTGGTCGTGGTTAGTGATGGCGTTGCGGGTCTGGTGCTACAACCGAAGGGAAACAGAAACATTTAATTTGGTGACAATAACATCGGATTCACACCAACGAAAAAAAATAATAATGTTTTTTGTAATATGTCTGTGTTACAAAAGGTCGATTCAAATAGTGCTTACTCTTGGGTTATGTCCGTTGATGTCTCAAATAGAACTAACTCTTGGGTTATGTCCCTTGATGTCTCAAATAGTACTTACTCTTGGGTTATGTCCCTTGATGTCTCAAATAGTACTTACTCTTGGGTTATGTCCCTTGATATCCCCTTCAAAAAGGTTGAGTCCAGCTCCTGAACAAAAAAAAAAACAAAAAAACAAATTCAAACAAAGTCGCATTTTTTGTAAAGACACAATTATCGGTACATACTAACGGCGACAGGCTTGTCGCAATAGTTTTATTTGCCAGGCTTAGTTATTTGTAAACACCAATCGGTTCTATCTATTTATTTTGTAAAGTCTTTATTGAAATTATCTTTTTTGGAATAAATAATTGTGGGGACAAATAGTAGTAAAACATTTTAAGAATCTAACTCAGCCTTCAACGGACATGAATGTTCAGAAAAAAATGTACCTTTGTTCACTCTGAAAATGTAGTCGAATATTGACGCGTCCACGAGTGAGTCCAGCCACTGTGTTATGGACTGGAGTTTATCGTGCAAAGAGTCCGCTGAAACACGAGTGTGCCATTTGTGTATTTGCTGACAATTTTAAATGTGCTGGAATAAGGAGCCCATTTAAAATTAATGATAATCTTAACACAAATATGGTTATAAACGCGACTCAACCGTTTTAACCATTACACCAATACTTTTACACATTACACTGGTCATGTATTAGAATGTTACTCTTTTTATGACGCAATGCGGTAACTGGTTAAAAAAACTCGTTTTCTGTTTATGCACACACTACCTCGAATTATGTGACATTATGGGACACCATATGATGCCACTACTATAACATAAGGTGTGTTGCCTAGTATAGAATATTTATTTCGTGGTTTTGTATGAGGTCCACGCATAATGCACACCGCATTATTTTCATGAACACAATCGAGCTTAAGTCCTTAAAACACGGTTAAACGAAAACATTTGAGCAGCGATATGGAAACAAAACGTGATGCACGTGCTCAAAGTATCGTTCAGATGAGCCGGTGCAACCCGCAAGGGTAATCAGGAACAACACTATCCGCCTAAACGGAAATTTCGTTTCGAAGAGACTTCCTTTGAACGAAAAATTCAATAAAAGCGGATAGTGTCGTTCCCGATTAGGCTGTGCGGACTTCACATGCTAATCTGGGACGATACTTTACACACGTGCATTAAGCCCTGTTTTCCCAGAGCAAGAGTCATTCGTTTTTGCAAAACAATTCTAATGTTGAGGCATCATGAACCCTTTAATAACACCAAATGATCTTACTGTGTCAATAGACACGAACGTGTATGTTGAAGTATAATTTTCAGTCTACGCTGAAAGCGGCCATAGTATAACATGCAACAAATACATGTCGCGCATTTTAAGAAAGGGGCAAAGTCCTGGGATGCATTCCAGTCCCTAGTTCGTAGTCTTAAACCTTAGCATAGATCATGTTGTTGATTCATAGTTCTAAAACGACGAATTCAAAGTATTGGGATGCATTCCAGTCCCTAGTTCGTAGTCTTTAACCTAAGCATAGATCATGTTGTTGATCCATAGTTCTAAAACGACGAATTAAAAAATCAAAGGACGCTCTTATCGACATTTCCAATGGTTGCTATTTAGACGTACTTTCCACGCCAGTCATAAATCGATGGTCATTCAGCTTTTTGATAAAACAAGTATTCGTGGTATTTTTAATGAATAGGGGCGTTTTATCAGGCGACAAAGCAAGCTGACCACGACACTCAGTTTGCACTGAATTCCTTTGAGCATGTAGACGAAACAGTACCGGTCAATTACTGGTCGAGCCAACCGACTTTTCAGACAAACAAAGATAGAACATATTTCAGATATTTTAATTATCCTTTTCCGACATCGATATTGTAAAATATTACGTATGTTTTTTGTTCCTATTATTATTGTACATTGATATGACGCTAAACATGTTCCGTACCGTAAGGCGTTTTTAAATAATAATGTTACATTAAATCCATTAAAATACATTTTACATGTGAGTCGCGTCGTGCGAAAATAGGCCTTAAGACATTTCCGAGCAGTGTAGCTCCGGAAATTCCTCTGCATCCGTAAACTCTGATGAGGAAACATATTGACCGATAATGAGACTACAAAACTTTGCGTGACTTAATTGCGGAAAGCCTTGCTTCTGACAAAATTGCGCAAATATGGTATAATACCCATTTTCGCACGACTCGGCTCTTACATAACAAGATTTCGACATTTTCTCCAATACTGTATTTTTAAAACCCATGCCAAATGAATATTGTACAAAAGGCCTGAAATCGAAAGTTCTTTGTTTCCACTCACCCGACCCACCATAATGTTAAGCGACGAACCTAAACTTTTTGGGGGATTCCAAATCAAGTTTCCGAAACTTTTTACTATATTCGATCACATTCTCAAAATCAACTTTGTATTTGTAATATTAACTTTTGCAGATAAAGAAGGATATGTTGCAAAGAGATTTAGGCGATCGGGCAATCTTTTTACATCATTTATTAAAATGGAGAATAACTTGTGTATAGTAAATAAGTTAACGAAAACATGTTTTTCTTACCTTCTTATATCCTATTTTGGCAACGGTTTTAGTTAAAACAAACAACTTTTTTGGACTTCATGTCGCCTTTTATTTGAACACTTGTACTGATTCATATTTACTACGAATGGCTACAGTGCATTTGTCAGAGAAGTATAAAGATATATTTTTAACATTCACCGTACGTTTGGCCTCTGCTGAAAATATGTTGAGAATAACCTCAAATTGTTCCTCGTGTGTGAATCAAGTTTCTTTTTTAACCAATGTATTAAATTTATACATATTGAATAATTGCAGGTTTAGTGCGATTCTATTGTGTAAGCAACAGTCGCCTGACATTTAACTTCTTATTAATTACTGGTTATAATCATGTCGTATGTTCTTTTCGAATAATTTTAGTGTTTTTGACGGATGACGGAAGCTCACAGTAAGAGTTCGACAAAAAGACAAACGCTCAACCTTATGTCATTTTTGTAACCAAAATTGTATGATAACAGCTTAACTATGTACTTTTAGAATAATTGTAATATTAAGCTTTGTTCGAGTTATATTAAACAGACATACAGTCCGGCGGATAAACAGATAACGGCGCTGACAGACAGACAATGGTAGCCAAGTGTGTGAACCAATTTTCATTATCAAATTCTTTGTACATTGAATGTGCGCTATTACAGTTTTGTTTTTGTTTTAATTTTACAAACAGTGACCTTAATGTTGGCCTCTGGTACAAAAACAGTAACCAGTGTATCTTTATCAATATAACATCTCTTATACAGTGATCATTTAAGTAATTAACACAGCGCAGGATTAAGTTTTTTAGACAGACCTACACATATGACTGACAGACAGACATGCCGGAGGGAATAGTCCATTTCATTGAAACCGAATTCAACTAAGCCTCGTCCAGAGAAAACTGGGCTTAATGAATGTGTTTAAGTGTCGTCCAGATTAGCCTGTGCAGTCCGCACAGGCTAATCAGGTACGACATTTACCTGCCTAAACTGGGTTTTCGTTTAGAAGAGACTTTCTTAAAACGAAAATTTCATAAAAGCGTAAAGTGTCGTCCCGGATTAGCCTGTGCGGATTGCACAGGCTAATATGGGACGACACTTAACGCACATGCATTAAGACCAATTTTCCATGAACAAGGCTCCTACTTATAAAAAGTGCAGTAAGTCATATCCTTACAAGGGTTTCTATTTGGAATAGAAACAACTCAACAATACAATGATGATGTTAACGGCAACATTCTCTTGTCCTAAAGAGTTTTTTTATCACCGTTTTTGTTATTACAAATGAGCCTCGCTCTGGTCAAACGCGGCTTAATGCGTGTGCGTAAAGTGTCGTCCAAGATTAGTCCGAACATTCTTTTAAACTTCGTCGAAAATTCCTTAAAACGAAACTTACGAAAATGCATAAAGCCGCGTTTTCCCAGAGCGAACATCAATTATATTTATGTAAACTGATTTAATATCCTTTTTTATCTTTTTGTTCTTGTTAAGTTTTATGTATTAATTCCTGATTGATTAATAATTGTATCCTGTTTAAGGAGGCTATTGTGTATCAAGTACGTACATGGCGCTGCAGTTGCCGTCGGACTCAGCTGAAAAACGAAACGGGAAATGGATGTTACACCAGAACGCAAAGTATGTATTGTCTTTGAAAGAAAATGCGTTCCACAAATAACTTTTTTCATTGAAATTGTAACATAATTTTACCTTGCCGATATATGTATATACACTTTTCATGTATATATTTGTACATGTTATACAGGTATAGTACTTAATTGTTCACAGCCTTTTATGTAATGTTTAACATACAATATGGTTTACATGAATTTATTAAACAGATCTGTATAAACCGTTTATTGGTTTAAAAAAGTATATCAGATGAATAACCACACGAGAGCTGTACTCTTTCAAGGCATACACGTGTAATACTTAAGAAAGTGCAAATGGTGTTTGTTTGAAAATTATTCGTCCGAGGTAAAATGCAAATGTAAATGCTTTCAAATAATCATTCCCGCTAAAATACAAATGTACTTGTATTAAGATATCATTAATTTGACTGTTAATTTCAATTGAATAATAATAGTACCATAGCAAATAATTATATATCACTTTTACTTACAATTATACGACTGATATTGAATGATGCGAAATTTTCATATAAATCTTCGAGAATACATTGTACTTTGGAAATTATTTTTCCATATAATTAAAAAGTTTTTTAATGTTCTTTATTATAAAAAAGACATACCTGCGATAATGCACATGTAAATAGTAGTAAATAAACTGTATTGCCTGTCATGGTCTTTTAATTATGTTCCAAATTTAAAAGACCTGTTTTTCCGTTTCACGTCCATATATACCCTGGCGTCGTTCCGCATTCCTTTGCAAATTACGAAAATGGTTGCGTCATGGTATAAGATTGTGACTGAATACAATCGCCCAGGCTTCATTCACAAACACACCTCACATCGCATGTTTGTATCCGTAGACCGAACTCGGCAATCCTAACTGACGTATTTACAAACATCCAGTCGTGTTATAAATAGCGAAATTATCTTAAATAAACAGTTTTCGACCACTAATTGTCATTAACTCTAATACCCAAGTCATTCAGTAACAAACCTAAAGATAAGTGTGTTTCATGCAGTACATGCTTGTTGTAATGGTCCACATTCATGATTTGCAAGGACATAGTAGTGGCACCTACCGGTGAAAAGAACGACGTCTACGTGAGTGTTGGTTTTCATAAATCAAACAATATCAATACTAATAACAGCGAGGGTAATCACGTGATGATAAAAATAAAGTCCAGATGGCGACGTCCCTGCCGAAACAGGTATTTTTCGCCGATTTATACCCTTTATAACTTTTTTTTTAATTTTTTTAAATGCCGCTCACTTTCGAGCTATATCGGTAAGAAAGTGATAAGCGTTTATTTCGTATTAATATTCGCTTTATATCTCGACTTGACTTGTTACGATAGGCGGGAGATGTCATTTTGTAATCCCGCTAAGAAAATTCGTAGCAAGTAAAGTCGAGATGTAGGGCGAATATAAATACGAAATGAACGCTTATCACTTTCTTGCGGATATGGCTGAAAAGTAAGCGGCATTTTCAAAATTAATGAAAGTAATACAGGGTAAAAAACGGTGAAACAAATGCCTTTCTCGGCATGGACGTCTCCATCTTCACTATCACGTGATTACCCCTCCTAATAATATGATGAGCTGTTAGTAGCTGACGGATTAAAATTTGTTTAACTGACCACGCACACTCCAACAAAAATAAAAAATATATAAAAAGATTGCAAGTTGGTTGATAGCAATTGGTTGTTAAAATTAAATACACGTTTACGAAGTTCATTAACAATGTACGTTTTTGTCTGATTGACTTGAAACATGTTTCATCCGTTTATTATTTATGCAAATGTAATTGTATTCCGTTAACTATCACAGGAACATGAAATTAAGTATACTTTTACCAGAACATAATTTAAAAATATGTAAGAACCTGTTTTTTTTTTAATGATTGAACATTTTAATAATACATTTTCTAATCAAATTTGTTTATGCGTGTTTATGGTAGCTAAACATTTCAAATAACGTAGCTTTAAGGATGTGTGTCAGTTAATCCAATATAATACAAATGTATATAAATCCCTTTAATTGACCTGCTCATCGATAAGTTGTACAAGATATCTACTATGGATTTAATACTCTGCAGTTTATCATGGGTGCGTCGCAACAAACTGGGCGGACATATCATCCTACAAGAAAACACGAGTCATCAAAAGTTATAAACCAGGATGGAGCATTTGTATTTTTTTATTTTCAACCTCTGTAAACAATCCCAAAACAATAATTCAACTGTTAAATACTTAACAGATTTCACAGTAACAAGAAGCGCTAACATGTGTACAACTTATACTTAACGTAAATTTTCTACACATTGTCGTTAAATTTACGTTCACTTCTGATTTATAAATATATGTTCTTCTGATTTAGAAATTCTGTCTCATGGTTCTATATTACCGATTGATGGTACATTAATTGAGAGAGTCCACGATATTCTCGAATACGGTAATGTAGTGAAAAGTAGTATTTCCACTAATTATTGGTGTGTTGTAACCTCGCATTTGGATTGGTTCGAACTTCATCACAGGATTGAGTGTATTCTGTGTAGTCAGGCTGCAGTCCTCGAAGTGGTCGGACGTTCCAACTAACGAAGACGTTTTACAGAATTGTGTCACAGATCTTATGGTAAGGGTCCTTTACATTGATAAATTAGGTTAGAGAAACGCTTTAGTAATGTATTGTATTTTAATAAGTAAGTGACTGAACATTCATATCAAACATTTTCTTACATATATAACTAACCAACCATCTTTAGGTTATGTAAACTACTTAGCATATTCCAAATCAAACAGATCTTTTGTAAACAATTCTTCAAATCGCTTCAGTGTTGACTCGTGCAAACGCTCGATTTTGTGATGGTGATCTACTTTCACCAAAGTCAACTTGTTCAACTTAGCATCAGGCTCTTCCACTTTGACCTTTCTAAAAGCCTCTCGTAGATGCCTGTAGGATCGCGACTGCATCTCCAGGTCTTCGCCGGAAGAGCTCCCAACTTGCGAACAGGAAGAGGCGATGCTGGAGACGGAACCCCGGCGGGACATTTGGTGGGCATTGGTCGAACTCCGAGGGCGCGGCTTAAAGGTCGGTTGTGACTCGCGATATGAGCTTTTGTTCAGAATCGGCTGTTTGTAAATATTTGCCTGCGTAGCACTCCTTGGTCGAAGAGGAATCGCCGAGTTCTTCGGGATATTTGACGGTGTCCGACTTTTCTTGATTGGTGAAACGTCGGGAGGAATGTACGCGTAGAGGACGCGCGTGGTTTCTGATTGCAGCCGCATATTATTTGCAATGTTGATAGGGTTTTCGGCGTCTGCAATAAATGTGGCATACGACAACCTTCTTCGAAGTCGGCTGGATATATCGGGACGCTTCCACACAGTGGACCAGTTTACACAGTTTTTACCAGCCAGTGTTTCTAGTTTCTCTTCAAAAACTTCATTTACATTAAAGGTAACTTGCTGTTCTAATTTTTCGTCTTTATTTGTTTCTTTATTTTCACTCGTGTCTTCTGCTAACGTAAACGTAACGGCAGCTGCGGATTGGCGGCGATACAAATGACGGGGAACTAACTCCGAAACAGGCCCAATGTCCGCATCTTGACTGGTACTCTGTAATCTCCCTTTAGCGGAACTAGCGCGTCGCAGGTGCTGGTATTTCTCCTCGTTAAAATCCTGCGTCTTAGCGTCCAGCTCGCTTTTGAGCTTTGACATCACTTTCTTTTCATACGCATAGCGGTCGAGAAAAAGGCGCCGATGTCGCTCCAGGTTCTCTACCAGGAGGTCCCCTCGCCTCTCCTCTATTGCATTCGCGGCCCGCACCGTGTTGCTGTACTCCTTTTTGATCCTTTGACCCCCGAGGGTGTTGTTCAGCAGGGACCGCTGACGAGAACGCCGTTCGTAGTCAAGGCGACGGACTAATTCACCCATGTTCCTTTTGATTACCAGAATCAGACAATTCTGAAAAAGTGATAATCGTTTGAAATAGTTTGTATATTTACACGTTTTAGTAATATGGTGTTGGTAGTAAGGAACAATACGTATATAAGTATAACGATATAACTACATGTATACAGTAAATTAATACACATAATTTTAAACTTTTAAATTGTTTTATAAGTTGTAAATGATTCTTAAAAAAACTACATGTTTCAGATAATAATATTGCAGTAATATAATATGTAGGTGTTTTATAAACAGTGAATACCCAGGGTTAAAGGGTGAGGTACCCTTTTAGCCATTTGTTTGCAACGTTTAATCTACATTAGGTTAATTTTACAACAATCCGTATGCTTTTAACTTGGGCCGACTTAAAATGAAAAACAGCTTCTGTAAATTTAATAAATACCTTGAAAAGCCCTTACTGAAAACAATATCACATTTTAATTCCATTTATAGAATATTTTTGTCGCATTAAGAAATAAATAACTTCATTTGTGTGCGAGTTTTAAATGTTAGTGTGACCCTCAGTGAATGTGTTTAACAACTATAACCATTAAGACAACGGAATCACTGTTCCGTGTCAGCGGATATAGCTATTATCGGAAAGAATCGAAGTTAACTACGCTAAACGAGACACGAGTGTACAATGTGTTACAAATTTACAAAACAGTCAATCTGCGTAAAGGTGCGTAACCTTATATTAAACTGTTAGTCTTCTATGGAAATGAAACACCAAGATTTGTTTTCAACACCACCAGTTAAACGTTTGACGACAATTATTATGATTTACTACCGTTGCATACTTTGGCAAAAAAAATATTAAATGTATTAAATAATTAATAGGTTGAGGTTTAAACATAAGAATATAAAAGTTAAATTATTAACATATTGAGGTTAACGCATAGAATAAGTGCAAAAAGTGCGCCGTACGAAATACCTTGTGAAAATATTTCATTATAACAATAACTTGGTTTACATGATTAGTCCCTCTCATATGACCTTTCTGTCGTTTTCAGAACACGGAAGCAATATCTTAACTGTCAGTAATAATAAAATATTGAAATTCATACTATATGTGTGTCGATGTTTGTTTTTAAATTTCTTTTGTTTTGTTTGTTAAGTGCAATATCTAGATCATCTTGTACTTGTATATTTAATTATTCATACAGAAAATATCATATTTCTCGCGTATAAAGTATTGTTCATAATATTGAGATAAACACAATATAAACTATGTGATTTACAGAAACAAATGTGTATATTTGTCACTTTACAAACACTTATGTTCCGTTCTATTTTGTGTTAAATTTTATTTAAATTTGATTATTTTAATTGATTATTGGAATTATTTACATATTCATTGAATACACTAACATTACATTAAATATAAAACAAACGCATATTAAAAAACTTAAGAAATGTTTGCATGTCTACATTTTATTATTTATGCTTTTATTGAAAACTGAGATCCAGATGACATTTCCGATTGGCGTCTGACAAAAGATTAAAAGAAAACAATGACCGTAATGGTCGGGTCGTTATCAAATATCAATACAGTTCACATTCCCAGTATTGGCGCAGATTTTGGGCTCGTTTATAAACCGTCTTTTCGTTTTGCATTCGAAAAAAACGAAACACGAAAAACAACGCATATTAGTTCATATTTCGATTTTCTTATAACCGAAACAACAAACGAGAACCAAATTTCTTCTTTATATAGTTTTTTTTTTACTTATTATAATACAAAACACGAAACTTGTTTCCATGTTCATATTTCGCTTTAAAGTGCTTGATCGCATTAAACGTATATATTTACGGTTCTTGATTGGATAAAACGATAAACGGAAAACGAGTGTCGCTGCGCTTCTGATTTGGGAGATAAATCATGATTGATCTTCGTATGCAGTTTTCTCCCTTTGATGTCATGCACTTAAGAATCAACATGTTTCATTTGTTTAATATAACAGAAATTAAAATTATCCGTAAAACAAAATCGTGTCTTTGTGTCGTATGAACGAATCTGCACTAAAATTATATTTAGATTCACATCGTACATAGAATCCTTTCTGTTGTCAGTTGTAAAAACGAAAGTACGGTTGATATTCAAATGCATTATTTTTCTCTTTCCGGGATATTGTTTTAGTATGTTGATGCTGCATTAACAAATATAAATACTATATAAATAAACAACGGTATCGATAGACACCTATAAAATGTTAGACGCGTTTAATATCACTTTAATCGTACCGCATGAAATTCGTCTGCGTTATCACGGTGCCTATACCACGTGACTTTTTAAGATCTGTGTTGGGAGAAAACTTTCAACAAAAGCGCGACCCAGGTAACATTTTTAAGGATGTCTTTTTAAATATTTCATTTAAATGGGATAAAGTGGAGAGTCCGCACATTCGTGAGAATTGTCTATAGGTATCTTGATTTTTTTTTAAACAAATAAGTATTTTTTTCAGTTAAGTGCAACCGCGCGTTTGAAAGGCCAATACGGCTGTCTTCAGCTCAATAACAAAGCCAATATGAATTCAACTAATTAATGACAATTTTATTAATTAACTTTATAATATTATCTTTTTTTTCGTTTAAATGATGTCTCTTCTTAGCAAAACTCCAATTAAGGCGTAAAGTGTCGTCCCTGATTAGCCTGTGCGGACTGCACAGGCTAATCTGGGACGACACTTTACGCACATGCATTATTCCCAGTTTTCTCAGAACGCAACACAAATCTGCGGAGGAATCAAACTGCCACTATTGAAAGATTCTCATAAAAAACCGAGTTTTTCCTGGTTTCTGATTGGCTGAATCTCGTATTGGCCGACCTTTTCCCGTACTGGCCGTGTTTTTCCATAATTTTACCGCCTTTTTCTCGTATAAGGCGAGTTTCGAGCTTTATTGGCGAGGCTCAACTTATATGGGGCGAACAAATTGAACACATTCTCGTCTAATATTATAAAGTTAATTAATAAAATCGCGTAAGTCCTGTTTTTGTAAACTTAGCGTTTATCGATCGTTTAACTTCTCAATAGCACTTCGTAAAATTGTAGATTTCATCACAAATATAATATCTGAATTGTAAAATCATGTCTGTATTGTTATTCAACGTTTATGACAGAAAGTCAATGAGTGCAGTAAAATGTTCCAAAACATGGCATAGCAGCATCCTAAATGAAGCGTACTTGGTATAAATTTCACATCAAAGCGCCGACGGCATTAAAAGACTGTTTGCAACATACTGAGGAGTTTCTTCTGAAGTAAATGTTCAAGAACAGTTCACTGAATAACCATTTTTAATAATTATCATAAACAATTCGTTTTGTGAAAATAATAAATACAGTTAGATGTAACAAGAGGTAATCAAATATTGCAGGTTTCAAATAAATCTATAAAATTGTGGCAGTAGTTTGCTCGACAAAATGAAAACTGCTATACTTATGCCATTCAAATGGCAAAGTCAAAGGGCACATACACGACTGGATCACTGGGGATCAAAATTCTAAGCTCGCCAATATTAAACTGGAATGTAAATAGAAACTAACATTTACAACATGAAACTAAGAAAATATTTCAAACGGACAGTGCATCATCATAGTACACTCATTAATACTTAAATATATGTAATGAAGTAATCATGTCAATAAACATCCCTTGATGCAAAACTGTCCCCTACAGAAAGATAAGTATCAAATACACAATGTCACACAGTCAATTCATGAATACACATTACAAGGGTCCAGCAGGAATTTCAATATACACAGAATCCTGAAGGTTGGCTCATTGGAATTGATATGTTATTGGCCGAAGCATATTTTCTTATTTACGTCATTTTTGATCCAATAAAATCATCATCAACGAGTCAACAACAACAACAACAACAAACAACAACAAAAGGGTTATTTGTACTGAAATGCCTCCGGCCCAAAATACAAACATACATTCAGTAATCATAAGTTGTGACATTGTATCAATATAAACAACAGTATTTGTGAGACGTGTTAAATAAAAAAAGAAAAATGCTTGTAGATATATTATCGAACATTTATGCGTAAGTTAAATGAATTTGAACCAATATCGGAGTCGGGTGTTATAAAATAATTTAGTAGCACATTTGCGAATAGTATCGCAACAAATATACACAATATTCGAGTTTTACTTAAGTTACAGTAAACTTGGCCGGAACTTATATGCAACGTCAAGTTACTCATTTTCGATACTATACACATTCTGAAGTCGTCATTTTTCAGCTGCCATGTTTCGCATATACACACAATATTAAATTCCTCACAGTACAACTTTACTATCAAATCGTCAATATGCTTGTGCAGCCCCTGGAAGTTCAATGAGCACAACCTAAGTTTCAATTGCGTTGGTATATATGGGCTTTGGCCGGAATCCTATATGTCAGGGCCAGTAACAGCGACCGGTTGTTTGTTTACGTCATCATATACGTATTTCACACCATCGACTACGAGATGGTCATTTCGAAATAAAGCGTTTTTGTCATTATCTAGGCACTCTTTGAAAAACTCGTATAGTTTCGACCGCGATTTCATCACATTCTCGGCAAATCCTCGCCAACTCGAATTTGTACTTTTCCCCCAGCTTTCCTTTTGGACCTTAATTTTGCCAAGATTCTATCTCGGACCTTCATATTTGCACACTTTATGAGTACTGGTCTCGTTGCCGATTTACTTGAAAGACGGTATGCAAAGTCAAAAGAGTTCTCATTTTCGGAAACACCCAACTGCCTATTGATAGCGTCAATTAGTTTCGCTTCGGTTTGTGTCTGGGTTTCGTTTCCATCGTCTGTAATATTGAATACTTTCAGGTTTTGCTTCTTGACGAATCGCTCAAGATGTTCATGTCTTTTCGGCGATGCCGTTAGTTTGTCTTCCATGGTGTTAAGCTTTTCTGTAAGGCTGCTGACTTGTTCAATCAATTCTTCGTTTTGCTTTTTTAGATGTGTATTGTCCATTTCAAGGTTTTTGACCGCCTTTTCAAGGGAATCAAACTTATTATTGAGTTGCTTAACGCTTTTATTAATTTCAATTAACAAGGTATTGGCGTCCATATATATATCTTCGCTTGTAAACACTTCATTAGGCGTGGGGACAAACACGGATGCACCTTGTTGTGTAGTTGAAGGTCGGAGCCACGAGTCCAGTGATGTATTCGGCGTTGTGCCGGTAGAGATCTGGCTTGATATTTTATGGTCAGGGATATCTGAGCCGATATCATGGTCGATATTGGTTGCTGGTTAACGAGTAGTGCTCTTCACTCTGTTTGTCTTCGGAGATCCTGGGATCGATTCTACTCCATGCGCGACGAGCAGGAAAAATGTTATTGGCCGAAGCATATTTTCTTCCTTACGTCATTTTTGACCCATTAAAATCCTCATCAACGAGTCAACATCAGTTATAAACATCACAAGTACGATGGTAATGTCTCAGTTTTACTACTAATTGACGTCACTCGAGTGTGTGTAGATCATCCTCTTTCGATAAAAGAGGCTTCTGGGACGTCGTTTATCTTATATCAATTTCATTAATATCACTGACGTTAATAGTGACTTGAGGAAATCACCATTACAGCTCTATTTACATAGTATCCTATTGGCAACAACTTTGTTTTACTGCTTTGATCCTTTGAGGTGATCAAACCTCAAGTTATTGTATGGTTCAATCATATTGTTTTACAAATCTATACACAACATAAAACACCTTTCAATAGCTCTAAACAGAAATAGCCCCAAGTAAATTCATTTAGTTATAAATTGTCCAGATCAAACAACCACGCATTGGTATTTATATGTGTTCATTGTGTACACTTATGTCTAAAAATATCACACAGAATATTTCACAATAGTTGTGATAGGGTTATAACCTGAATCTTAATGACACTGTCATAAATATAATGTTTTTTTTTGGCATCTGAGCAAGTTACTTACATATGACACATAAAGAGTGAACTGTTGTTTATTATTATCTGTAAGTTATTAAATGCCGAAATCTATGTATACTCAAATGGTTGAACACGTTCAAACACATTTCACACAAATAAAATAACAACAACCAACAGTAACACTGAACGTACACGATGAAAATAAAACCCTTCTAAACTGTTAAGCGCATTGAACATATATTTCTTCTTTAAAAATATGAACACGTTAAAAAATATATGTCAGTTTTAGTCAATGTGTATTTGTATTGCAAATCTATGGGTGTTAATTGCCAGAATAGTAGCAGTGGCCAATCCCGAGCCTGTAAATACATAGCCAGTTATAGCTTCCAGGTATAAACTTTTTCGATAATATGGCCAGTAAAAACAAAGGAAGTTATACCTACCTGTTATACACATTGATATTAATACATGCCCAAACTTTTGTTTCGAATTAATTTCAACTATATTTTCCCGCATTTATATTTAGCCAAAACAATCAATAAAGAAGCATAAATTGTGATGCATTTTGTGTGCCATTATCAATGTCCACCTTCTTCTCAATATAATTGTCATATTATTTCAATAAATGTAGCAAAATATCTGAATAATTTTCTAACTAATTTTCAATACATAAGCAAACAAAATAATATTGTCAGTGTGTATTTTATTATTCAAGACGGAAAAAACCCAATGCCGAGATGAGATTCGTACGTTTCCATGGAATGGTTAAAAACCGTTTAGATTAAAAAACGAAGAAATTAATCCTATATTTTAAAAACCTTAATTGACGGTTTAGTTATCAAAACCAAAAAATACCATGATTGTTTACAGATTAATAACCCTGATAAGAACAGTGCATGATTTCCAAAAAATATTACATATGTATTTGTATCTTCAATTGAATTACTTCCATTCAAGAACAAAATCTTCATGCTGGATGTTCTCTATAAGCTTATATATACTAAGAAACAGACGGCTTTTTGCAAATTTGGTGCCATACGCATGTGGTAACGTAATTTTTACGTTCGATTTACAGAGCAAATCAATGTTTGTCGTAATTCAAATTGGCGTCGGATGGCGGTAAGCGGGTAACATTCTGTATTTCCCTATTACTCACCCTGTCCAAGTTCATGACAATTGTCAACGGGTCCCTCCCAGAATCATCGGTAAGTATATATCCAAGTGGTATGACAGAATAAATAGTAACACTGGTCCTTCTAGAAGAGGAGGTAATAAATTGCGTCTTTATAAATGTATTAAATCTGAATATGTCACTGAACAATACTGTAAATTAATTATGCCACCTAGACAAAGATCTGCATTTTGTAAGTTCCGGTGTGGGGTAGCTCCCATCAGAATCGAAACCGGCAGGTATGAAGGTTTACAATATTCAGGAAAGAAATTGTCCATTTTGTAATAATGTTGAAGATGTGCACCATGTATTGTTCCATTTCCCAGTGTTCTGTGATATCAGAGAAACTTTGTTCTTTACACTAAATGATGTTGACAAATTTAACGTTCTGTTGTCCAATTCTAATATCATACGAGCCTGTGCCAGAACCTGCTATCTCATGCTACAGAGGCGAGTATTTTTAATTTGTAAGTAATCTTTTTATTGTTGTATATAATGTGATAATTGCTTTAGTTTTCCCCCGTTTTATTGCGTCTGAAACAACTTTGCTAATCCGATCCACGGTGATCTGATCAACGTGATATATGATTTATTATATCCATTTTTTAACTAATGCGCAATACTACTTTTTTCTATCATTCAGTATCTTACCATTGTTTTAAGGCAGTTCTTAATTAATTTGATTAGCAAAGTTCCTTCAGTTTTAATGTTTTATATTATTTATTTGTGCAAAATTGTTGAATTGATAAAAGTCGTTATGTATGTAATTTGTATATATTAAGTGGAATTCTTAACTGCGATAGTCTCTTATAATTCAAATATGGAATGGCAATATACATTTGACATTTTCTAAATATTTGTATTGTAATCACCATGTTTGTATATTGATGAGACTTAAATTTTAAGATATACTACTACTCGGACGAGGTGTCCACATTTGGCGTCTAAATTGGTCTTCAACTAATCGGGTGCACCCTGTCGTTAATTGCTACTGTTTTGCCGCTGTACTGCTATCACGAAAGCGATCATAGACCAGAAAGCGTGTTCGTCCAGTTGTCATTTACCGTTCATATGTATTTGCCTTCAGGGGAAAGGTTTGTTGACTGTCAATACTGCATTTGCTGCTGTAAACTACCACACCATAACCATGCAATAAACAACGCTATGAATATGTTGAACGCCCCTCCTCTTATCAATATTTTGTTTAAGTTATTTGAATATTACTAAATATCTGAATCACACTTTAAGGTAAGTTTCAATTAAAGTAGCAAAATGAAGCTATTCAGTACGAACTGTATTGGCATAACGACCGGAGAAGACCGATTCACTGAATCATAACCAAATTCGACTCATTCCATATACTCTCCAATCGTCGATGGCACGGGGAGTTCATGAAAAAATATTAGAATATTAGCTAAACTTATTTATTAGAGGATGACCTTATTTATTACAATTTCATTTGTTGTCTGCATCCGCTTAAAATTTGGGACAGTAAAAAAATCATTTGGTAAAGGGTTACTGCGTTTTGCAAGAACATGAAAGTAGCATATTTTTATTTTGTTTTAATTGTTTGCGAAGTTTTATTTTCTCTGTAGAATAATGCATACCTACAAACAAGCATTGCATATAGTAATATGAATTTCATAAATTGATTCAGCATTTCATATACAGAGTATGTCATGAACTGCTACTTGATGGGTACAACAAATTTACTGTCTACATACATTCTAACACAATTCTAATTGTTTTATATTTATAGAATTGTAAGAAAAAACTTACTTGTACATTCCAACTAAATTAAGTTTGAATATAAGTATTTTATATCATTTATCAATAAAATATTTCACATAAGAAAAGTAAATAGTAAGTGCGGAATTGCATTGTGTAAAAAAAATATATAATTCATATTTAACACAATACTTGCGTGATTAACAATATGTATATTTTGTGTTATGATTAGTAATGTCGTTATAGGAGATACAAGTACATATTTTAACAGAGGACCAGACTCTTAATCCTTCATCTACTTAAATTGTATTTTTATAAATGTTAAATTTGTATTTCATACTATTTATGTATCCATACTTTGAAGGGCTTCTGTTTTGCATCTGACATTAAAAGATATACCCTTTAATATGTAGGCATACAATGTTTCAATCATCCATATTTGGATTCGTAATTTCAAGTTTTATATACTGACATTTGGCATGAATAGGTATTCTCGGTCTGCTTCTACGTTTAATCTCAACAGCAAATTAAAATTCTTGGGTAAATTAACAGTATCAGAACAAGTTTATAATATTTTCTTCTTCTTTATTAAATATTCTACATATATTATTGGCAACACTTATCATTTTGAACATACGAGAGTGTGCCCCCAAGATAATTTTAACTGATTAATTAAAAGTGTTTATGATTCAATCAAACCGACTTTAATGTTCTTAGTTTTAGAGAAATTATACAACCAATTTTAACTTTACATTCAAATTGTCGCTCATAATATGAATGACCATAAGTTTCGTCAGTTACTATGGAAACGGTATTGATATAATATCAGGATTCCTTAGGCAGCAAACTACATTAAAATTATCTGCCAATTATCGTTTATATATTAAGTCATACTAAAAAAGAGATTCATCTTAATTCACTGCAAAAAGTTGCTCTACGACAGATATAGCGGTTGTTGAAGTTTTTCACGATTACTGTTGTTATTGTGTTGCAGTGGTAGTAGTAAAATCAAGAATTAGTAAGTACTTCCTTGTATAGTGCTTGACGTGTTTGAGCACTTGAGCACCATTATTATTATTCTGATTCTGATTATTATAATTTATTATGATGATTATTATTATTATTATTATTATTATTATTATTATTATTATTATTATTATTATTATTATTATTGTTATTATTAATGTTATTTTTTTTGCATTTAGAAACTTAATTTATAAAAATCGTGTAGATTGTTCGTTATTTGATAGAATATAGTGTTTCTGACAGAAATATTACAAAATCTCTATAAAAAAAAAATCCCATGTGATGTGTTTCCGTTTAAAATTTATATTTTTCTATTGCTAAAAAATATTAGGACTTTTGTGCATAAACGGTTATTCAGTCTTTAAATAATTTAACACGCTTTTAAAAATTCCAAAATTCACATGAGATTTTTTTCCATCCGCAAATTATGGGAAAGCAAAATCCCATTGGATAAAAAGTCCATTGGTAAACAAAAAATCCCATGGACAAATCAAAACATCCTATGGCTAGGGCTATTTTGACCAAACACATTTTAATCAAAGAAATGGAAATATTATACAACAACAATCATTAAATCATCACAAAGAATCATTTTATCGCATACTTTATCTTAAATATGAATATCATAAAGGAAAAAGGTACTTAAGTTTGCGTTGTATTGGGTTCGCAAGTTTTCCGGTAGCCATAACTTCTTGATTCCATTTTACACATGTATTTGATTTTTCTCAGCATCGATTACATGGAATTTAAACATAGTTAAACAAGTATGAACTTTTATCTGACTTCAGAACTTGTGAAAACAAATCCCATGGGAAAAAATTCGTTGAAAATAAATCCCATGGGAAAAAAGTAAACGCCTTATAATGGCATAGATTGTCCATCATTTGATAAAACATAGTGTTTTTAAAAGTTTTATGAATAAATAGCTAAACAATAAGAATAACATTACAGGGATTTTTTTGCCCATATGAAAATGGGATGTTTTTCTATCGAAGTCAATTGAACAAAAATCAGCACAATTACTTGTACAATGCAAACAAAATCGGAAATAAGAATAATAATAATAATAAATAAATCGAACATCAACTGGGATTTTTTTTCCCGTCCAGAAAATGGGAAAAAAACATCCCATTCGAAAAACGAAATATCCCGTGGAAAAACAAAACATCCCATCGGAAAGTGCAAACATTCTATGGAAAGACCAATTTTGCTCATACATTTTATAGTGAACAAATCGCTTTTTGTAAGCAAACATAATCAATTATTTATCAAATATAATTCTTTATCGCACACTTTATCTCACATCTTAAAGAAAACGGGTACTTTAGTCCGAGAAATGTCAGTTTCGCAAACTTTTTTTGGTTGCCATTTAGCGTTTATTATATGCTATACTTAGAAAATACTAGTAACTCGTGCGAACGGTCGGAGGGGCAAATTAGCGAATAAAAGTTCCTCTCCCCCCAAAATTAATAAATAAATAAATAAAAAAAATGCGAAAAAAAAAGTTTAACAAAACAACACACACTATACCCAAATATTCAGTAGTTCTATGCAATAGCTTATAAAAACTCCATATATCTGGAAGGGGGGGGGGGCTAACTGTAGATTTTCTATCCGTTCTGGCCGTATGACGTTCATTAGTGCGCAACCATTAAGGCGTTTGTCGTTTATAGTTTAACATGTCCAAGTTTTGAGACTTCTTATCGCACAGAAATTGTGTTCACACGAACATGAACCGACAGGTAAGTTTAAAAATAATAGCCGATATAGAGTGTGTTTTTTAGCTCTACTGGCTGAAGGCCGGAAGAGCTTATGTCATGGTGTGGTTTCCGTCGTCCGTCCGTCCGTGCGTGTGTGTGTGTGTGCGTGTGTGCGTCCGTTAGACTTTTTCTTGTTTACGCGATAAAATCCACAGTTTTCATCCGATTCTTTTCAAACTTGTTCAGTGTCTTTATATTCATGAGGACTCGAACCCTATTGAAAATGGGTTACATCAGACCGTCCGTCTGCCGTCCGTGCGTGCGTCCGTCCGTGCGTTAGACTTTTTCTTGTTTACGCGATAAACTCCACAGTTTTCATC